>BGPR01000014.1:3294752-3365909 GCA_013235015.1 Araneus ventricosus
TTTTTTGTTAAGTATATATTTTAATTTTATTGTTCATACAAATTAAGCATATAAAATATTTGAAGTCCAAGCATACTGCCTGACGAAAGAAAAATGATAATTTATATGTAAAAATGTTTTAAATCACTTATTTTTACTTTAATAATTATATCTTATGATTATAATTACGGCTATTGTAAAATTCAAAATAGATAATTGAATTGCAGTGTATTTTGTTAACTTAAAAAAGGGAAAATTAAATAAAATTTAGCAAAAAATAAATTATTTTAGACTCAATTTTCAAAATACATATTTCACAGTTCGAGTTGCAGACTTCCGGTTTCAAATTTTTATTTTGATAAATATAATTCTAAAAATGGCTTTTTACGGAAAAAAGTAGCCGAACCTGCCGTAAAGCATCCTACTATCATTTTGTTTGCGATAAGGAAACACGTTTAACGCTTTGTAAGAGGAGCTTATTCACCCACCCACCCCTCTTTGCTTATTCACGCGTAAACGAAATTACTCATATACGATTACAACTACATAGTAATACGCATGCGCTCTGATGATATCGTCAACGTTATGTACAGAGGAAATTTTCCAAGACTCAGTCAGAGCGCATGCGCACAACGTTTTTTCAATTCTGAAAAGGCAATGCAGGGTAACAAGATACGTAGACAAATCGCTTTCGCCGAGTTGCGATCAGCGACATCTAGTGTTGGAAGTCGACGTAAAAAACTTTTAGACGACCACGTTAAATGATTTAAAATATTTTCAGTCAAAGGAAATGGTAACACTAATAATAAATTACAGTAAAGCACTGTTTATGCGTCTTTTCAGGGGACTGTCAAAATATGATGTATAAATAAAAAGATGTATAATCGAAAAAAGTGCTTTACCTTTACAATGAATATGAATGAATTGGGACTGTAATGAAACGACATATAAATTAAATGAAAAACCTCTAAATGGTGCTCTACTGTAATTTTTTCAACACTAATAAAAAAATTAATCTGAAAATACTAAATAAGTTTACAAAGCATTATAAATGAAAACCTTATTTCTGTACTAATTTTCAGATTGCGCCATTCAAAAATACCGTTTCGGTTTGTTACTAATGAGACTCAAAGGACAAGACCTGATCTAGTTGCAAAACTGAAATCAATTGGGTTTTCCATATCAGAATCTGAAATATTTTCTCCTGGTGTTGCTACAAGTGCCTATTTAAAACAGAAGAATCTTCGACCATTTTTATTGGTGCATCCTGGTAAGAGACATTTTTTTGGCATTTTTTCATTAACTGAACAGCAACTGAAATGCCTACCAAATGTGTCAAATACTGCCTCTTATTTCTGCAAAACATGTTATTTTTATCACCATAAGATTACTAAACATTAAAGTACATGTCCATGTTTTAGCAGCTGCGAGGCTAACAGATTAATGGTGTTTCAACTCGATGTTTATGCTTGGTGGCATTTGCAAGTTAGTGGAAAAGCACTGTATTTTATAATAATCAACTTTACTTACTAAATGATAGGATTTGTCTGAAATATTTTTTATTGCTACTGGAAATTTATTCATTTTTCTCACTTTCTTTTCATATTGACTTTTTACTCATCCATACAGTATGTTCACTTAATTCTAGATTTAGATAATTTTAAGTAATGCTTGACAAAGGTAGAGTAACTACCATTTTCTCAGCAATGGATTTAGTTGTACATGATCTGACAAATGTAAACTATGCTATGGAGTTATATTAATAAATACAATATTGTGTGAGTTACTGAATATTTAATTAAAAATACTTTAATTTTTTTGAAAATATGTAGTACTATTTCATTTAAATTAGTTAAATGTATTACATATGTATTTTGAAAGTAAAGTTAGAATTTAGATTGTACGACTAAAACTTGCACAGCATTTTCAGACGAACAATCCTTGCAAATAAAGAGTTAAATGCACATTTCAGTAAATATGTTAGTACATTTTGGAGAAAAGAATAAACATTTTCATTCAGTGTATTGAATTCTGCTATTAATATCTCTAAATATTAATAAATTTAAATGGAATATTACTGTTAGATCTGTATGCTGTATAGCATAGTAATTACAGAGAATGTTTGCTGTTAAGATAAAGGGATGTAATAATTGCATTCCTTTATTTAGAAATGCTTAAATAAAGGTTACATATTTTCATAATTGCAGTTAAATGTCTCACCTTTACCAAAATGATTTAATGGTGCCATTCTCTCCAAAACATTGAAGCCATTAAAAAGACATCTTGAAATGGAAGGAAAAAATAAAAATTCTTACATATAAGTCGTTTTTTTATGAACTCGAGGAACCTTTATGCCAAATTTGAAGAAAATCAAACATCAGGTTTGGTCATGACTATGTAAGAAACAGAATTACAGACAGACAAAATGTTGAACAGTCAAGTTGAAATAGAGACAATTTAACATATTACGTAATTGTTAAACATCATTGTAAATTTGTTTAGAATTATTTTAAAGAATGGTTAAAAGTTTCAAAATGAAATGAATGAAAAACTGTTTCTACTCCATTTTTTTCAAAAACCAATTCTTTAAATTTTATGCACATAGTTTTATAGTGTAAATAATTAACTTAAATTAAGGACAGATAAGATCATAGTTCCATGTTGAGAGTTTTTTCCTGTTAAGTTCCTTCTAAACTTGTTTTCTCTTTCTTTGTAAGTGTTTTTTCAACAATTTTAGCCAAACCGTTCTTGTTATAAAAATTTGAAGACTACCTCCAATCTTCTAAAATTTTCTACTACTTAGTTCCAGTACATTTTTTATGTAACTTAATCAATAAATTAATGTCTTTGTTGTGTAAACACAGGGAGTAAAATTTGTGCATAATATTAATGTGCAATATTGCACATTGATTGATTTAAGATTATAAGTGTTGCATTGTAAGATAGTTTAATATGTGTGCAAAGTAGGTACCTCCACAAGAGACAAATTATGATATCTGGTATCCCTGGAGACAATGTTTTCGGTTGAAATCTACAAGTTGGAACACACTCTTAGTAAAACGGCGCCATCGCGCCAAGTCGCCAAAGCAAGATGGTAAACAAACGGCCATTGGTCACAGTGAAAAGTTAATCGTTTAATCTTTTTTCGAACCCATTGCGTTTGTGGTTTGTCGTTGCACTATCTCCCGTTTTAAATGTAGAATTTCAACAGAACTACTAGCTTTCCTAGCTCATTGAATGTACGGCATCTGTTACTTTTAATTATTCTAATGAAGCAGGAAAAATACCGCTCGCGATGCCTGTGGCATCTGAAGTGGGCACCGGGCAAATTTTTTTAACTTAAAAAAACATCAGCGGCTTCGCTTTCAGCAAAGTGGGATCCTAGTAGCTTCGCTAGCTTACTGAATGTACAGAATCAGCTTCTTTTAATTACTCTAATTTAGCAGCAGAACATTTGCCCTTAGTAGCGTTCAAAACAAGTGCAACTTCCATGCAAACGATTTTTATTACAAGACAAAGAAAAAAATCTCTCAATTATATGATCGGAAAAATATATCATCACTAAATAAACCCAAGTTCTATTTGTCATTTATTTACTAATTGAAATCATACTAATACATTTTATTATTTAATTAAATATTTAATAAATATTTTAAGTTATTTAAAAATCAGCGTATTATGTAAACAACTCAAATCACGCAAAACGCTTGTCATGACGTAAGCAATCTAGCCGATGGGTTGCCAATGGAACTAATCCGCTCGATTCCTCAGGTTACCATTTTGGCGAGGAAATCGGTGTGTTCCAACTTGTAGATACCAACCATGTTTTCTTCAAAATGAATAACAAGATTGGATAAACTTTTAAAGACTGCATTGAAAAACAGATCTTGGATTGTTCTTGGGGGGTACGAGGTCTACTGTTCACAGAATTACTAGTTATCTGCATGATAAGTTTTCTGAATATACTGATATTGCAATGTAATTTATTCTTTTTCATATATTTGTCCCTCATCAACTCCCAGAACTTCAAAAGCATCCTAATATTTTTATAAAGAAAACTAAATATTTTTCTGTATGCATAAATAATTGATGTTTTAATATTTTTTTGGTTTCATCTAAAATATCTATATCTGTTATCATATTATTGTAATGAAGTAATCTTCTGGTGCAACTGATTGATTCCATTTCAATTTTAGAGTTATTACCAGAATTCTCTGATTGTGACCAGACTTCTCCAAATTGTGTTGTCATAGGAGATGCAGCTGACGATTTTTCTTATGAAAATATGAATAAAGCTTTTCAATTGCTTCTTAAATCAGAAAATCCAATTTTAATCTCTATGGGTAAAGGGTAATGATCTTTTTTTTATTATTATCATTCTATTTTTTCTAAACATAGTTAATTAAATTCACTCATATACATCTGTTGTAATTTAGAAATATTCTAAACATGTTATACAATATTAAAAGAATTCAAATAGAAAGTTTAACTTTCATTTTTCTATTGCTATTCTTTATTTTTCATTTATTTCATTGCATCTAATTTGTAATGCAATATGAATAATAATGACATTTATACAGATTTGCTGTAAATCAATTCTTTTAAAAGACTAAAATAAATAATAATGTTTTTTTATATATATAATATTTGCAGGAAATATGCAGGACTTATATATTTGCAGGACTTACAATTTATTGAGTTTGTTTTTACATAAATTTTAAGGATTGGAAACTTCATATTATAAAAAGTCTTGAAAACTATTCTAAAATGGTGCATCTTATAATATTTTTTTCCTTTCCATATTCAGTTTTCTACTGCCATTTTTTTTTATCAAAATAATTATATCCTAAAGTATTGACATTATTTTAAGTATAATATTTATATCCATTTTTTGTATTATCTGTAAGTATTTACTGCATTATTTAAGTTCATAAATATTTATTCTTGTTTATGTGCTTGTTGCTCTTGAATGTATATGATTTATTTTCTGAACCAGAAGTGTATGAAAATATTGTCATAGCCAGTATGTACTTATAAAGCAGTGTGGGCACCATATTGCTGGAAACTAGACATGAATATTTCATCCACTTAATTATAAACAGGGATGAGATTCTTCCGCTTTTTGGCGAATTTCCGCTTTTTTGTTATTTTGGAGAAATTTCGCTTTTTTTTTCTCTCAAAATTCCGGGTTTTTTTTTTTCGGATTTCCGTTTTTTTTCTTTCCGTTTCAAAAATTTTCTTTTTCTTCCAAAATTCCGCTTTTACACAAAGAAAAGAAACCTTTCTATCTTCCGTTTTAGAAAGAAAATTCTGGGAAAATATGCTCGACCATGTGGCTTAACTCCACCGGCTAGGAAACTAGCTGATTCATCTTCTACTGAGGAATCAACATTATATCAGCAAGCTCTACAAGAATGAACATTCCAACATTCAGTGTCATTCAAAGTATTAAGTACCACCTTTTTGCAGAAAACAAAACTTCTGGCATATTTTGCAAAAAAAAAAAAGTTTTTTTTTTTGCATGAACATGTTGAAAAAAAATTAGTTAACAACTTAAGGTCATTTTGTAGGGCGAACCAAGATGAAGAAATAAAAAAAATGGAACAAAAACAAACTACATCAAAAAAAGAAAAACTCCTGTCAAAAGAGGTAGCTAAAAAGCTGTGTGCAAATGCAGCAAAAAAGCAAAGAATAAGCCATAACAAATCTTCTCAAAATAAAAAATAAAACCGGTGATTTACCTAGACATTCTAAAGATAATGTAGTCCCAACAACTATGCCAGTAATTAAACAAAGAGATACTAATGAAGACTGTGAAAAAACTTTAGCCTCCACTGAAAATAAACTTGCAGAGGATGCAAACACATCCTTTATTGAAGAAAAATCTGTCAAAGATAGGAGCCCTCCATAACAAGGGGGTGAAGCGTTTTAATGGAGATATGTTACCAACAAAAGCCACACAAATAAAAAAAGAAAGAAAACCACTTCTTTAACAATTAAGGAAATGTTTCAAATAACAATAATGCTAAATCTATTTGTCATTGTAACTGTACAATTTCTCGACCCCTCTCACTTTATAAGGTGCAAAATCATTCTACTGTTACATTCGCAAAAAGGTATAAAAATAAAACAGATTTCAGTATATGATACATTATTATAATTTATAAAGAGCTTACTTTGCACAAAAGCACTAAGTGTGTAAAGAGCACTTTACACAATTGCACGAAGCAAAAGAAATTATTTGTCCTTATTTTTATTTATTTTTTGAGCTAACTTTTATCAAAAGGCTATTAAATATAATTCTTCTCGGACTTCTGTTGGGTGAATGTCGCATCTCAGTGATGTTCAGGTGGTAAATATGTTTTAATGTCAAATTTTGTATTTTCTGATGCCCCTGATGATGTGTTAAACTTGTTTGTTAACTTTCAATGTAAATGATGTAATAATAATTTAATGTTCTTTTTCTTATTTATACATACTGAATTATAAATAATTAAGTTATTAATTATTATAGTGTGATATTTTCATCATGTTGCATGTTCTGGTGTTTTATTTCTTATAAAACATCTTTCTCGCATAAATTATGGTACAAATTTTTTGCTCACGTTTGTTTTCAGTCTTTTTACTTTTTTGCCAATCTCATCCCTGTATAAAGATAACTTCTGAAGAACCATTTCAGAATTTCAAACCTCTATCTTATCAGTATTTTGAAGGCTTCACTGAAAACTTCTTGAGAGAATAAATCATTAAAGATCTTTGTTGTTAATTTAAATAATCATTTTAATGTTGCTTGGTTGAAGAAATTATCTTCTTTTAACCCTTTTGGGACGGGTGATGCATATATGCATCACTTACGATCGTCTCCCACAGCCAGGCGATGCATATATGCATTTTGAGCTGAAACAATTGTTAAAGACCACTAAATGGCACTCTGTGTTCATTTATTTTGAACTGAACATAATTATCGGAACCTGACCTTCATTTCGTTCACTTTCTGCCTGGATTTGGTTTTTTCTCATCAGCTGTTGAGGGGGGGGGGGCGGAGCTGAAATGTAATGCAAGCAAACAGAGCTGGGATGTTTCACTCTCCACGTGGTTTGCATTTCTGTATCTCAGGGAATACTTTTATTTATTTCTTTTCGCTATTATGTGGGGTTCCCTTTGGGTTTTACGGTCAGTCTAGTTACACATTGCATAATCGCATACTTTGCTTTTGATTTTGGAAAGCCTTGACTTTAGTTTATTATGGCGAGAAAGTATTATTTATCTGATGAAGAATATGCTTGTATGATAAATGGTCCAATTAGTGACACAGATAAGAGTGATGATTCATTTTCTAAAGAGTTAGCTAGTGATTTCTTTGTGTTTCTTCTTGCTTCTAGGTTTTTCACACTCGGATTTCATTTTTAAATTTTGCTACTTCTTCTTCTAAATAGTCTTTGTAGTATTTTTTTTTTATTAATCTTAAAGTTTATTTATGTTTTTTGGCTATTAAAATTTCAGAAGAATTAGAATAATGCTTTCAAAAATTATTTCTCAAAGTAAGCAAATTTTTTATATATATTTTCATATAAATTACAGGAAAATGAGTATTTAATGCTAATTTTAACGTATATCACAGCTTAAGTAATAATCTAAAATGGTACCAAAAATTACAACGTTGGGACTTAAACTTTTTTTGTGTGATTTTTTTTTCTGAAGTTAGGCTTAGTGACGCAAAACCCCCGTCCTGTGGGACAATTCCTTTCTCCTCCGCTCCATCCCGTGGGAAGGTCTTTGATGAAGGCGCGTCGTCCCGAAAGGGTTAAGGCAGAAATAATTTGTTTGCTGCTTAGTTGCACAAGTAAATAAAAATCTTCTTTAACTAGTTCATAATTTCATAGCTATCTAATCTTTTTATTTTAAGTTATTTTAAAATTTCACAATTAAAAAACATTTTTTTAGGAAATATTACAAAGAAAATGGGGAAATTGTCATGGACTTGGGTGGATTTACAGCAGCATTGGAAGTATGCTAATATAAAATTAATTTCCCTTTTTGAAAAATTGTGAGAACTTTTGTTTGAAATAAAATATTTATGTTTGCATTTTTTTTTTTTTTTTTTTTTTAGTTTGCTGTAGGTACTGAAGCCAAAGTAATAGGAAAACCTTCTCCTGATTATTTCTTGAGTGCTTTGAAGGATATTGGTACAAGTCCTTCTGAAGTAATTCTTTTTCTTCACTTTTGAAATGTTTTATGTTTATGAATAAATTTATTTTGTGTTTTCTACTCATTCCACACTTGTTTGATATTGTCAATAATGTCACTTTAAAACTCATATATTTTAAATTGCTCTCTTCTACTAAAATTCTTTTCTGAATTTCTTGAGAGTGCTTATAATTCTGGAGGCTTGTTTAGTGTGTTTTAAAATGGGTTAATGTAAACAAGTGATTTAATACTTTGCGGTTTTTTTTTCCCTCTTTCTTTCATTGCTATGTATTGTTTTTATATATGTGATCAATCTTTTCTCCTCTCTCAGTAGTTCAGAATTTTTATTCAGTCTGCTGTGATAGTTTTGAGTCTATGAGTGCTTGCTTGGTTTGGACTCCATTCAGAGCCTCGCTAAAATACTAAGATAGCAAATTAAATTCAATGTATCAAATTGGGAATTCTCCATTTTCTTCACAACACTTCTTGTTCTAAAAGACTTTGTATTTTTGGGTGTATCCCCCTTGGAGATAAACCTTCGTAATCATCGTTAATATTTTAAGATGCATTGATCTTTGTTTTATATGTTTTTTTTAGTCAAAACATTTTCAATACCCATGAAAACCGAGACAAATAAGAACAAATTAATAAAATACCAAGAAAGCTTCAATTTGGTGTTATGAATATTGAATATTTTTTTCATCATTTTTTTTTTAAATTGTAAATATTTATCACTGCACAGTTACCCTGCAGCATTTGCACATTCATTGTTTGTGTGGATTAATTTTTAAAATTTTACTTTCTGTTTTTTATTTCATATATTGGTTTCAGAGTATTATTAATTTATATTATGGTTAAAAAAATTTATTGTGTTTCATTATTGGCATAGGTTGGGAATGGTATTTGTAATTTAAATTTCTTTTTTATATTGTTTATTGGAAGTGTGTGCGTCTTCACTAGTATTTCCAGTCAAATATATGCTGCCTACCATTGAAACTTACTGTAAAGAATGTTTCACCAATTCAAACAGAAAGCATCATGATATTTTTAGCATTATTGTATATAATTTTTTTTTGCTCATCTATGTGACAGATACCACTATATTTATTAGAAAATAGTACATTAACGCCCAGTGTCCTATTTGTAGGACAGTTACATTTCTCTTCCGTAGCTAATCAAACACATTTGATTGTTTCTTTTTTTGCTTCACATAGCAAGTTAATATGTATTCCCAAACTTCTAAACAATTTTCAACTGGCATATACCACCAGTTAGCCAGATTTTGAAATAAAAGTGTCGTTCTTTTGAAATTTTTTTTCCCCCTTTGATTTATTTTTGAGGTAATGGAAGGAATTTGAAAGTAATCTTTATTTTTTGATATTTTACTATATTTAAAAAATCTTTTATTATGTATCTTTAAAGATGTCTTTTAAAATGATTTTCTACTGATTTTTTGATAATTTTTCTAAAAAAAACTAACAATTTTTTTTTGAGAGATTGAATTTTATTTCACTTACCCTAATCTTTAATGTGTTTTTAACATAATTAAAAAAATATTTACTGAAATCTATGACCTTAAATTAAGTTTGGCATTTAATGGGTAGAACAAATATTCTTGAACTTTTTCTACTCATAAATATATATCTGTAAACTTCTACTTATGGTGCATGCACATAAGAAAATAAATTAAACACAATGTAGCAACAAGTTTTAAATTATTCAAGTGATAAATCAAGTATTGATTTTAAAATAATTTCAACTTAAATTCACTATTTGATAAATTTTAGAAGATTTTTTTTAAATTTGATATTTTTCTCGTTTATTTTGTTATTAAAAATTAATAATCTGACAAAAGCTTGGGACTGCCGTACTTACAAACAAGCTAGCTGAAATCAGAACCGTTAGGTAAGATACCCTGTTACTTGATATGTTTCTGGAAGGGAATGCATTATTCCTTTTTAGACAAACATTCCCTTCTGAGTGATAAAGCACAGTAAAGTAGTTATTTATTTTTGCAATATTTTCTGATATGTCTTGATTAATGTAACTATTGAACTTGGTCTGTTAAATTGCTCACATTCCTTTCCCTGAACTTTTTCCTAGTAAAAATAATACATTGCACTTTGTTGCAGACATTTTTTTGGTGGTGTTGCTTTTTATTGCAGTATTTTATCAAAAGAAGAGCTCTTACTTAAATTTAATGCATTTTTAAGGATATTTCCTACTATCATAAATTCATTTTAATTTCCATGAATTAGAATTGTTTTGAAATTACTTTAAAAAAAATAATGAAAAGAAGCTTTGGAATTGTGTTCAGTACATAGATACTCTTAATTGATTCCTTTTCTTGTGTTTTGCCTTCTGTTTGAACTTAAGCTGTAACTTTTTTTGTTATTTAGATTTTGTAGCCATGATTCTAAGAGAAAATTCTTTCCTTCGTAAAAAAATAAATAAATGCTGGAATTTTTTGTCATTCCATGTGATGAAAAAAAGTTGAGAAGCACCTAATAAGACCCCTTCTTACGAATTTTAAATAAAGAATTATACTGGTGAAAACTTTGTGCTATATTTTTTGATATTTAAAAGAAGGGGGAGGGGATGCATGCAGTTTTATAAACATCATTAAATAAGAAGATTAAAATTTTATGTGATAATTTCATTCTGATAATTCCAAAAACATTTAATTTTGAAAATCTATTTAAATAGATTAATAGCTAATTATATGGACACAGCTAATTAAAATAGAAGTCTTGTATACTGCTCATTTTGGAAGTGTAGTATACGAAATAATTGAACAAAATAACATGATTTCAAAAATGTTATTTTAGTTCTTTCATTTAAATATATATATGATAATCCATTCAGCTACGTTGCTTGTTGTTACTTCTTAATATTTTTCAGTGTATTCTTCATGCCATTATATTGTTTAGAAGTTGGCCTAATGGGGGACTGTTACAAATTATATTAACAACATTCAAATCATTATTATATTCCTTTTCAGAATTTTTTATCAGTTAATTTATCCTACCTGAAATAAATATATTTATGTTTTTTTTATCATAATTTTTGCTTATCTCTATGAAAGGTGTTATGTGAAATAAGATTATATTTCACCTTAGTAATATTTTCATTTTTGTTATTCAAGTATGTCAGTTTGAAATTTTAATGGGAATTGTAAAAAAAAAAAATAAATAAAAAATAATACTTCTTTGAAGGAATAGTAAAGAAATATTTTGTAAATCTGCAAAAATCTTTTGATGGTAAATGGTCATCAACTTTTTAAATTCTCTTTGAAATTCATAGGGAAATCTGGTCTGTGATTTCAAATTGTGATTGCATGTCAAAATAACTGAATGTCACATTTCTATTATTTGCTACATTTTTCACAGTAAATATTCTGTAATAGTTCTTATATATTTCAGTTTTTTTTTCTCTGATTTGTTACTTTTTCTCATTAAAGTATTAAATGTTTTTTCATTAAGAATTTTTATTGGTTTTTAAAAGCTGATATTTGATGATTTTTCTTTCTCTTCAGGCTGTTATGGTAGGAGATGATATCAACAGTGATGTTCATGCAGCACAAAAGTGTGGCATGAAAGGTGTTCTCGTGAAAACTGGAAAATTTAGGTATATAAACTTAAAAATTTTTTTTGATTTAATTTATTTTTTGTGCTTGATATTTATGTATTGTTGATGTGCAGTCAGTAGATGCAGAATAAGTAGTTTAAAAATAAATAGATTTTATAATTATTCTAATCCCTTATTTACAATTTTTCATTAAAAAGCCGATTACTGTATAACACTGTGTAAACAATATTGCAAATTCTACATTTAACAATGTTGACCAATGTAGTGCTGAGAATATTGTAGATTCTACGTCTAACAACGTTTATAAATGTAGTGATGGCAATATTGTAAATTCTGCATTTAATATAACACAACATTTTATTCCTTTTTTTTTAACCGTTTGAGTGCGGTTGCTTTTTATGTGCCGACAATGCGGAGAAAATTCTTCCGCACCTAAACGGTTAATCTGAAGTGACCATACAATCTGGATATGTTTGTATATATCTGGTTTTGATTCTTTGTCCCTGTTTTAAAACACATCCTGTTTTTGAACCCTAATTTCATAATTTATTCCACTAGCAAAAGTTAGTTACTAGTGAAAATCTTTCTCTTTGACTTCAAATCATAGAGTATTGTTGTATTTTCAAGACTGATTTTTTAAAAAGTTGCTTTGATTTGAATATACTTAGATGTCTTGTCAGTCTTGAAAGACTTAAATAATAATAAAAAAAGATTGTCTTCTATTTCCAAGTGTATTAATTTGTATTTCAATATGACACAATTCTTAACATCATTGAATTAATTTTTAGTCAATTATATTCATTTGGTATGGTTAATTTTCATTTTTGCGAAAAGTTGCTATAATACTGATGATATTTTCAGTAAATCTCAGATATTCATGAGGGTAATTCTAGATCTATAAAAGAGAATACTAGATGAAATTAAAAAAGAAGTCAATACTTAAAAATATAGGGTAATACCACATTATTTCTAGTTTAAATTTACATTATAATTTATTTTTCATTAATTGAATGCTAAATTTATTGGTACATATATAATACATTTATTTCAGAAGATGAAAATGTCAAAACTTATGAAATAAAAGTATGTTGATTCTTTTTGTTGGTTGTTTTAAAAAATCAGAACCTAATAGAAATCTGCAAAATATAATTTCTGTAATGACTATATTAATGCTGCCATGCAAAAAATATTCCAAGTAAAAGTGTTTGAATAAATATAAAGTAACAATATTCTACGGTTTATTTATAAAGTATATTTTTGAGATGATGAATATAAATTTTGTAACAATCTAACAATGTGATTTTTTAATTTTTTTTTATCCTTATTCAATTGTATGCATAAAAAAGTTACAAACTGGTAATTCTTTTTTTAAAATTCCATTTAAAAATTTTTCATATTTTTCTTCTGTTTCATGCTTATATATATATATATATATATAAAGCAGCGTGTGTCTGTTTGTGTGTGTGTTCCTTATACAAGTCTACAGTTTTTGTCCAATCTTGATGAAATTTGGTACATGAGCATTTTAAAACATGGAAAAGATCACTGTGAAATTTCCAAAGCCCCAAAGTTCAAGTTTCAGTTAATTAAAATTAAGCAAGATTTCGGTGTTTCCCCATGATATGTTCCAAAAATATTGCTATTATCTCACAGAAACTATTTGTACATCATCTTAAAGTTTAAAAAATTAGCTTTCAGTGACATCAATTTCATGTTCGTACAATTTTTTCTCTAATTTTAATAATTTTTTCAAAATTAATTTTATACACAAATATACAGACAATAAACACATCATGAGCAAGAATACAGACAAATTGTTACCAGAACACATTAATGGAATTCAAAAAGTTTAAAAGCAGACGATTAACGATTTATAACGGGAACAACCATTAATTTGGTCAGTTTTTCCATTTTAGAGGGGAAATATTCTTACTTTTCCAACACTGAAAATATATCATGTTCATAATTTGATAACAATATTTTCATACTAAAATGATTGAGCAATGCCTTGCATTCTGCTAGTATTAATTGTAATTAGATTGTGTATGAATAGATATTGCCTGGGCCATTAATCTCATCTTATTTTTAAAGTATAAATAATAAAATAAGGAATAGCTATGATTTTTTTTTGAATTTCTTGACTCGTTTTCTTGCTTTGTAAATTGTTTTAGAAAAAGGTAAATTTGATAATATTTAATTTTGCAAGAAAGAATTCAGCTTATATTTGCTGAAAACTTACTCTCTTAGTGTTGGAAGTCAATTAATAAAACTGACTTCGATTTCAAATAACCAATAGTGGGTCATATATATAAAGACAAAAAATTTAAATCATGTATAAACTGTAAAATGCATAAAGATTGGAAAAAAGAAACAATAAAATTTCTTTGACTTCTTTAAAAGGCTTCTAATATCGTTTAAATTATTTTCTTGTTATGTAAGGACAAGACTGAGGTCTCACACACAAAAGGAGTGCAGAATTCTAAAATCAGACGAAACAGCTCTATAATGAACTTTATTATTTTAAAGGACTGTTTGAATGCATCTGTCGGAAGATTTTTTTATTTGTATTTCCATAAAGTGACTAAGTAATTTTTTCACACATATTATACTCTTTGTGATTCTCAAAAACAAATATTCTTAATATTTATTTTTAATGTGCAGAAAAAACTTGTATCATGTTAGGAAAACCAATAGTATTAAAAGTTAATCTTTAATTAAATTGTTTCTTAAATAAAATTATTTTATTACCCTTTCATTAAAAGCTGTGAAATTCTGATGAAATCTTTTAAGGAAGTTAAAGAATATGAATTTATTTTAAATCTAAATTAGTACTGAAATAACAATTAAAGCTATTGTTTGATTTTTTTAGGATGAAAGGAAATTGAGTACTCAGTACCCTTCATTGTAATTTGATAATTTGGTTAAAACTAAGAGTTGTTGCTTAAATATGAAAACATTTTTTACTTTTCCATATTTGAATTAAACGAAACTGCTTTTGTTTTCCAGGGAAAGTGATTTAACACATCCAGTGGTCAAACCAGATGCAGTGGTTGATAATCTTGCACATTTTGTTGACTCTTTATTATTATAATTGTTAATTTAATTGAAGACTCAATATTAATTATTGATCAATTGATTCATATAATTTATGAAATTATAAGTAGTTGTTGTAAAGTAGATGATTATATGAGAATTTGTTCCTTTGTGAATGGATTGTTTTGAGATACTAATAAAATGTATTTTTTAAATAGAAACTATTATTGTACTATTTTTTTACCCTCCTTCATATCATTTTTAAAAATTACATAATGATCATATTACTTTTGGAGAAATTCAAAGTAATGCTTTAAAGAAATTCTGATAATTATGATTATAATCAAATTATTGATTTATTAGAGAACAAAGAATGCACATGTGTAAATTTTATGACAATAAAATAAAGTATAACTTCCTAATTTGCTTTTGTATCTTTGAATATAGTTTAAATTCATGAAATTATACATGTTATCCTTTTTCCAATCAAAAGTTGAGTATACATTTTTTTATTTGATGGGCATTTAAGATGGATCTGTCTATAGTCTGGATTTACTACAACAACGTAAAACAATTCTTTGTTGAGTAATCTATCAGAAAAGTATGTTTAAGCATCAATAATACAAATCCGATTCAGTTTGACCTTCTTTGAACTATCGATTTTTACTGCTTTTTGATTCTGATAGAAAACCAGGTACATACTATCAGATTTATGCAAAAATAATTACGTTTTTTCCCCCTACAAATTAAAGTTCTAGTTGTGAAACAACTAATGAACTTTTATCAGTTATATACTTCCCATTTTGTTTGATAACAGTTTTATTTTCTTTTTTTAAAGCTTCATTATCCCTTAATCATACAACTTTTGGTCCTTATCAACAAAAACTGAACCCAAGTGTGATCTCATTGCATCATTATCACTTGCCATTAAAAAGTTTAGCGAAAACATGATGATAATTTGATGTCGCAACATCCAGGCTTCATGATGGATGTAACAACATTTCTCATTTCAATTCCAATAATTTTTTTACTAGGATGTTCATGATTTGTTGTCATGGGAAACATGATTTCTAATTGATTTGCTGATTCAGGACATTTTTCCTTGATTACTCTAGTTTTTAGTAATACATATTGGAAGCATATAATACCTTTGAAATTCCACCAAATTAATGGCATAATCTTCCCTTGAAGAAGTTGAGCTTCTGGTCTGGTTTGCACAGGCTCGTCACAATTTCTCTTGGATCTTTTCATTTGGTATTATGGCAAACAATCCATTTTTAATCTTCATTTATAATTCATTTAAAAAATGGATTGCTTTCAATATCTTTGGGTTTGGCAAACAATCCATTTTTAATCTTTATTTATAATTCATTTAAAAAATGGATTGCTTTCAATATGTTTGGGGTTTAAACCACAGAATTGATCTCCTACGTTTGTTAAATTCCTTTCAACTAACATGAACTTGAAATATTGGGTTTTTTAAAAATCCTAGCATTTGTAAATTCCTGTCGATGGTTGAAAAATGAATTTGGAGCTTTTCTCTTATCTCATGTACTGAAATATGATGATCTGAATCGTTTATGGTAATCATCAACTTGAGTTGGTCGACCAAAACGTTGATCCTCTTTTAGTGAAAAATGAGCAGAAAGAAATTTGGTAAAGCAGTTTTGACAAGTGAGTTATATTAATTATCAACACCGTAAACTCCATAGATTTCTTTTTGATCATCAGCAGCTTTCTTCCCTTTGTGAAAATAAAGTAAAATATGATGAAAACTCTTTTTCTCGTTCATGTTAAAATCAGCATATAAACAGCTTTAAATAAAATTATTTGCAACTTGAATCAAAAGTAAACTTAAAGAATCGGCTTACTAACATTGAATGAAATAAATCGTATGACTGACATAAATCATTCAGAAAGGTAACTAAACTGTCTGTTTGTGAAAACTGCAGTTATTTTTACACTAACCTAACATTACATAAGTTCGTTAAAGAACTGTTATCATGGTTTACTGACATCTGTTTTATTGAAAAGCTTACACAATTAAAAACTACTCTTGCAAAAATTGACAAATATGGCTAGATATTATATTTTCAGTAAAAATTCTGTGTGCAAATCTACAGGTCTCAGTTTAGTACCTCCAAATTCAGAATACATTCTGATAGTGTTGTGTCTTAAAACATACACATGGTTTAGAAGAAGTTGTAATCCTTTTTTGAGGAGAAGCTCCTTTTTTTTATCTACATTGTTAAAAGCAACTTAGAATCATAAAATTTATTTTGCTACCTCATGATACTTGCAACCAACAAGAGTTTCGGTATGTTGCTCTCTAAGACGGGCATCTATACCTGCTTAGTCCCCATTTGCTATGTCACTGCGTTGAGTGTTAAAAGGGGTGTTGGAAACCCTATTCCGAAAATGTTAAATTTGCCATTTCGATGCAGCTTTTCTCAAAATCTGTTATAGATTCGAGTTTGAAATTTTTTATACAAGTAAAGTACATATTTCTCATTATACTGAAATTGTTCATTTTTAAATTCAAAACTTTTTTTGACAAATTTTTTTGTGTCAAAACTGACAATTTAATTTGGCATTTTCGATGTACCTTTTCTCAAAATCTTATAGATATATGTTTGAGATTTTTTATGCAAGGAAAGTACACCTTTCTCAGTATACTGAATGTAGTTTTTGGTTAATTCTTTTATAAATTTACAAAATATTTAATTAGACATAGTGAAATTTTACCTTATTTTGACACAAAAAAAAATTGTAAAAAATAAATTTTTGATGTTTTTTTTTACAAAAGTTACATTTAGTATGAGAAAGGTGTACTTTACTCGTATAAAAAATTTCAAACTTGAATCTCTAAATCTCTAACAGATTTTGAGAAAAGGTGCTTCGAAATGGCAAATTTAATATTGCCGGAATAGGGGTTCCAACACCCCTTGCTAACTTTAGCTAACACTCAACCAAATGGTAACTACCTAGTCTCGCCAATGGGAAGAGGGGTTCAAGGCCTGTCTACATAGAAAATCCTTTATTATGTGGGCTTGGTGCACATTAAGTATAGCTATGGTTCACATTATATTTTTGAAAAATAAATAATATTTAAAACTGAATGATTATTTTTTTTAATTTTATTTTTTAAGAACACACTTATTTCTTTTCAACCACGTCCACTTTATTAATTAGTCACAAATCTGCATTTTTCAAATTTCTTGTCCTTGGTGTTTTATTTATCGGCCATAAATAAGCCAGCAGCGTTGGCCTGCGTTCCACCTAGGACCCATCATAGGTTGGTGCCCATAAAATATATGGAGGCTGTATTCACCTATTGATGCCCTTGAAATCTGTGGAGGCTGTATTCTATTGAGGATCAGGGCCAGAGAGCTCCAAGTTTGGATCCTGATTCCATTGAAGATCTGCTGTGTATGGGGCCTGGTGCATGTTAAATCATACGCAGTGGCTTAACGTCCTCCCGCTGGTGTGGTGCAGAAGTTTGGAGAGGGGGTGCCGGCTCAGGTGTCTTCTGACCGTGGTTGATTATGAGGTTCGTCCGAAAATAGCTCTCGTGTTGCTTCAAAATGGGACGTTGATATAACTAAACTAAAACTCTCCTGTTGAGGTGTGGAAGTTTGAAAAGTAACACATTTAGTACATTCTAGTTTATCTGACCATGAATTAAAAATATGAAAATTGTTGTAAAGCCTACTCGCAATGGAGTTGCGAAATATAATGTTCTGTATAAAATTTGCCCCTGAATTTTGAAATCCAAATATAAGAGTGCCGGCTCCCTGCTTTCCAAACTTCTAAACCAATGTGAAGACATTTGACCAAGACAATAGATTTAAAATGTATCATTCATATAAATGGCACATATATTTATTTATATGGAGAATCGGGTTTTGAAATCTAACCGTGTTGGAAGCATTTGTTATGTCTTTTAGTGTAATATTACTGTATTTTAAAATTCCAGAATAATTAAATTAGAAGCTTGGTTGTTGAAAGCACGTTAAAAACCAAAACTCCAAAGCTAAAAATGTATTCTGAAGCTCTATGTTTCGAAATTTTGTACTTTCACAATCAAATTCTTAATGATAAAGTTAGGGTAACTGTTTGATTTCACATAAAGAACATGAAAGAGGCTTTATTTTTTGTTTTAAAGATATTATTAATGAAAAATAAATCAATCTGGTACAAGACTGTTAAAAGCAGATTTCCTAAAATTAAAGGTTTTATAGTACAGAATGGTCATAAAATAACGTGATGTGTTTAGAGAGGTCAATTGTAAAAAATCTGTTCAGCCAAATGTAAGAAATGGGATGCAATGCATGGGACCTTTATGCAAGGAAAAAATATTTTTCAATTTTCACCATTAATTACAATATGGCGCTATACACACAATTGGCCTAGTCAGTTAGTTGAAAGAACTACAGTAATAACAATATATATTGAAAATTTCATTTTGGGATTTTTGATGCGTGTGTTTAAATGAGTTAAGCTCTGAAGTATTCCAAAAAATGCATTCTTTGGATTGCATGTTTTATTAGTGGAGTAGTAGTCTGGGGGAGGGGGGGGGAGTATAGATGCCCTGGGCGCCAGTCTTGGGGTATGCTATGGAGACAAAACATTAATGCATTTATATCACTTTTTTAAAGCTAAGTATGATTAGTGGGCGAATAGATAATACAATGTCCCGGGCGCCCTTTACACGTGATAAGCTACTAATAACGATTTGGGGGGGGGGGCGAAAAAATCATATTACACCCCTGGCGCCACTTACCCTCGCTACGCCACTGTGTTCTATCGCAGAACACAGTGGCGTAGTCGTTATATCGTCGATTTGTTGGACTTATAGCGTGATGCGATACTTTAAAGTAGCTATATTATCAACGTTCTCTTGTAAACAAAACTTTTTAGTTGGCCCCACTACCGAAAATCACAGGGAGTGAGATCCGCAAGGATATGCACGACTAATGATCCGTTCGTCTGAAAAATGTTGCCGTATAATTTGCTGAAGACATAATTCAGGAGGTGTTTCATGGTACGGTAGAGTGCAGGCACTTACTCTATTGCGGTTGTGGAATGACAAATTTTTGAAGCTTTGTTCGATGTCTCTGTGCAGCAACAGAACAAGTGACTGGGCCATTTGCATTGCTCTCTTCAAAGAAATACGGACCCAGAATCAAGGAAATCGTGAATTCACACTATATAGGTGATTACCAATGTTTCTACTGAAACGTATATCCCGACTGAAATTATTCATAGTAGTGTAAATAAAATTTGCAGTGAAAATTAGCAATTTGCAGTGGCAATTCTTTCACTAACTGTGTGCAGTGCCAGATTGCAGTTGGTGACGAAAATTGGAGCTATTTTTTCCTATAGATCGAAATCCCATGGTCTGAATAGTATATGGACCAAATTTGGTTACAATTGGCTGAAAAGATTTTTTTATAGTCAAACTCCAAACGCCTCACGTTATTTTATGTCCACCCTGTATGACGATGGTAACGATGAATATTTTCTTGAATACACAGACACATCTTATCTCCTTATCAAAACAACATATAAGAGCATGATGAAAAATAGCAAATACAGTAAAATCCTGGTTAACTGAACTCGGGTTAACCGTAATCCGGGCTTTCTGAAATCACATGTCCCCCCCCCCCCAAAAAAAAGACAGCTCTTACTATACTGCACGGAAATAATCTCGAAGGCGAGACTTTTTAGCAATGATATCCACTTTTTTTCTTTTAAGCCTCCCCAAAAAAGTCGGTGATAAATTTTGCTAAAATTAAAATTAATGGGTATCTGTACTTATAAAAGACAATGTTTGTGTGTGTGTCTCTCTCTCTTTGTGTGTGCGATGTTCAGACGAATCCATCGCACTTACAGCCTTGAAATTTGGCACACAGATAGTCTTAACGGTGACTCAATGCACCTCGAAGCCGGAATTTTAAAATTTAATCTAGAAAAATTTTTATTTAATGTTTTGTGTTTTTTTAGTTGATTTTTCGAACTAATTTCTAAATAGAATGGATTTGAATAATTGTACGAAAAAAATAGGCACACCATCGAAAAGAGCATACGATTTCCGTTCTAATGAAGTTAGTTTTGAATATTTAACGTAATTTACTGAATTTTGAGAATTTTTTAAAAAAATAGTCAGTTTTGCCATCGAAGTTTTATTTTCGTTTTTAAATTTGCTGCATCCGACGTTCTAATAACACTATTATTTTCAATTTTTTTCAGCTTATAACTGCAACGGTTCGGTCGGATTTAAAACAAGAAAGGTTAAAATGTCTTTTCCCGTTTTTTTCTTAATTAACACCTTCGAATTAACATTTTTGACACCTCTTCGGAACGTTACGGGCAATTTCATTGGCTGACGGGGCAGGGTGACGTCATAGCCTTCAATGGGCCTTATGCATGTGACGTCACATCCTCCGACACGTGACCTGCCGGAGGCAGCCATTGGTCAGTCTTAAACAGCTGACTCAGAACTGCTTTTATTTCTGAGTCTCTTATAGGTCGATCGTTTTGTTTATTCCTCCACAGCTGTTTTCCTCTACTCTCGAACCCAAACGATGCATAAGGTCCATTGAATGACTAATGACTTCGATTATTATTTTCGGATTCCATTTTATAATTTGCTTGCTGTATAATAATAATTTTCACTGTGTAATTTTTTAATATTGTTTCGGATTAACGTACCTGTATTGCTTTTCTACAGTTGAAATGTCATTATCGCGGAGAAAAATGCGCGGGATAATCAAAATAAAAAAAGCGGGAAAATCAATAATGTGTATCTTTTGTTTTGTTTCCAGAACTTTTTCATGTCATTGTGGGCGGTGTTTTTTTTTTTCATTTTGTTGAAGTCCTGATTCCACGGGCAACGCCGTGCGCGTACTTCTAGTTAACAATATTTGTTACGATATTGTTAACCTATGCCTGTCAGGCTCATTGCGTCCAAACTCACCGAAGTGCCTGATTTTAATAAAGAACATAAGTGTAGCCTACAAAAAGAGTTTTGAATTCGCTTTACACTCCAAACATTTCAGAATTACATATTGTAATTAGATACAAAATAGTAATGGATGTTCTTGGTTTAATCGAAAAATCATTATCCGAAACGGCCTTCCTCCCTTTAGTTCCTTTAATACAGGGTTGTGCTATATTTCTTAACATCTTACACCTATGAGAATATTTATTTCTAAAACGTTTTTAAGCCATTAGTTAGTTTCTATTTCTTTAGTATGTCAAAGATAACATCTCATTAATATAACATTAGCTGAAAAATCAGAAATCTTTTTTAGCTTATATTATTTTACATTAACAGGTCAAGACAAAACAGTCCGAACTATAGACATTTGATAAGAATCACCAGAGTTAAGAAAAATAAAGTTTTTAAAAATGCGCTTTTATTAGTGAAGAAAAAAGTAGAAAATAATTTTAAATCAAAAATACAGAGGTCAAATCAAAATTATATAAGCGTAAATCGATGATCAAAATGCTCTGCTGTTGCGAATCTGTAAATGTCTCCTTCCATGTATGGGACTAACATGGCTGGGAAGCGACATAACAGGTTCATGTAGGTCATGTTAGTCCTATGGTTGGAAAGAGACATTTACAGGTTCGCAATACTACGTACTTTGGAATGTTAATCACATTTATAATATATTTTAAATCGATATTTCGGAATTCTCTTTCTTATGATATTCATTGTGACCTGATTTAATCAAATAGCTTTGTTTTCAGCGCTTCACGCTTTTACAATTTTGTTTTGATCTCAATATTTGTGAATAAAAATTATTTCCAATTTTTTTTAGCAGACTAATAAAAGCGTGCTTTTGAAAATTTATTGTATTTTTATTATTTTCTATTTTTCACTCACAATTCATAGTTATAATTTTTTATAATTAATATTATAAATATTCTGGAATCTTATAATCAATTTTGTTCTCGATTTCACTACCAGATGGCGTAATTCACACGGAATTAAAATTTAATTAAACTTAATCGATTAACTGATAATTAAGTTCTGAAAATATTAAATGAAATTGCATTGCTATAGGGCAGTGGTGTAGCGAGGGTAAGTGGCGCCCAGGTCATAATATGATTTTTCGCCCCCCCCCGTCATCATCAGTGGCTTAGCTTATGTAAACGGCGCCAGGACCATGGTATTGTTTCACCTGTCCATCATTTCACTTTAAACCAGCGAGAGTGTTCTCCCCTAAACTTTCTCGTATACTTTCTAAGTGGAGATTCGTCAAAATCTCGAGTTCGAATTTTTTTTGACGATTACAATACTTTCTCTTTGTATACTTCGTATACGAGAAAGTAAAACAAACAAACCTGAAATCAAATATCTGTTGCCACGTTTCAAAAAAATATTACTTTGAAGCTGGCGCGATAAAATAGGCAATGCGATGAATACTAAAGCGAAAATTCTGCTTTGGAATTGAATTCCCAAGAAAACAATTTATACTACCACAACCGTAACAATTGCAAAAGCGCGTGAATAAAAGATTTGCTGAAATAATGAGATCGGTTTGATTTACAACAATAAAAAAATTGCTAACAATTGATGCTTGAAAACATTATTTATTGTTGTAAATAAAATTTACAACAATAACAGATTGCTACCAATACGCATGCGCATGAGAATCGGATTATAAGAAATTGAATATGCAATTTGAACTCCTCTTTTTGACGGATTTGGTCCAAACTTTTATACGGACCTACATTCATAACGATAAAACTGTGTACCAAATTTTATCCATTTAGCTATTCAAGTTTTTGAGTTATAGCGTTCACATGACCGCGGACATACAAATAGACAGACTTCCCGTGGACGGATTTTGTCCAAAATTTGATAGAAACCTACTAATTATGTTCAAAGACCACATACCAATTTTCATCCCCGTAGCTCTAATAGTTTTCGAGTTATCGTGTTCACAGACAGCCACACACACAGACAGACATACAGACATAATTCCAAAATTGTGTTTTTCGGACTCAGGGAGGTCTAAAACGTGGAGGTCCGTCAAAATCTCGAGTTCGAATTTTTTGAAGATTACAATACTTTCTCTTTTATACTTCGTATACGAGAAAGTAAAAATAATGTAAACGCATTAACGTTTTGCTAACATGGCAAGTGGCGTAGCGAGGATAAGTGGCTCCCGGGAAATAATAAGATTTTTTTTTACCCCAATCGTCATCAGTGATTCGGGGCATGGTCTTGTTACGAGCATGGGAAGTCGCTTCCCAGCAATGTTAGTCTTATGGTTGGGAAGGGAGTATGGGGTGACTGACAGCAAGCCGTGACCTGACCTTGGCTGCATAATTGGGGGAGCCAAGATGGTCGCCAGGTTGGGGTCCTGACAGCTGCTGCCAATCACCCATACCCATGCCTTCTCATAAACGTAGTAATGGTTTGACTCCATGGGGCCCCCTAAGACTGGCGCTTGGGACATCTATACCCCCTTGGCCCCCACTCGCAACGCCACTGTCATAGGGAACAGACAACTGTACGAAATTTCAGAACTCTAGAGTGTCGGGATTTGAGTGAAAAATCGGTTCCGAAATTCCGTCTTTAGAAATATGAAATATGCCAAGTTAACCCTTTGCACTTCGAAAGATAGTATGATGCATAATTATACACGTGTGACTGTAAGGATTGATTTATCGATTTAGGAAGCTGAAAAATATAGTTATTAATTTATTTCAACTCCTAAAAATTAATCTGTGTGTTTTTGCAATTATATGGCTTTTATAATAAGCGCTATCCAACAAGAATGTATAAAAGATAATTCAAAATGTCTATTCTGACTCGACATAAAAGTGCAGAAGTTTAAGTAAAAGTGTCTAACAAGAATCTTATTCAAAGGTAAATGATGAACGATTAAGAGTTGGAATCCAAGAGAGAGAAAGTAAACGGAAATGGAATAAAAGAGCATCGAAATCAACAACAGAAATAAAATAAGAAAGAACTGTTGAAAGAAAGTAGAATATCCTAAAGACTGGAACAAGAAGAAAGTGTAAGCGAATTTGGCAGACGAATAGAACGGTGTTAACAAAGAGCGCAATACATGTGAGAAATTCCCAGAGGTAAGAAAAAGACAGAGAAACTTCACCACAAATTAGGAAGTAAATCAGTTGCTTGCGAGTCACGAAACTTTCACATCGTATAGATAACCATCGTACAGCACGGTTATAAGATTACTAAAAAATGCTATGCTTTGTGAGCTTATGTTATACAAAAGAAAAGGGGGTTAGGTTCCAAAAATTAAAACGCAGATACACTAATATGTCTTTTTAATTAGAAGAAATATCTTAATATAGCAGTTTTCATCAAAAGTAGATTATATTAATAAATATTAAATGACTAGAAAGTCACCCGTCATGGCATGATGGGGGCAAATTGCCTCTTCATTCGAGAGATTTCCCGTCAAATTTGAAGTGTTTAAATAGATATATATGCGAGAGAAATGTTTAGCATTGATTGAAAACAAATAAAACAGGATAGGAAATATTTGTTTTTATTTACATATTTCTCTATTCAAAAAGCCTCTTGGTTAACAACATTCCGTGTGAAGTAATTTTCGTTGTTTAACAATTTTCCTTGTTCTTCAGATGCCTAATCAAAACAAAGCACTTCTCTGCTTGTCAAACGTTGTCAAAAAATATTATCAAAATTATATCATCACGATTGCAATAAATAAGCAGATGCATCGTGGCGTGCAAACTACATCAGGAGCATGATATACCACTGACGTGATTTACTACTTTTTATTAGAAAACGGAAATTAATTTGAAATATATGATTAATATAATTTAAAATTTCTCGGGAACTATCGATCATAGCGAGATAAATTTTATATCAATCGATAGTAAATTTTATTTCACTATTTTGAGCTATTAAATTTGAAAATTAGAACGACAATTACTTTTTTAAATTTAAAATTACTGACATTTAAGTGTTCTAACAATGAAATAATGCTGTTTAACGTCTCGCAGTGCTATGGCGCGAATTGTATTGTTGGTGACGTCAGAGCGCTACCGGATCAGTAAGAGACAGATCTGGGCTATTATATTAGTAATGTTTGTTCATTGTCGCTTTTATGCACCAATAACCAATGCAGGTTAATTTACTAGATTTTTATTTAACTTAACTTGTTCTATGTTTGTATAGGTGAAATTTTGCAATAGATTTTTTATTCGTTTTGTGGTGTAGTAGAGTTTTGTAATTTTGCACACTAGTGTGTTCTCGAAGACAGTATACTATTTTAATATTTTCAGAATTTAATTATCAATTAGTTTATTAATTTAATTCAATTTTACGTACTAGCAACGCCACTTGGTAGCGAATTTGAGAAGAAATTGATTTCAAGATTTATTATAATGAATTATTATTATTATTAAACACTAGAAAGGTGAATATAATTAAAATAAAAATATATACTTTTTAAATACACTAATAATAGTTTGTTTTTAAAATCAGTTTTTATTAAATTTATTTGAGCAGATATCTTAATCTTCTGATTTTTATCAGCGTTTTCTTGGATCCTACTTTGTAATTTCTGTGAAAAAAAATCGATTACTTCTAGCTGAGAAATTTAAATATTATATTGTACAAACACTTGTGTTTCTTTCATGTTAATGTGAAATGACGTCTCAGCGGCTGATGTTGGCAAGAAAAAGAAAGAAACTAATACTCACACGGGCATTTTTCTTCAATTACTTTCTAGATTCTTTCTTCATTGTATTTCGGATTAAGGGGACATACGAATCTTAAACGTCGAAAAATTGGGGAAATTGTCAAATTCGATACATTATATATCTGAAAAATTGCAATTCACAAACTCGCCTTTTTTTCTAGAAAAATATCTGTTCTTTCTCTTATAGTACACACATTTTCAAATCTTTATATTGGTATGTATTTTTTGAGAGAGTAATAAATATGGGTATAATTTTTGGAGAAAAATGAGATAGTTACCTTGCGCGCATGATTACGCAAAAAATATTTGTCTAAACACAATATTTTGGGTATCTAAGTAACCCAAACAGTCTGTTTAAGAAACTTAACCTCAATTTATTAACATTTAAATTTAATTTCTATTTTATATGCCAATTTAAAATAAACATGTTAAAAATAGTTAAAATTTCAACTTTTCTACTCCCCCCCCCCAAAAAAAAAAACTTCTTTAGAGGAAATATGCACAAAAATGTAGTTCAATTTGTAGAACAGAACATAGCACAATACATATTCAGTAAAAATTTTATGTAAAGATATTCAATAGTTCTTGAGATATCGTGCGCGCAATATATAAAAAAAACCACATTTTGAGATATAACGCTTTAAAGATATGGCCATATTCAATGTTTACGTTGAATAGCTGATACATTTTCCTTCATAACTTTCATAATTATAGGAATTTTTTAACGGGTATTGTTTTAAATTGTTCAGAAAAAAAGGGAAATAATATATATACAGTCGACGCTCGTTATAACGACCCTCTGCGTCCCACAGCAAAAGCTCTTTATAACGAGTGGTCGCTATAGTGGATATAATTAAAAAATGTACACATGCACGCTCAGCAGTTCCGTAAAAATAAGCGATTTTCAAAGAGATTCCAACTAAATACTCAAATTATTTTTTATCATTGGTATTAAAAATAAAATTTTATCAATTAAAAATATATTTCGGAAACAGATTTTAAAGTAGAAAATAAGGGGTGTTATATACTTACAAAACATTTATTTCCTAAAGAAACCAGCGGGAGTGGTCTCCCCTAAACTTTCTCGTATACTTTCTAAGTGGAGATTCGTCAAAATCTCGAGTTCGAATTTTTTTGACGATTACAATACTTTCTCTTTGTATACTTCGTATACGAGAAAGTAAAACAAAAAAAAAAAAAACCTAACAAACCTGAAATCAAATATCTGTTGTCACGTTTCAAAAAAATATTACTTTGAAGCAGGTGCGATAAAATAGACAATGCAATGAATACTAAAGCGAAAATTCTGCTTTGAAATTGAATTCCCAAGAAAACAATTTATACTACCACAACCGTAACAATTGCAAAAGCGCGTGAATAAAAGATTTGCTGAAATAATGAGATCGGTTTGATTTACAACAATAAAAAATTTTTTAACAATTGATGCTTGAAAACATTATTTATTGTTGTAAATAAAATTTATAACAATAACAGATTGCTACCAATACGCATGCGCATGAGAATCGGATTAAAAGAAATTGAATATGCAATTTGATGGATTTGGGCCAAACTTTTATACGGACCTACATCATAACGATAAAACTGTGTACCAAATTTTATCCATTTAACTATTCAAGTTTTTGAATTATAGCGTTCACATGACCGCGGACATACAAATAGACAGACTTCCCTTTGACGGATTTTGTCCAAAATTTGATAGAAACCTACAAATTATGTTCAAAGACCACATACCAAATTTCATCCCCGTAGCTCTAATAGTTTTCGAGTTATCGTGTTCACACACAGACACACGCACAGACAGACATACAGACATAATTCCAAAATTGTGTTTTTCGGACTCAGGGAGGTCTAAAACGTGGAGATCTGTCAAAATCTCGAGTTCGAATTTTTTGACGATTACAATACTTTCTCTTTGTATGCTTCGTATACGAGAAAGTAAAAATCAGAAATCGTTGTTTGTATTTTCTGCATATGTGATTTTTGCAGAACATAATTTTCCATTTCAGTTAAAGATGATAAATAATGCTCTGTATTTTCTTGCCATTCAAAAAAAAAAATCATTTTAAAGTATCAATAACACTAGTTTATTCTAGGCTATTATAATTTCCGCGCTGTGGTGAGTGGTAATTGGCCCGCCCCTGGGGCAAAGTTGAACTGTAACACTGAAGACATTTACGAAGCTTGGCAATGCAATAATCAAGGTCATTTCAAGTTACACGTTTAGAAACATGTTCTGTTTTGAAAAATACCGGGAAGAGTGTCCTCTGAATTCGGACGTTGTATTGGGATTAGACGACACTGGACGGTCGTTACACCGGAAGTAAAATAACATAGAGTGCGTAGGGAAACACAGTTGGGGATTTTATCACCGGTCGTTATAATGGAATGGTCTTTATAATGTGAGGTCGTTATAACGAGCGTCGGCTGTATATATATTCATAAAATCGAAAATTTGCGAGGTTTAAGAGTCGTATGTCCCCTTAACTGTTTTTTTTTACTTCATGGATGTTCGGATAAAAGAGCTGTTGTGTATGCCAGTTAGGAAATGAAATTATTCTCGCTTTCCTCATCGTGTGAAACGAACTTTGAGTTACTTTAAAAGCGGACGCGAGTAGCATTTTACTTCCTTCCGTTACGTTTTAATAGGACCGTGATTTCTTTGCCATCGGAAATGCGGATGCTTGGAGTCCATCGACATAATTTCAGATAAGGTAACCCGCGCTTGGCTGTGCGCATAGGACACGAGGCCCACAAGAGGGACTTTGCGAGCACAGTCAAACTCGAAACTAGTATTTTCTGATTCCAGAGCAGAGACTTTGCCACCAGGCAACTAATTTATAATATAATAGCCCAGATCTGCCTCTCACTGATCCGCGTAACGCTCTGACGTCACCAACAACACTGCGAGACGTTAAACAGCATTTTTCAATGTTACGGCATCTAAATTTCAGTAATTTTAAATTTAAAAAAGTAATTGTCTTTCTAATTTCAAATTTAGTAGCTCTAAAATAGTGAAATAAAATTTGCTATCGATTGATATAAAATTTATCTCGCTATGATCAATAGTTCCCGAAAAATTTTAAATTATTTTAATCATATATTTCAAATTAATTTCCATTTTTAATAGAAAGTAGTAAATCACGTCAGTGGTATATCATGCGTGTGATTTAGTTTGGACGCCACGATGCATCTGATTATTTTATTTGTTTTCAATCAATTTTAAACATTTCTCTCGCATATGTATCTACTAGCCGCCTTCGGCGGCCAATGGATCACCCGTTTAAATTAGTTTTTATTTTTTGTTTTTTATATTAATTATAGCATTGCCCGTCGCAGTTCCAGCCGCGATAACTCAAGAAAGATGAACAAAAAACTAAATATTTAATTGTATTTTACAGATAGTAAAATATTTAAAGACGTAAATTTTAAAAAGCCAGCGAGACAATTCTGTATGATGCATCGCAGCAACTTACAAACTGAATTTCAAATAACTTTCACTTAATTCATCTATCACTCATCGATCGGTAGAATGATTACCGCTGAATATGGTCACGAAAGCCGAACATACTGGACGACGGTGTGAACCAATGGATACAAAAAGTGAGGCGACAAAAAATTCATAGACATCTAAAAGAACCGGGAGTATAGGAGTTGGACAGTAAAATTTAAAAATTAGTTAATTTTCCTGAGCATTATTGCTTTTTTGTAATTTCTAGTTTCAGGCTGTAATTTCTAGTTCCTAATATCAAATTTGATGAGTTATCACTTGAGGAAATTCAAGTTTGACGGCAAGCCTAACCAAAATTTTAATAAAAAATTACTTGTAATGCAATATACAAAAATTTGAAAGCGTTTCCACGCCTCATTAATTTAAAATGGCAGGAAAGCATGAAATTAAATGCTTGAAGAAAGGATGAAAAATGAATGTAAAAAATGAAGTCAAGTCGAAGTCAAGTCAAGTCGAAGAGTAAAATCTAAATCACACACAATAAAAACAAACAAACCTGAAATCAAATATCTGTTGCCATGATTTATAAAAACATTACTTTGAAGCAGGTGCGATAAAATATTTCAGCAATGCAATGAATCCTAAAGTGAAAATTCTGCTTTGGAGTTAATTTCCCAAGGAAACAATTTATACTATCACAACCGTAGCATTTGCAAAAGCGCGTGAATAAAAGATTTGTTGAAATAATGAGATGGTTTAAATTTTATTTAAAACAATAAATACATTGTTAAAATTCATGTTTTAAAACATTTTGAAACATTAATTAAAATTGAACAAAATGTCGCGTGGAAATAAGATTGGTGTCATTGAAAAGCTAATTTTTCATCTTTAAGATGATGTAAAAATAGTGTTTTTACGATAATAGGATCCGAAGTTATTCCGGAAAAACGTTAAAATTTAAAGTAATTTTTAAATAATTTAAATTCTAATTAAAATTTCGAAAAATCCTTTCTTAGTGAGCACCTACTCCCCTAGTAGCAACCGCCTGCCAAATTTCAAGTTTCTAGTCCCAGTGGTTTGGGAGATTTCGTGATGAATGAATTAGTGAGTGAGTCATGGTATTTACCCCTTTTATATATAAAGATTTAAACACGTCAAATTTGATGGGAAATCTCTCGAATGAAGAGGCAATTTGCACCCGTCATACCATGACCGGTGATTTTCTAGTAACGGAAATAATCGACCTAAGAGTGAAACGATCTACCAAACAATTAAATTATCTTACAATGGAGTTTATGTATAACTAGGGTTGCCATAATTTCCAAGCATTGATACGGACGTTTAAGTGGTAAATAAATAAAACATGATAAAAGTGGGTAGGTATTGGTTTATTTTGTTTTGATAAAAAAAATCAATAAAGTTTAAGCAATCTAGAAAAAACAAGATGGCAACTTTACCTTATATGGTGCCATTTTTTTTGTCTTGACCGAATTAGATCGGCAATATTTCTAGTTCTAACATCTCGTTTTGATGGCAATTTTACCTTATTTTTTTAAGCGGATTGGAACGAATATTGGAATGAATAGGGGATAATAGCCTTTGTAGCTGAAAATCCCAAAAAAACCCTTTTCTCATTCAACCAATTAAGCAATCAAATAAAATGAATCCGCAGAATAATAAAAAGATGCAAGCCTAATCCTTTTTAGCCCAGTCATATTTTTAAGTTGATCTTATCTTTCTTAATTATATCATTTTCTTCTTTCACATAATTATAAAATGGGCGCAAGTCATTTTAAAATGACAATCCAAAATTGCTTCAGTTGTCTCCACTGAGAACCTGTTTTTTTCGTCCGACCATTGAGATGACATTAGGGAAATTATTCTCTCCACATTTGCTTTGTGGCTGACATGACAAATACGTATTCGCATAGATTTATTAGACATGACTTTCGATTAATATACTTTGTGTCTGCAAAACACTTTAGCCATTTCTCTTCCATTACTCAATTTCATAGTTGCTTCGCAGACTTCGTTTGTTTTATTTTTCTCTAAATAATCTTAGGGAGAAAACACGATTAGTAATACGAGACTGAGTAATGAAATATGGTGACAGCCCCGAAATACGGGACCTATGGCAACCCTAGGTATAGCAGTCGTGTTTTCGGTTCTAAAGGGAAATTTATTTTAACCTTTTCCTTCCTGATGATATAAATGCTGTACCATAGAATTTTTCCATTGGGTACAGAACAGAACGCCGTCTCTTACCCCCCGTTCCCGTGACCAGACCGGTCACTGAACGGTTTGATGGGCAAAACACGGGAATTTTATTTAAGAAAAACAAAATAAACAAAAAGAAGGAAATATATACACTATGTACAGCACAGGCATTTTCACTTTTACACTATTAGTTCGTAAAGTCTTCTTTTCTTTAGATGTTGTTATATCTTTCTTTTATTTGAAGGGGGGAATGTCCGGTAATTGAGCTACTAAGTTCAGCTCGCTGGAAAGTTGAAGGCTAGGGAGGCCGGAAAAGATCTCTGTTTTCGCTAATGGATTTGATAATCCCACGAATTTTATGCTTGGAGACGAGGTTATTGGCAACCCTTTTCAGCCATTCTTGTTCGAAGTTTGGCGATAGCTTCCTCGTATGCCAAGACACTGTATAAATACACTCTGTGGCATAGTGAAGTGCCGTGCCAATTCCACCACAACTGCAAAACTCGCTGTCAGACAGGTGAAACCTTTTGAGGTAGGCAGGGAAAGGTCCATGTTGAGAGAAACAGGCTGATACAAATGTTGTTCCGCTAAACCTCTACAGTTTCTGTCCCCTCTCTTAGCTAATCTGTGGGGTCTTTAATCAACCGGTAGGCAGATTTATTTCTCTGTTCTATATCACCGTATTTGATTATTGTGTTTTTTTCCTAATGAGAAAAGACAAGAATAGGAAACACCACAAACAATCAAAAGGGAGAGGAATTTTATCTTTGAATGACTTGAAAACGAACGCTTAATTAACATCTTGTTTTGAAGCAACACGGAGACTGTTATGGGATGAACCTCGTAATTCTGAACTATGGGCAGATAACGAGGCCCCCCCCCCCCATCTTCAAAATTCCACACCACACCAGTGGAAAGACGTTTGACCCTTGACGTCAGATTTAACGTATACCAGACTCACATACATGGAGGATCTTTAGCAGAATCGCTTTTCGAACCCGAAACCCTTCGATCACGAAACCGTAATCTTAATACCAGGTCGTGGCTGGAAAAAAAACAAATGAAATCCTCGTCTTATGAAGGAGGATATTTGAGATTTCATTATGCAGTGACGTAAATCAACGTTTTAATGGATTTTCCAATAGAAAGTCGCATTTTAAGCACATTTTTTATACTGACTTTTTAAGCATGATCTCTACTCTTTTTTAATAAAGGTCAATGACTAGAAAGGGCGAAATCCAATTACCGTTGATGAAATTTTCTGATTTTTGTTTGCGAGCGAAATCGAAGCTGCCGCTGGTAACTCAACTCTCCGGTCTTCGCGTTTTCCGATGGCTCATGCGATAGCAAAGGTTGAAAAAAACGCGACCGTTGCTATTTTGAGTTCCAAACAACGATATCTTTCATCTGCATTGATAAATAGAGTTGAATCGGATGTCTCTCCGATACTTTGGTGCAAGATACGGAGATGAATAATTGAGTTCGTCTGAAAGGAGAGTTTAGTGTTGTTGGCTTCTACTTATTCAAACATGAAAGAAGCAACATGAACTTGTTTGACATATTAAATAATAAACTATGAATACTCCATTTAATTCAATTTCTTTCTTTCTTTTCTAGAAGAATCTATTTGCAACGGAAAAATCAACAAAATTCTAATAACTACATTTTTCTACTGTTGCCACAAAAAATATAATGTGATGAACAAAATTAAATATGATAAAAATAAATGCTTTAAATAAAAAGAAAACGATATTTACAATCAAATATTAAATGCTGCGTGAGCTATAATTCAGCCACTACAGTGTTAGTTTTTGAGATAGAAAAAATTCGGGAGAGTTCTCTCGACGACTCTCTCGTATAGTTCCACAAAAAATAGTCATAACTTGCTGTCAAAGATGATAGTGCTTATATGTTATGCAACAAAGCATGCTCGATTGGCATTAGTAAAAATACTTTAAAAGTACTCAAAATAACCTTTTTCACAGATAAATTGCCAATATCGTTTTTTTTAAAATTTAGTAATTTTAAAGTTTTCCAGCATTAAGTTATTCGTGGTATAGGAAGAAAACAACATTTACGTCATTCGAAATTCAAAAAATTGTACTCTTAATGAATTTGGTCTAATTTCCATGCTATGTTTTCTGATTTCTAAAATTTTCATTAATTATTATTATCGTTATTATTATTTTTTTACTTTCAATTATAGGCGTGATATCACACAAAAAATGTATGTTATGCTTTAGTCAGACAGAAATAGGTGTCAATAGACGCATTAATTAGAAATGTGAATATTATTTTGGTTGAATGTAAACTGAAATGAACAGGCAAGCAAATAAATAATTAAAAATGATTAGAATTTTTCCTAAAAAATGAATGGCAACACACCTGTACCTTTTGTTCTTAGCTTTGTTGTATAGGAAAGAAAATCGAGTATTAATTTGAGAAAAATATCATGGGCGCAAGCAAGCAAACATGCATATGCACGCAGCACGCACACACATTCGCCCGCACACAAACATACATACACATACACACGTAAATAAAAACTGGACTTACGAAAGTTTTTTACGTAATAATAATTTTGCAATATAACAACGGTTACTAAGCAATTTGGAAAATGACAACTTTTTTCTGCCCAAACAGAAATGATGAATGGAAAAATCTTAAGTAGTTTTCGAAACGAAACAACATATGGTTATCTGTAGAGAAATTTTTTCAGTTGCCACTTTGAAATCTGAAATCATACCAAAATTTGCTTCGGCAGTGTTAAATTATTATAACTTCGTATGCCAAAACCCACACACAGTAAAACATATGAAATTTTGAGGTAACAGCTGAAACCAGTAGCGATATATGGCCTTTTGCGACAACATACAACAAACATATCACATACAAAAATTGAGAGCAGATTAACTACTCTATACAAGTGTTTGGCATCAATAAAACGTCTTGACAAATTTGACATTCGACATTTTGTTATAACTATGACGATACGGTTATTGAAAAAGCAACATAATCGGATTATTTATTTTTCTTAAATGAACTTTCAACTTTGAATTTTAAATTTCTAATGAACTCGATTGTAACTGTGCAGATTATCTAATATTTCACTTCACAATGTCATATGGTGTGCCGTGATGTCACATTTCTTTTCCTCCTATAAGAACCTCAATGGAGTCCAAATCTAAATAAGCGCGGCACAGCTTCCATATTTTTCCAAAAATTAATAATAATTTATGGAAAAATTAGCTTTTCACAGTTTTTAAAAGTTTTTTGGTATGGAAGAGTTTTCTGTTTGTTTATACGCACTAAGATAGCACTTCCGCCATAACCACCGTCTTCTAGTGGCAATGCTAAGTCAATAGGAATCTTCAAAATTTCAACACACTGTTTGAAGATGTTAATTAATGTTTAAAAGTAGAGTTTTTTAGCTTATGGCTTAAGAATCGGGGGTGTAGTGGAGTAGGTACGCACCGGAAAGCCGTTCCGGCACTGCTTTTTTATCGCGAGAAATAAATAAGGGAAAATTGTGAAAACGCCCTTAAAACAGCCCCATTTTTATCACCCAGGGTAGAGTGTTCCGGCACTGCTTATTTTGCGACTATACCACTGTTAAGAATACTTTGAAAATATTAATTTTGATGTTTCTATTGTTGTAGCTCTCAATGTTTACTTAAAATAAGAGCCTCATTTTGGTTAAAAGCTGTCATAATTGTTCTTTATCTCTCTTTTTGGCAACTTTCTAAAGCTTGTTTGGAGGTTAAATTTTTAACCAAACGATTTAGCTAATTACAATCGTTCCATTTGGAATTAAGCCGTTTTAAGAACCTTTTTTGTTTCTTTCCTAGCCATTTTAAATAAAAAGAATTACACGAACTGAAAGAACTCAGAATTCAACGCTTTGTATACTAAAGAAAGAACTGCTTCGAGCTTGGCGCTTTATACGGTACGCAAATGGATTTAGTGATTGCTTAAATCGCAGGATTACCGGTAAACGGGCTGTGGATCCAACATAAACAAAACAGAATACCTGTCCATAGCGTACAAACTATTTACGAATTTTCATTTATATTAATATAGACTTTTTCATTAAAAGTTTTATTTAAAAATTACCCTAAAAATGGGTATATTTACGTTTTCCTGTAGGGGAAACTAGGGATACTTGATCCTACGCGATTTTCTCAGATTGTGAGATAATTGGTAATTTTTGTGTGACATTTTTATTTGACCATTGGTCAGATGGTCATTCTGAGAGGATTTTAATTCCAATCTGAAAAGCCATCATAATGATGTATAGGTATTATGTTTTTGGGATCCAAAAGTAAATTTGCACTTTTTCATTCTTCAGTGGATAGGAAATTTACTATTGAAGATGTGATAAATTAAATTATTTCTGAGTTTTAAGCGTACTTATAGCTTTAACTTGATATACTATATTATGCAGAATCTTAATTTTAAGTAGTTTAATTTTTAGATTATTTAGAAAAATTCAAGTTAGGGATACTTGACCCTATCAAAACCTATCGCAACTTCGATTTCGTAAGCGATCGAAGAACAATTTGTGGTTGGGATAAGTTTTCTGGTGCGTGGGGTTTGTCAGCAATAAGGATAACTCAAATATAGAGAATAATTATTCAAAAATTGCTTGTTAGCAATTATTTAATGAATAAAATTTATTTTTAATATGATAATTTCAAATAATGTAAATAATTATTTTAGTAAAAATTTTAAAAAGAATTGAAATTTCATTAATCTATTTTTTCCTTGCCTGAGAAAGAAAGCTTTATATATTTATTTATTATTTTAATAAAAATCTTTTGCTCGAACTATTTGTCATCGTTTGGTTTCATTTAACATTTCGCCATTTCTGTTGACTTTGTCTTTCGTTCATGATATGAATTTTCTCCTAAAATATATTCTTATTCTTTTGTTTTTATTTTTTTAAATATGAGAAGAACCGAGTAAGTCTATTAAGCTTCTCAATTTCTTGTTTTGTATAACATTTTTTAAATTTTTTTTGCGTTTTGTTTTGATGCTATTCTGTTTTTAATTTTTCGAAACCGGCAAATCTCCAACACTAGGTTTCCAGTTCTATAGCTGTAATTTTTTTATTTAATTAAATCAATATTTTAATTGTTTATTAAATTTTGAACTAATTTAATTTAATAACTAGCTTTAATGTAATGACTTAACGAATTTTATTTATAAACTAGATTATGTTAATAACAACTGCGTCTTATAGTAACAATATTAGTTAATTTTTAATATTAGTTTCATTAATATTATTTGATAATAAAAACGTTTTCAATTCAGTTGTTATAACCTATTATCTGAATTTCGCGAGCATACGAATTATCAAAAGAATTCAAGTATGCTTTGCATGTAGGGTCAAGTGTCCCTATCCATATGGTCAAGTATCCCTAGGGTCAAGTATCCCAAACCTTAGGGATACTTGACCCTAGGCGATTTCATGAAATATATTTAATTTGTGATTAAATGAGATTTCAGTTTTATAAGTACATTTATCCTTCTTAAAAACAAATCTTTGTATGGTGATAACAATTCAAATATTCGAGAAATATAAGAAAAAGTAAAAGTAGCGTCAAGTATCCCTAGTTTCCTCTATATATCTATAATTCATGTTTTAGGGCATTATTTGTATAGTCTGCAATGCGCACTAGGTAAATGAATTACGTTGAAAGCAGAAGACTTACAGTTTGATCCAATCGAATTACAACACGTGAAGTGGCAAGAGTTTCTGGGTTGCGTGATCAAAGTACCCGGAAACACTTGTCTGAATTGATGAGAATTGGTTCCAAAAAGGTTTGATTTAAAAATTACTTTGTTTTGAAAGTTTGGTGGTTTTGTAAGTTTATACCACTATCTGCTTCAAGTGGCTACAGAGGAGAATAAGATTATCAATTTAAAGACATGAAATGTGCTGAAAGAAAAATTAAAAATCGAATTTTAAATTGAAGAAAGATGCTTCGTAAACTTTATTGTCCTATTTGCTCCTTCTGAAAAATTATCGATTTTATGAAAAAATTAATATCAAATTTTTTATTGAATGGAGGTTTTTTGAAATTTGATTTGAAAAATTATATAATTTGATTGTATATGAAAAATTAAAATCGAGTTCTAGGTTGAAGAAAGGCGTCTATTAAACTTTATTGTTCCATTTGCAACAATTAAGTACTATTTCTATTCCAGACTGAAATAAAATAAATTGGTAGATTGTTTTTAGAGATAAGTCGTCCTCATATTATATTCAGAGCCATCTTATCCAGTGGGCTAACAGCCCAGAGGCGCCATTGATTCAAAGGCACTAAAAATTTACAATACTGATTTTATTTTAATTTCGAACCAAAAAATGTATTTAAATAAAATTTTTAATATGTTAAAAGTAAAGATCTGATTAGGGATTGTAACTAGAACATCACCAATCTTGTAATGTTAAATAAACATGTTTGTATATATCATTTCAAAAAATATTCATACAGAGAAAATCGGTGAAGAAAATTCTAAGTCATGCGCATAGTAGAAGATACCTCCAATACGGAAGCTTACAAGTAAAATCCTGTTTTGAAAAGACGCTGATTTGCAAAATTATAAAGCGTTAATCAGAGAATAGGTTACTTTTTTTTGCTCCTCAATTATTGTATTCGTGTTTTCGGTCGGCCACAGGTTCTCAAATTCCTAGTGACGGCTCTGATGGGGCACCAAATTATTATCAGAGCGCCAAAATTTGTTAAGACGGCCCTGATTGTATTTTGTAAATAAAATAATGTAATGCGAATTCAGAAAGTATCGCAGTGGAAATTGACTAATCCAAAGCTGAAGAGACCACAATACACAATAAATACTCGATTAATTCAAAAATTCGAATTAAGAAAATATGGGTCTAAAAATACGTGCAATAAGAGAAAGCAATAATTTTTAAAAAGAAAACGGCTGCGAAGATTTATTTTTATTATTTAGCAGCTTAATAAATAATACATAACTAATAAATAAACAGTAAATAATTTTATTAAATAAAGTAAAAATAATTATAAATAAAAATTTTAATAATTTCAGTAATTAAGCTGGTAATTTCAGAACTTTGAAAACGGCAATTGTGCAATAAAATTTGAAAATAAATAGTATAATTTACACTTTATTGTTTTTTGTTGTTCGGAAAAAGTTCTATAGAAGAAGTTGTAATTTTTTAAAAACTGAATAAAAGTGAATAAATTCTCTTTTGCCACACTTCACCAATTACTTTTTACCTTAAAAAAAACCTGTTGCGGTTTGCGAGTAGAAAACAGAGAGATAAAAGAAAACTAAAACGTAGCAAAAGCATTTGATATTAGGAACGAGAAAAGGATGCTATGGCAGTTGGCGGAACTAAAACTTTGTTTCACATTTAATTTAAATTACTGATGTTTTTTAGAGAAATTACAATTAATTCTTTAAAATTCTTCTAAATACTGATCTTCTCTTTCATTAATACTTCTATGTATAAAAACCTATTTCTCATATACACATTTATAATCTATCTATGACTATTATAATTCAGCTTTATTACCAGTAAAAGGCATCGGTGAAATTCTTAAAATTTTCGGTCGGCTATCATTAGAATTCACGAAGCTCGCTCACTTCATGAAAATTCCTTACAGCCTTTTTGTACCAAATTCTGTAGTTTTAGGTATACAGAAAGGTTTGATGCTTGAGCAAGGCGCCGATAAGCTCAAAACTGTTTTTATTATTAAAGAATTATTATGAAAAATTTTAGAATAAAATTAATGAATTAGCCGATTAGATTAATTAATATTCCTTAATTTTTATATTTTACTGATTTGTTAATTTTATTTACCTTTTAGGAAGATAATAAAATCACAAAACATAAATATTGACAGTTCATTAGTTCTTTCTTTAATTTCGTTACAGCCGACAGAGTCAATAAATAATAAATATAGCAATATTTAACATGTAGAATGAAAAATATTGAATATAGTAATTCCCTTGAATTTTTAAATTTAGCTATCCTACTGTTTAACAAGCATGGATGTATTAATCATAAAACACAAGCCTTTCCAAAGCAAATTCGATTTTTTAGAAATGTTTTCAATTTTATTTTCTAAGATTTAATATACTTAACATTTAGCTGAAATTATTCATAGAAAATCCTAACAATAAATAAATCAATTGCTTTCTGAAAGCAAATCTTTATTACTGAAAATTACTTCTAAACTTGTTGCCTTACTTGAACTGCGCAATATTTCTTTGCAAGGTTTATTAAATTCGCAGTTAAAGCAAAGTGTATTTTGCTTCGCGTCATAAAAAATTCTCACGTCAATGTTATTTCAACTCTTTTGCTTTACTGAATCCATGACTTTCTGTCTGGAAGCACTAAAATTTGTACATGCTCCCTTTTACAGCTGCAATTTCAATCCAACAGGGTGTTCAGTATTCTTAGAGTATTTTCTCCTTCATCGTACCCCTGTTTTATATTTTCTCTTCTGGGTTTCAACTGTAGTAATGCTCCCCTCTCTGCCCCGCTCTCTCCTTCGCTTCTGACACAAGTATTATTCGAAAGAAGGAATAATAAAAGAAACTTTCACGGAGGGCCGGAAAAAAATTCGAAGCCGAGAGTAACGGCAGGTCTCAGTTTGAGCTTCCGCACCTAAAGTATTTTATTCAATTCGTTTTTTTTCCATGTGTGTCTGTTCTTTTCTATCCCCCTCTTTTCTCATCCTTCTGTTATTATTATCACTCCTGGTTCTGCTTTTCCCCCTTTTGTTCGAATACTACTCGCATTTTTCTCATGCGTGAGTGGCAGCACATGAAGTGAACTCTGTCAGCATTCTCCCGCCAAAAAAGGAAATAGAAATAGAACGAGCAAATTTATGTGTGGAATTCTTTTTTCTCCGCCCTTCTCTTTACCCAGTAATGTCACTTTTAGCTTATGGAATTTCTCCCATGAAGAACTTTGGAATAGTAGGAAATTAACTCTCTCTTTTCTCACTAGTTTCGTTCTTTTTTATATTTTTTATCGTCTGCTCGAATCCAATTCGCGTTTTGTTTGTCACGTGATTAAATTCAATTTGACTCGTATATGTGTAGGGATCAGATTATTTTCCCAATTCTGTACAGTGACATAAAGAAGGGGGAATTAAAAACACATCAATCTAATTAGATATCTTTCTTCTTGGAAAGGGAATAATACGTTGTGTAGTGACATCTTTTCCTGGAAGAATAAACATGGATGAAGTAGGTGGATGGTTGCAGTTAATGAGAAAGAGAGATCAAATATTGAAATTTAATTATTAATATCGTCTAGTTTCATAAAAGAGATTTCCTCCTTCAATTTATCTAATCAAATTTTCGCTGCAAGGTAAAAATGATATTTTTATGTGAGGGCGAAAGTAAAGCGAGCTCAATGAAATAAATTAATTCTATGAAAAATGGTACCGTGGTTATGATTCCAGTATTTCTGCAATTTTAATTAGATAAACACAATGGAAGAAAAGACAACAAAGATGGGCTTTTAAATATATATTTCGAAAGTATTTTTTATTATCTCGTCTAATTTTCTGACACTTATGAATATTAAAGAAATTTTTTCTAATAATTTTTTGTTCCGATAAAATAATTCGAAGATAATCAAATTTTGCAAAGAAAAGCTGATGAATTATGAATTTTATAGTTTTTCTAAAAGGAAGGTGCTTATTTGGTAATTTATCAATATTACAGTTCATGTTCTCTATCACTTAAAGGAACCAGAGATACTACATTACAAGGTATCATCAACTTATAGGAGTTATACTAGAAAATACATTCCAAAAATTAATAAATTTCATTATTCTACTTGTAGTGCCAGATATGGTACTATTAATTTAGGTAAAATATTACGATAAAGATACACATAATTCAAAACTGGTGAAATAATGGATGGCTGTAGATTTAAGAAATTTATCAATTCTAAATATGAAGAGTGAAAACATATAAGCTTAATAATAAAAATAAAAAGGTTTTAAACAACACTTTTTTATTATTGCACTAAAATGCAGAAAATAATGATTTTTTAATTAAAAATCTGTAATTCAAACTCGTAAAAAGCGCGAGGCGCTAAAATAAATATTATAAATAAATTGGAATCGTAATCATGTTTATAATATATTTTAATTTTTAATGAATTCCTAAGAATTTCCATTCTTTTAATATTTCATTGTGGCTTAATTTCCTTATCGCATTGTTTTCAGCGCCTCACAATTTTGCGATTTTTGCGCTGATCTTGAGATTTTGATAAAATGAATTATTTTCTACATTTTAGTATACTAATAACAGCATGCTTTTTAAAAGCATTTTTATTTCAATTATTTTCTACTTTTTAGTCTATAATATATTTCATAGTTCTGTGTTATGGAATCTTAAAAATCAATTTTTCTCAAATTCTCTGCCAGATGACGCCACACATATAGAATCAAAATTTAATTAAAGTAAATTGTTTAACTGATAATTATGTTTTGAAAATATTAAAATATTGTTTTGTCTCCGAGAATACACAACTGTATAAAATTTCAGAGCTCTATTGCTTCAAGAAGTGAGTAAAAAAATCGATTACAATATTTCATCTTTACAAAGACATCTTTATCCTTATCACCACAGTATACCCCCGAATTCGGAGCTAGGACGGCTCCCTGTCGGTTGGGTGGGTATACGTGGAACTTTATTTTTTTAAAAAAAATTTACAATCTTAGTTTTTTTTAACAATTTTGAATTCAGAATTACAATGAACAAGAATTTAAACAGTTGTAAGCGTAATAAAGAACAAATGAACATATAAGAAACAACAATAAAACTTAAAAACATCTAAGAAATATTTAACATATCGTAATGATTTGAAGAGAAGTTCCTCATTCTTGTAAAGGAAATCCATAAGATTTCAAATCCTAGCCCGGGAAAGAGGATTCAATATTTTGGAAAAGGCCCATGCCTGTTTTAAAATGATTTTCTGATCTTTGCCATGAAATTGGAGCTCCATGATATTCACCTCAATTTGGGAATTTAACACAATTTCCCCTTCGCTGACATAAACTATTTTGACGTTGATCTGAACGTTCTATGGATGGCCTAAGCCCATCTGCTTCATTTCTAACTGATCTCTTTAGAATAATTTCATCCAAAGTTTCATTATATTGTAAATTCTTCGTCTTGAACTCATTTTTTTTCGAGGAAAAGTTGTTTCAAACCAGATCGAATATAGTAGCAGGCTATACTTATGAAGTTATGCCTAACATGGCTACCAGTTTTTTTCGTAAACAAATCGATCGTTGCCGTTGACAAAAGAGAAATTATCCTCTTTTCTGTGCCACGTATATTAGCGTTTTATATATATAGATGATATATATACAGTGAATATATTTACAGTGCTCATAATTGGGTTCAATATATTTAGAGCTTAGGGAAAGAATAACTCTCTTTTGAGTACCTGCTGGCATACAACTGGACAGAATTTCAGCCAGAATCCAACTGAGGTCTCCATAACGATCCATAGTTATAGTTAGGAAAAAAGTCTAGAACCCTCCAGAATTTCTTAGCTCTCTTTTACAGTGCCTCATCAACTAAATTCGGTCATTTGACTGCCAGTGTCTATCTGCACATCTGTAAAACGTCTGGGAATGCAAATAGCATGTGTTCCCATCTACGGGTGTCCGCAGAACGAATGCGCTACAACCTGTATAGATACTGGGATATTTTTTTTAAACTGACAGTATTCAGAACCTTCTGTAGCTTGATCTATGAGCTCAAATGCCACCGAAGTTGGTAGGGGGACTCATGACGATATGGGGGAAAAATTCTGTAATAAAAAAATAATAATAAAAAAAATTAGTTCCGAAAGTCGCCTATAGGGGAAATTGTGGCGCTGTTGTAGTCTACACAGCTGAGAATTAGGCAAATTAAAAACAAAGAACTTTCAGTGCAAAACCGCTTTAATACAACAAATGGATTGCCCCAAAGGGTTACAGAGGTGAAATTACAATGCACCATAGGACCAGACCTCTTTCAACCCTTCTCGTGGACCACACATTGCATTCTGTACACAACATTCTCGGCGGCCCAAACTAACGTGTCGCCAGGAATCCTCAGAACAGTCCGTAATATGTTGTCCTTTAAGGTCGTCAACGTAAGGACCCCTCCAAGATAGACATCGGACTTCAATTAACCCCACAAGAAAAAGTAGTATGAGGTTTGATCCGGGGAGAATGTTGTTGACAGGATGCAATGTGTGGTCCACGAGAAGGGTGGTCACATTGAATCACTCTGAAGGGTCATCACATGCCCTCTCCGAGGAAGTAATTTTATTGAATAAAGAACAATGGTCCACTGTAATTTCATCTCTGTAACCCTTTGGGGCAGTTCATTTGCTGTATTAAAGCGGTTTTTGAGCTGAAATTTCTTCTTTGTTATTCATTTGTCTAATTCTCAGTTGCGTAGACTACAACAGCGCCACATTTTTCCTTATAGGGGACTATCGAAACTAATTTTTTTTATTGCAGAATCTCTTTCCCCTTGTCGTTATTAGACCCTCTACCAAATTTTGTAGCATTTCAGCTGATAGATCGAGCTATAGAAGGCTCTGAGTAGTCTCAGTTTAAAAAAAATTACTCTGTAATATTAAATGATTATAAGTATTTCGAATTAGCCTGTATATATATTAAATGATTATTTCATTTTCATGGAACACAGGGGTAAGTGACGGCGCGGCGTTTAGATTGTCTCTAACTTTTCAAAATTTAAGTTAAATCGGTATCCGCCAAATTCTGTGAAAGATGATAACAAATGAAACATAACTTTTTTTTCTTTAAACAAAGTCCCGAACAGCAAAAAATCCATATTTCCTTTCTAATACAATTAGAAATAATCGTCTTTCTCCGATAATAAATGAAAACCCAACTCCAGGGGCTTCAAATCCACGATTTCTTCTGTAGTCCAGTAGCCAGAGACAGCGGCACTAACAGAAAAGCCACAATCATTTTTAAGTGAATGAGTTTTCGAAAAGCCAACATCCTCATTCGGATAAACACCTCTAAATCCCCAGTCTGCGCCCCATGGTTGCCTCTGCCCCCCCCCTTCCTCCTCCTCCCGTTGCCATCCAGAAAATTCCAAATTGTCCACTGCAAAATAAAAATGGCTAAACTAAACTAAAAAAATCTTTTGCTTTTCGATTCCTGATTCGGAACGGATGTTTCGTATGAAGTCAAGAAAAAAAAAGGAAAGAAGAAAGTTTGCCCACGTCGTGGGAAAGCCGGGGCTCTGCAAAAAAAAGAGAAAGCAGGGGCTTAGCAAACAGTCCGCAAAAGGATTTTTGGTGCTGTCAATCCTAAGAGGATTATGATGATTTTTCTTCCAGAAAGCATTTTTCGGTTACAGTTTCTCAAAAGAATCCATCTTATTTTATTTAGTTTTCGAGGTTTGACAGCCGACTTGACGTGCCTTCATTCTTGTTGGTTGGTGTGATATATTTGTAAAAAGAAAAAAAATCTTTTGCAGGAAATAAATGATTCCATAACCCAAGGCTTCTGTTCTTTACTGAGCCGGGGAAAATTCTTAAAAATATAAGGCTTCCATTTTTGTATGGCATTTATTTTATTATTATTATTTTGCAGAACACGCACAATCGAGTCGCGTCGCCTTTCAGGTTAGGTCTACAAATGATTAACCGGCCTTGTGTTGTACTTGTTGGTGCACAAGAATTTTTTTTCTCAAGAGATTCCAAAAAAAAAAAAAAATATTAACCTACGAGTAACATTGCATTAGTCATACAACCAACGCATTTCTCAACAACTTCTGTATGCAGCCCCGTATATACCAGTGGTTTCAGTTTTTCCAGAAAGATTATAATTTTTCTATAATTCTTTTTTAATTCTTTTTTGTTGTTTGAAGGAACCTGAAAAATGTACAGAAGCTATTTAAAGGGCAAAATAAAATTTAAATAAACTATGGGCTCTGCCCTCTTCTCTCTAAAGTTCGCCAACCCCCAGGAGGATTGCGTTGCAATCCTCCCAGGTTTGTTAGGCAAATCCTGTTCGCTTCTCTCGCTACAGTGAAGACACTGCGTGTCCTAGCACAATTATTGTAAAATCTTTATATATATATATATATATATATATATATATATATGTGTGTGTGTGTGTGTGTGAATCAGCTTTATTTTGCTTCGTATGCTTTAACTTAAATCAGCACATAATAAAATTTTTTATTTTCGGAAAAGATATTTTTCTTCAAATAAAACTTTCAAAAAAAATTACGAAATTGCATAAATAAACAAATACATAAGAGTTTCAAAATTAAAACAAATATAATTATTCTAAAAATTAATTCTAAAAACAAATTAGATTTAATATTATTAATAAAGAGATTGTGGTGTGACATCTTACCACTATGAACATAAAAAAAAGAAAATATTATGAATAAATAAAAATTTTAAGCTGATTTCCTTTTAATGCTTTCACCTTAATCAAGAAGGAATAAAGTTTTTTGGTCCTGAACCTTAGGCTACCTTATTTGCAGGCACGATGCGTTCGAATAAAACGTTATTTGTAGGTAATATGCGATCGAATAGAACGTTATTTGCTGGTATTGTGCGTTTGAATGAAACGTTATTTGTATGTATTGCACGGGCAGATGAAACGTTAATTGCAGGTACAGTAGTTACGGATAAAATATTATTTACAGGTATTTCCCATTCTGTTAACTTGTACATTCGTGTTTTCTTGATGACACTACACTGTTTTAATTATTTCAGAATTTTATTATCAGTTAACCGATGAACTTATTTTATGCCAGTGGTGCCATCTGCTTATGAATTTAAGAAGAAATTGTTAAAAAAATTTATATTTATAATAATGAATTCTAAATTAAAAACTAAAATGTAGAAAATAATTAAAATAAAAAATTACTTTTTATAGTACACTAATGAAACAGTGTTTTTAAAAACGGTTTTTGTTATTTTCTTAATTTAGAACGCTTGTAAATTGGAGAGATGGAATTTACATTAGGAGTTATTTTAAATTTATGTTTGTAAAAAAGAATAAAATCTAGTAAAAAAATTATTTTCCCATAAGTTTTAGGAAAATATTATCTGAAACTTAAACTATCCAAAATATTTGTCATGCGGTAAAGAGGATGGAGGAAAAAAGTGCTTAGGAATATGTAAGAAAAATGTGTAAAGATTTTTTGGAAGTTTTTAATTTTCAAGGATTAAAAATAAATCGATTAATGTGATACTAAAAACAGGAGATAATTATGGGAAGCAGAAGACGGTAACAATGGCGAGTGGAAACACTCGGAGAAAAAGTTTGTCACTCATGGACAGAACCCCGGAACTCTGAGTTGCAAGAGCAATGCCTTGACAACTGTAGTATCAGAACCTACGATTGGAAGGTGAAACAAGGGTTTTTCTTATTTCAACTGTCGCTTATATCGTAGTTTGGAATTTTAAAGATTGCTGAATTTTTGATTGAGGGGAAGGTTTGATAAAATTTATTTGCAAGTTTTTGATTCGAACTTTAAAAAAAAAAGCCAAGTCGCTGACCTAAACTATTTTGACGTTGACCTGAACGTTCTCTGGCTCTCATAAGCTATCTCCTTCATTTCTAACTAAACTCTTTTGAATCATTTCATCCAAAGTTGCATTATATTGTACTCTACATCTTAAACTTATTTTTTGAGAGAAAAAATTATTTTACACCATAACGAATATAACAACAGGCTATTCCTATGAAGTTATGCCTAACATGGCGGATATTTCCGGTTTTGTATTTGGTAACAGACGTTGCCATCGACCAAAGAGAAATTAACCCCCTTTTTCCGTCCTTTTCAGCCTTAGCGTTTTATATATATAGATGATATTTGAGAAATGATTACAGACAGATGATCAGTTTGCCGTATGATGCCTTTTTCACCATTATTGAAATTAAATGAAGCAGAAGATTTGAAATTCTACAGTGGAAATAAAGAATGAATGACTCACCATTCGAGGAATGAATTTTTGTCAAAGAAAGAAAATTATAATCACCTGAGTCAATCCATGAACACTGAACATGCGATACACGTCAAATGCTCCCAACCAGTTTAATCTTCGAATCCATTGCGCATCTCTCAGGAGAAAAAAGGATTCAACGTCGCAGAAATGAGTGTTTTATTGGAACGCACGGACTCGTCGGTCCTCCATCTCCGATACCTGATGGTTTAATTAACTTTAACCGTTATGAATTTTGGGGTTAACTGAAAGGGAAACTTATTAATGTGTAAAATAAAGATCTTGTTAGTCATAAGAGATATCTCACTTAGTCATTTCAATCATACTTCCATTAATTCTCGCTTTCTCACCTGACTTTAATTAATTATAGCAAAAAAAACCCAGTTTGTCTGGCTATTATGCTGGCGACGTTTCGCTTCTCACCCCCGGTGCTCAGTGGGTGGACGGGGTCACGCTTGGGGTGGGGGCTGACTTTCCTACAAAAGTCCCGATAGGGACTGGCAACGGCTGCAACGTCACAGCACAGCAAGACAACGTGCAATTAATAGGCTGATAAAGACAAGATTATAACGCCGTTAGAAATCATAAACTAACAACAGGTATAAATTGACAAACGGTATACAAGAGGTATACCAAAACATCACTTTTCCACGTTATCGTCAAATCGATTGAGGCGTTTATCAGACCTCAGGATCAACTTGTGCATCACGGCTTGGTAGAAATCACGACCCTGCTCATTTAGCCACCTCTTGATGACTTCATCGTCCGAAGAGTACCTTGTTCCTAATAAGTGTTCCTTCATTTGTAGCGAAAGGAAGTAATCACTAGGAACCAAATCAGGTCATAAATGCATCAAAACTCTCGCTTGAAGAATTGCATCAAACCTTAAGTTTGGTGTCTTCCCACATTCTTACCGCTTGATTAAAAAGAGCATCACCATTTTGCAACATGTAGTCTGTTCAAAGTATGCTCACCATTAACTTCGACAATTTGATGATGAATTTCATACGCAGAAACATTCTTAGCCGATCAGATGTTAACGCACTTCAGCGAGAGAAAAATTTTCAGTGAGTTTCGACATTCCAATTATTATTACTCGTCTGAAGTTTAATGAACTTTGTCATAACAACATTGGAAGAATTGAAGCTATCTGTTGTTCCTTTGAGGAGAAAACAATTTCGCTCCTGAGTTACTTGTTTGGAACCAAGACTTCTTGTAATTGTTATTTTTTTTAAATCGGCGTTCGTAGATGACGTGCACAATCATGTGACCTGTGACGTCACGTGAATTGACTCCATTGTTTTTACTCCCATTTGCTCAGATATAGCAATAGATGGCTCATAAAAACATAAATAAAGAGAAACGTTATAAAATTGTATGAGAAGTTTTATTTCATTTGACGACGATACCCTTTTAAATGTAAATACTAAAACAAAATAGTTCACATGTCTCGAAATGCATTCTCAAAGATGAAGTTAAAGACTTTTTGGTTAATATTACAGGAAGAAATTTGATTATAGATTATTAGTTATAAAAATATTTCGTTTCCTAAAAGCTTTTTATTTTCACCAAAGAAAGTTTCGTGTGATTTCGTTTAATCTCCTTATAAAAGTTAAACTGAAATAGAAATGCTCATCCAGTTACAAGATACAAAGTTAAAAAACTCTTTTACTTTCTCATATTATATTTTTTCATTTCTTTTCCGTAATATTGAATTATATGAAAGTTAAATATCCTGAATACTCATGCATACTTATAAATTAAACACATAATTTAAATTTCAGTTCGACGATTACTATTCGAAGATTCAAGTTTAAAAAGTATCAATTTGTGGAAAAACACTCATCATTTTGTGTCTCTAACAGAACAAAAGCAATTCAGTTCTTGCAATGCTGCCATCTTTCTGAATCTTAACGGTAGCGAACTGGAATTTTTGTACAAGCCGTCCTATACTATAGCTGGCTTCCAAATTATAATAGAAAAATTACACTACATTTAGCACATGCGCAGTCAAATATTATTTACTACAGACGCTCATATTTTCTCTAATATTCAAAGTATTTACTTCAAGTTTAAATATAGTTCTTCTCTAACACATTGTCACGTATTCTGTAAATTTCATACAATTTGGTTGAAAAACTCTGCATGTTATAAGCAAAACACTTGCGGAAAAATTCTGGATTTTTTAAAGAAACCTTTATATCCTCCCGAATATCCGTGCTATTTTTACGAAAATGCATGTAAATATTGTGCACATCAAACAAAACCATTGATGAAAGTTTCGACACGTTATCAGCTTTCTGTAAAACGAGATTGATCGAAATCCCTTCTCGTCTTTATCACTTTTTTATCACCCCCGTAAATGCCCTCGTGTCCGAATCGTCACTGTAAAATGTGAGTTCCGATGATAGTATGTCCCTCGATTCTCCTCAACTAATTGCGAATCATCGTATTATTTTATTCATATTAACTCCCAAATTTTTCGCATCTTACGATTGTTGCTTAGCTTTGCTTTTGGACATGAGTATAATATATGTATACATAGAGAAAGCACTGCTATCATCAAAAAACAAAAAAAATTGCCTTCAAAAGTTGATAAGTTTTGATATTTTTACTACCTCCCTGGGTTCAGAAAATTATTTTTGGAAACAGTCTGTTTCTCCGTGTGTATAAGAACATGATAACTCACGTAAGCCAGATGGATGAAATTTTGACATGAACTTCTAACGCCAAAATTGAAAATCTGTACCAAATTTTGAATCAAATCCACAAAAGAGAAGAGGTACTCTTCCTAAATATATCCACAATTTTCATCTTTATACTGCGAAACTAAAATTATTGACAATGATTATTTTTGTTTACGAATTGTCTGTCACACTAAATGAAAATATTTACATTTTTAATTATCTTCTTTATTTACTTGCAAAGAATCCACACTGAAATACAGGGGAAAATCATAAACAGTTTTAGTTATTGCTTTTATTCTCACGCACATTGCCACTCCATCCAATGAAAGCGCTGAATATATTTGATTTCGTGGTTGCAGAAACGACATGAGTCAAGTTCTTATTCAAAATTGTTTTTATGATTTTTTCACATTCGAAAGGAGTATTTCGTCGCTTAGAAAGCAACACCACCTATCTCTTTTTTTTGAAATTTCAAAGAGGAAGAAAATACTCAATTTTTCACAACCAATAACGAATAATTCTGAGTTTTTCTACGGCGATTTACCCCCGTTGGTGTGGCGCGGAAGTTTGGAGAGGGGGGTGCCAGCTCAGGTGTCGTCCTCGTCATCTGACCGCGGTTCAAAATTACGAGGTCCGTCCCTAAATAGCCCTCGTGTTGCTTCAAAAACGGGACGTTAATATAACCTAACCTAACCTAACCTAACGGCGATTTACGTCTCTCCATTGTGAGCTAATGGTGTGTCGGGAAAGGAAAAAATTCTGACGCTTTTCGTGGTAGCTTATAGCTCCGCAACCAAATAACATAGAGAGTTGGTTTTAATTTCATTCAACAGAGAAAGATTGACATTGAAGATTGCAGAAAGAATTTTAGAATTTGGAATTACGGTTTAGTCACAGTCGAGCTTCCGAGTTGGTGAAAATCACTAAAAATTTTGATGCCATCACAGTGACCGATGCGCGCGCACGCAGACTAAGGCAATTCAGTCATCTATCTGAGGTTCACTCGAAATATTACTCAAGAATTGTTGAATTACGTCTAATATCGTGGTAAAGTTAAACGCTTATAGCTCCGCAACCAAATAACATAGAGAGTTGGTTTTAGTTTTATTTAACAGAGAAAGGTAGACATTGAAGATTGCAAAAATAATTTTAGAATTTGTAATTATGCTTTAGTCACAGTCGAGTTGCAAAGTTGGTGAAAATCACGAAGAGTTTCGATGACGTCACAGCGTCCGATGCGCGCGCACGCATCGTTTGTGAGTAGTATATTAACTGGATTTTAACAGATTAATAATTAATTCATTCAGATTAATTCATTTAACAGAGAAAGGCCATAGAGCATAAGCCATAGGTCAAAGTCACATAGAGCTACTTTAGCCACAGAACGACACGAGTAATCGATTAATTAACTGTCCTTAATTAATTATTATTAACAATTATTGATTTAATTGAGCTGTCCTTTCCATCTATTTAATTGAATTGAGTTGGTTTTAGTTTCATTTAACAGAGAAAGGTCATAGGTCAAAGTCACGTAGGGCTACTTTAGTGGCATAGAACAACTTTAGTCACAGAAAGTCACAATTGAGTAAGGTAAGTAAATCTACGCCCCTCAATTCCAGTGGTCGTTTCGCAGAGACAGCATCCCGTCGAATTTTTTTTTTTCATATGTGGTAGGAGCATGCAGTTTTGTGTTCATATCAATTGTTAAAAAAATTCAAAAATATTCGTTATTGGTTGCAAAAAATTGAATATTTTCTTTTTCTTTGAAATTTCAAAAATTGAGATAGGTGGTGTTGCTTGTTAAGCGACGATTTATGCGATGAGTGAAGAAATGACGAGAGTCAAGTAAAGTCACATTATAGGTATATAAAATCTGTCAGGTAAAAAAAATTTGAATCACTGATTAAAAAAATAATCAGTTTGTTAAACACCCCAGCATTCTGATATCATTGATTCATACGGTTTCTTCCATCAACAATTCAATTATTTGTGTGTTAGTTATAGCGGTTATAACCAAAAAACGATAACCCCATTTTTATTGTATGATTCATTCGTCTTCAATACATCTCATTGAAAATGTTGTAAAATGATCAAAATGTTCTCTTTTCACTTCCTGCATCGAACACGAGGAAACAATTCTTCCTATATAAAAGAATGACGTATGGTGAGACGAAAGGCCTGTGTCATTTCGAGAACAACTCACCTCTAATTACATCCAGATAAGTGTTCGAAACTGCCTGGATGTCAAGATAAAACTGCTGTCAAAGCTTGAAAAGCAAACATAGAAATGGCACAGAATGGATTGAGCAGCTGCCTTTCACTTCCACCCTTTTCTCTTTGGTCTGCGACCACCTGTTCGCGTATCGTCTCATTATGGTAATGGCCCCATATTTTAACAGGTGGGCATATAAGCCTTCATTCTGCGCACTTCGGGTTCGTCGATGAAAACATGTAGTTTGACGGAAAATTTGTGTCTGATGCAATAATTATCAAGGCTATAAGAAATTTAATCGCTTCCTGGGTTTATCGGTTTCCTAAAGCTGGTTTTAGAATCTCTCTTTTGCGTCGAACATCAACAACTTGTTTTAAGCGGGAAAAAATCTTTGTATATCAAGAATTTTATGCAATTAATATGCAAATGTTCTCTTTTTATGGAAGATATAATTTTAAATGATAAAATTTACTAATTCCTTCTTAGCATTATATAAGACTAAATGATACAGCTGATGCTTCTCGGGATGAAAATATTTTAATAACTATTTTAGCTTGGTAATACGCTAACATAAAATTATGCAAAATTTGTAGTATAAAAATATTTATAGCATAAACAAAGATTACAGTTATATCGAATCAGCTGTTGTTAACTATGTGGTGTGTCATATGCGAGAAAGTAAAAATATATATTCAATATCGATTGAATACCAACGCACACGTAAATAAACTTATTTTTTTAAAAAATATATATAATAGTTTTAATGCAAAAATACTTTTATATGAAATATACACAAAATTCTATTATCGCTTGCAACTTTATTTTTAGTTAAAATGAGAATAGCATTTGGACAAAACAATTTTGTTTAAAAAAAACTCGCAGTTTGGTGAAAAATTAGTCTACCAAACAATTTTTAATAACCACAAAAAACACAATTCCCTAAGATATTAATAATTTTTAAAGAATGACATGAAACTTAATTAAGTATTGCGAGTCGGGAAAAAAACCTCTCGTAAATAATAAATAAAAATATTTAGAGTATCTACAATATTTTTTCTTATATATAGAGTATATATATATATATATATATATATATATATATATATATATATATATTTTGTTTTTAAAAAAATATATTAAAAATAGACCATCAACGTAAGAAAAAACTCGTGAAAAAGTAGTCGAACATGGAATTTCTTTTCTACTTCTTCATTATTACAACCAATTTATTTACAAAAAATTTGGCTGATGGCACTTCGAGTGCTGAACCTTTCCCTTTCGCTGGCTTTACCACATACGTGGAGTCATTTGATTCACAGAGTTTGAAAAACGATCTGCTGATCTGGAGATCTTAATCTGGACATTCACAATCCCTTCGCTCCACGCAAATTCGGCCGCATCACGCCAAAACTGGTCGTCAAAGAGAAAATCCGATGAGAATTGACGTGATGCGATCAAAAGTTTTGAAATACATTCGGACGGCTGGCCCATAAATACTGAAATGCCACCGGTGTAGATATTTGGGGGAGGAGGGAGGCTGTCTCGCTCTAAAGAAGAGGTTCCCAACCTGTGGTACGCGTACCCCTCGGGTACGCAAACTCGAAGTCGGTAATGGCGGACACAAGAAAACATAAGGGATTAAAAATGTTACAGAATTTTGTTTCCCCAAGTTCGCGTAAAAAATAAAAGCGAAAGTTGTGCAAGTCCTAAACCTACAATCAAGATAAATAAAACAGAAAGCAAAAGAAAGTGTAATTTTTAGCTATTCTTATAAGTTAATGCGAAATAATTACAATACTGGTTTCATTTGTTTTGACGTTGAACTGATACTATTGTAAAAATGGAATCAAATGTAAAATCAAAAATAAGTCCTGTCATTCCATTCATTTGACTCTTAAGCTTACCTAGGCCCTAACGTTATTGATAAAAACTTCTTTGTATAGATTGATGGTTGGAGGGGGAATATGAATGTAGGGGGTACGCGACAATAGAAAGACTAATTAAGGGTTACACGAGGAAAAAAGTTTGGGAACGCCTGCTCTATAGGATATCCGATCAGGCGTGGGTTCGCGTTTTGAAGGGAAGGTAGGCGTAGTAGGAGACCGAAGCAACACGTAACGAACGGTTTTGCGGTTTACGTGGAGCGACCAATGAATGACCTATCAAATGGATGGGCTGAAAAATGGAATGGTGCGGAGTTGCACCACGCCATTTTCGTGGAGCGGAGCGATTGTGAATATCCAGCTTTACACAGACAGTAGCTGGTTGTCCACCGACTCAAGGTCTGTAGATACCACTATACTTGGTTTATGTGGGGCTTTTGACACAGTGAGTTTTGGGTGCTTTGATACTTTATGTATTTTAATAGCTTTATATATTGTATTTTAACTTTAGTATATTGCTGTATATACTTTAAAATTTTGTGTATTTCAATGATTTAATATTTTGTATTTTTATTTTTTTTTCATTTTGCTGTGTTGGTGAAGTTCTTTGAATCTGTTGATGTAGAGGCTGGACTGTGGCTTTTGATTTTTTTGTTACACCTATGAGATTTTTAAACTACAAATGTCCTCTCCCCATCGGTATTTCCTTGGCCTCACACCCTTTGGGGTAGGCTGGGCCTGTGTTGGTTTGTGTATGTGTGTAGATACTATTTTGAAAAGGTTTACCTTATCCTTGCCGTTTCCGTATTTCAATCATGACTCCACCTTTTCTTTCCCTAGTTTTTTAAATTATTCATTCCACAGATCATGTCAATATTTACTGAATATGGCAGCTACGGATCAAAATCTCGAATGCAGACAATTCACGTGATGTCATAGCCGTTTGACAATCGTACCAGCGCATGTCATCTCCTGCCCGTTGTTTCACACTATTGTATGATTTTGCGCCATTTTTCCTTCTACAAAATGCGGAATGGAATTCGGAATTAAATTGTCCCAACGGATTTGGCGTGTTACTTCATAAATACTAGATTGACTTTGTAAAAGAATGCAAAGCATGCAGAGCTTTCTTTTCAAATAATCGCATTGGCTATTGGATATTGCAAAATTCATAAGAACGGTTTCAAATAAATTCTTTCTTATAATTTTCATTCCAAATAACGTTCGATTTAAAACGATTCGTTTTAAGAGTTATTTTTTAAACCATAGAATATGGAAATAAAAGTGAATATTTACCATTTTAAATTCATCGAAGTTTTATTCATTAATTTTTCTTCTTAAGTTTTTTTTTCTTCGAAATAAAGAACTTTTTTTAAATACTAATTTGTGCATAAATTAAAAAAAAGGAATTGGTGCAAATGCTTTATTAAATAATTCCTCTTTATTTATAGATAAATCTTAAAAGAGAAAGAAAAGCAGCAGTTTAAAAAACAGTACTTTTCCCATGAAACGTTGTTTATACAAATATTAACAAACTTTTTAATGCAAAAATTAAAAAATATATGCTTAAGAATGAAAACAATTGTGGATTAAGCATCTTTCTTAAAAATCAGCATATTTCAGGAAAGAAGTGTAAAACAATATACCATATGGAATACTGCAAAATCAAATTTACAAAAAGACTTAAATTTCTCTAAATTATACTGTGAAAATTTACACATTTTCGACATTTTTATTTTTATGCGTATATTACGTTCAATTGTTTTTCTTCGTTGTGCTTTAAAACAATTTTACTTAATAAATAATTCAAAAATATTATTCAAAGAACAACAAAAAGTCTACAGTAACAGTTTGTAACGGAATAATAATGGCATCTGCTCTTAAGTTTTGAGCTTTATTTTGCGTCTAACGCAAATCGTTTTTTAGTGAAATCAATAACTGAAGGTATAATATCTTCAATTAAGTAAATAAATAAATAAAACGTCTATTTCTGTACATCTATGTAATATGAAATTGTAAACAAAATGCTGGGTTTATAAATATGTATTGTAAAGAATATGATAGCAACAAATATTGTAAACAGAATAATTTGAATTCATCCTTTAACACAAACTATATATGTTTTTAAAGATTTATCTAGGAAATGACAAGAAACGATACAGAAAGTGTATCTGATTATCGCGCAAAGTTTTACAAGAAGTATTTAAAAGCAATTATATTACAAAGTTGTGATTGAATCAAAGAGTAAGTAATAATTTTCTATCATCTTTAGAGCAAGATAAAACTTTGAAGAACATTTTTTCAGTCAACTACAGAAACAAATACATATACTACAGAAAATTGAATCTGTAATGCCAAGAAATGACTTTTATAAAGAAAAATGAGTGATTTTTCTTCTAGAATATTTCTTCAAGTCTTTGCATTAGATTTGCGGAAATTATTTCTTGCATCCTTTCTTAAAATTTATTCTAAGCTTTCCTTTTTGGTTTTTATGTCTGTCTACACGCTGAGAAAAAGAATGAAAGGCATGATTCTAAGAGAAATTTTGAAATGATAAAAATGGCGTTTGGTTCTGTACAATTTATGCTAAAGAAACCGTATCGTATTGTATAAGACGAGTTCAAAACAGCTTAGAATGTAAAAAAAATTATGTAATTATTTGTGGTAGTCATGCAACGTAATGCAAAATATGTTTTTCTGAAACAGTCGAGGGTTGAAAATTACTACTCAACAACTTGTATTTTTAAACATTGAATGTGAGAGCTAATTTTATTTCTACTCATAATAGTTAATGATATTTTCTTTCCCTAAGTTCTTCTTGATTATCACATATCATATTCACGATATCCTCTTGACCCAAAAAAAGGAATTAAAGGTCTAAATGTAAATGACGACAAATGTTTGCTGACGCTGCCTGATTCGTATCTATTTACTAAAAAAACTGATCATGATAAAGAGTATTTAATCGTTTCTTACCACGGTAACTTAAATTAGCATAGATTTGAAAGGAACTTAAAAGATGCATTTAATGTTTAATCAAATAAATTACTTCTTCAAGCCCAAAAGGCACATATTAAGTTTCTCGTCAAAGGTCAAACAACTTTGGTGTGGTATGGAAGCTAGGGACTCAGCTGCGGGTTTAATTTAACAAATCAATTCCATCCTTTATACATAGAGTTGCCATACGTCTCGTATATACGGAACTGTCACCGTATTTCACTGCTCAGTCTCGTATTACTATTTGTCCCGTTTTCTCCTTAAATTCTGCGTTATTATAATTTTGAAATGATTTGAGCCCAATTTTATAATTATGTGAAAGAACAAAATTAATTAAAAAAAGTAAAGTCAGCTTTAAAATATAACTGGACTAAATAGGATTAACCTCGCATCATTTTTATTATTCTACGTATTTGTTTTATTAGATTGCTTAAACTTTATTGATTTTTTTTATCCCCATTAGTAAAATTAGTAGATAATTAGTAAAATAAACCATTATCTACCCACTTTTTTCGTGTTTCATTTATTTAGCACTTAAAAGTCCCGTATCAATGTTTGGCAATTAGGGAAACCCTATTTATACCGTATATTAATAGTAAAAGGTTTTAGGAACCATCTCCAAAATGTGTGTCCTATGTCTATACTTGTTTATTTGATTGAAAGACTGCATGCAAAAGTATAATGCGGCGTATCTGTACTATATTGTACAATAGAATTTTTAAATTAAAAAAATATATTATCAAATTTTTTATGTAAATGTAAAATGTATCTGTATTTCTTTGACGCATTCGTGCAAAAAAGAAACTTGAAACAGAACGAATAATTTTATTAAATTTTCGTGTTCATATCAGATAAATTAAATGTTTTAAAATGTAATTTGAAACATTTGTATGTCGGATATAAACATAAATAAGGCTAGCATCGTTTCAAGTAACACAACATCTAATTTTACATCTGAAACAAATTCTAGACGAATGCTTTTTAAGATCAGTTTAGAATACGGACAGATAAACATACAGTTACAGTTAGGTCATTGGCGTGACAGGCTTTTAGCATCGTTTTCACAGTTAGGAACAGTAATAATTATTTCCATAATTTCCTTGTTACATCGCAAAATGCTTGCTTATAATGTGACGAAATATATCAATGATGTTAAGCCATTGTCTCATGAACACCTGCCGTTCTAAGCCTTCAATATATCGTTAAACAACTATTCATGCTAGAAGAATCTACTTTCACGTCTTGTTTACGCAGTTTCTGTCTTAGTTTAACGATTTTATTTTCATTTCTTTGCCCTCAAATAGCAGGTGTTATGTTGTGCACTGAAATCCATTCGCTCCATTTTTCTTCCTATCTGTAAAAGAAAGAAAATGTTAGTTTTGACAATTTAAAATCTAAAATGTCCTCTTTCACCTTTTAGTTAATTAATAAACGTATCAAATTATTTTTTAAATACTGCTTTGTTATACATTTGTAGCAAATGAAAGGTTAATTATTAAAAATTTCCAAATACATTGGAAGGGAAGAAAAGTTCATCGAAAATTGTTGGAAGAAGGCCATGATTGAAACTGATTTGCGAAGTTATGTATCAAATACTAGAGTTATGCACCGAATTGACTAAGAGTCGCTGACCTATTTTAAAACTATTTCATGAACTTAAATAGTACAGTGAGTGGTAGTTTGTTAGATAATCTTAACAAAATTTTTTAACTATATACAGGGTGTCCATAGATTATCTTTACATCTTTAGACTTTAATAATTTCAAAACTATGCTAGACAATAACAAACGGTTTTCAACATGTGACAAGGTAACTCATAAAGTTTGTTTGTTTTCCAGGTGACGCAGATTTGCGAAAAATGTGGACTCCACAGGAGAAAGCTCAGTGTGTAGCCTGGTTCATAGAGACAAAATCCGATACCCAAGTGCAACGCTGGTGTATGAAACAGAACGCCTGATGCCATTACAGGGGCGTATGAAACAGATGGGCGACCCCTCCTCCTGTTTATGGTGAACACTACCTGTTTCCCTTCCATACTGAGTCCGAAAGTTTCGTTGTATTTGGGAATCGGACTTGGTTTCTATGAACCAGGGCTACACCCTGAGCTTTCTCCTGTGGCGACCACATTTTTCGTCAAATCTGCGTCACCTGGAAAACAAACAAACTTTATGAGTTATCTTGTCACATGTTGAAAACCGTTTGTCTTATCTAGTATAAATCCAGTATAGTTTTGAAATTATTAAAGTCTAAAGTTGTTAAGATTATTTATGAAAACCCTGCATAATAACCGTAAGATTAATGGGCATAACCAGTACTACTTTAATTAATCAGGATTAACCCCGAAGTTAATGGACTTATACTCCATTCCAGAGAGTAGTTAATCCAATGAAATCCAATTTTACCGCCAGCTGTCTGAAGAAATCTAATTATGCTTGTTGACTGTTTGTGTCGGTAAGGATGAAAGGAATAACTAATGACTGATGGGAAAAGAAAGGATACTTTTGCACATCTTAATCTTACCAATCACATTTCTTTGAGCTATATATATTCTAATGAAGTGAATTAATTACCTGCGTGCTATGACAATGATTGACGGAAAAAGAGAATAATAATACTCTCCAACTAAACTAATAACTCACTTACTAAAACAGTTGTTTTATTGAAGTGTATTAAACCTTTGGTATGGGTATACTTCAATCTGAGCTGAACTTCAATCAGCAAGCGTGTTCTCCCCTCGACTTCCTCATATACTTCCATACTATGAAAAGTATTGGGTTTGGCTTCATCGAAAATGAAGAGAATCGTGTCTTCATATTAGACCTCTTCCCTCTGACCGACTGGGTCCAAAATTTGACTCATATCTATGATTTTGGAGCAAAAATCACATACAGTAAAGCTTCGATTAACTGTCACTCGTTTAACCATCAGTTTCTGTTATCGGCCATCGTTTAAAAAGTAAAAAAGTAACATAGGTTTATAGTATAACAATACATTTTGGTACATTACTACTCTTATATCGAACAGTTTTCACAGTTAGGAACAGTAATAATTTTCATAATTTCATTGTTACATCGCAAAATGCTTGATTACAATGTATTAATAATGTTAAGCCATTGTCTCATGAACACCTGCCGTTCTAAGCCTTTGATATATCGTTTGGCACATAGGCATTTCAGGTTTGTTTGTTTGTTTCACTTTCTCGTATACGAAGTATACAGAGAGAAAGTATTGTAATCGTCAAAAGAAAAATTCAAACTCGAGATTTTGATGAATCTCCACTTAGAAAATATACGAGAAAGTTTAGGGGAGACCACTCCCGCTGGTTTAGCTAGTCCTGTTATAAAACTCTGTTAATTTTCTATGCATTCAGAGGTATTTAAGAGTACCAGAGGTTGCTAACTAATGATGTATTAAAGTAAAAATGAATCATGATTATATTATTTTTTCCAATATATTCCGGAATGGGTTCAGGCCTTTGAGGAAATTAATATTAAATTCAGACCTTAAAGTCTTTTTCTTCTACAGAAAATCTATTCTAGTTTTGAATCTGCATGAATCAATGGCCTCTGATGAAGTCATCCACCGGATTCTTACTTCTTATCGTTGTCTGCTATTAATTTTGTATTTTTAACTATTCCACAATTAAAAATTCCTTTTATTAGTATTTATATTTATTTTACACTTCGATTATTTATTTCGCACTTTTTCCTGGATGATGCTGCACTTGCGAACACCAATCAAATTGCTTCTATTTTTTTTGTCTTTTTACTTTCTCGTATACGAAGTATACAAAGAGAAAGTATTGTAATCGTCAAACAATTCGAACTCGAGATTTTGACGAATCTCCACGTTTTAGACCTCCCTGAGTCCTAAAAATACAATTTTGGAATTACGTCTGTGTGTTTGTCTGTGAACACGATAACTCGAAAACTATTAGAGCTACGGAGATGAAATTTGGTATGTGGTCTTTAAACATAATTTTTAGGCTTCTACCAAATTTGGGACAAAATCCGTCAAAGGGAAGTCTGTCTGTCTGTATGTCCGAAATCATGTGAACACTATAACTCAAAAACTTGAATAGCTAGATGGATAACCTTTGTCAACCCTTTGACGGATTTGGCCCAAAATTTTATACGGACCTACATTCATGACGATAAAACTGTGTATAAAATTTTATCCATCTGGCTTTTCAAGTTTTTGAATTATAGCGTTCGCATGACCTCATACAGACAGACTTCCCGTTGACGGATTTTGTCCAAAATTTGATAGAAACCTAAAACTTATGTTTAAAGACCACATACCAAATTTCATCCCCGTAGCTCTAATAGTTTTCGAGTTATCGTGTTCACAGACAGACACACAGACATAATTCCAAAATTTTGTTTTTCGGACTCAGGGAGGTCTAAAACGTGGAGATTCGTCAAAATCTCGAGTTCGAATTTTTTACGATTACAATACTTTCTCTTTGTATACTTCGTATACGAGAAAGTAAAAACGTTAAATAAGGTTCTAGTTCCTCAGCGCGCGTAAAAATTGAGAACATTCGCAATTCTTTTTTTGCAAAATATTAAGTTTCAGGAATTCATGAATTTGAAATGTTTCATTGTAAATCACCATTCATAATTTTTTTCTCAAAATAATCAGGCCTTGCGTAAATACCCCAATAATATTTACCTACCCACTGGGTGTTTATCCACCCCACATTACTTTTCGTATGCGAGAAAGTTTCGGAGAGGCCACTCCCGCTGGTTAGATATTCAATCCTTATTTTTTGTCTTTAGATATTCAATTATATTATTGAACTTCTGCAAACAATTTTATACCGTATGTTCATGTCAAGTTCAACTATAATATCAAGATATCTTGAAATACCTTGGAAGTGAAGGCAAAATACCAAAATCCCTTTATTGAAGTCTTCAGTATCATTTTAAAAACCTTTAGATAACCAGCGGGAGTGGTCTCCCCTAAACTTTTTCGTATACTTTTCAAACATTTGTCATTTCCCTTCCCCCTCCGTTGATAAAAAGTTCGAACCAACTGTAACCCAGAATGCAATGACTATCAGAAGGTTTTTCATTGTTGATTATAGTGATAGTAAAATATTGAGGTGAAGAATCATATTCAAAAAGATACGTATGTATTAAAACTTCGCAATATTTATTTTTTTATCAAACTCTAGCAATGCAAGTTCCGCGTGCGGAGAAGAAAACAGGAGAATAGCTTGCTCGCTAAATAGCTTGCGCATGCGCAGAGATTGCTTCCAATACGCAAGTAAAACGAGACGCCCTAAATGTTTGCTTCCTTACAGAATCTCGCCGCCAGAATTGGTTTTTGGCAAACTGCCAAGTTTTCGGAGTATCCCTTCTTTGCACAGGCTTTTACGCATGCGCATGGAGTTGAACAAGTATGCTAATATACAGACCGACAGACAGTCAGTCCTTTGACGGATTTGGTCCAAAATTTTATACGGACCTACGTTCATGACGATAAAACAGTGTACCAAATTTTATCCATCTAGCTATTCAAATTTTTGAGTTATAGTGTTCGCATGACGTCGGACATACAGACAGACAGACTTCCCGTTGACGGATTTTGTCCAAAATTTGAAAGAAACCTACAAATTATGATTAAAGACCACATACCAAATTTCATCCCTGTATCTCTAATAGTTTTCGAGTTATCGTGTTCACAGACACACACACAGACACACATAATTCCAAAATTGTGTTTTTCGGACTCAGAGAGGTGTAAAACGTGGAGATTCGTCAAAATCTCTAGATCGAATTTTTTGACGATTACAATACTTTCTCTATGTATGCTTCGTATACGAGAAAGTAAAAATAGATGAACAAGATAACTGGTTAGATTAAAATTCTTAGAAGCTTTCTCTCCTATTATTAAATTATCGCGTGAAAAGTGCAATAAAGGTCAATCGTAGAAAGAGGAAGTGTCAAAAGTAGAAAGAGGAAGTGTCAATCGTAGATAGAGGAAGTTAAAATTCGCGTTCTGGCTTTTATACTATCAAAATGGGAAATCCCCTGCTTTTTGCTAGTTCAGCACCTTTACTGGGACTCATAAATCAAAGAAGTGCTTTTTAGCATTGAATTAAAGTAGAAATGCTTTTATATTTGAAATTAAGTGAGGTCACATGCATATCTATGAATACAACATTATTCGAATTTCTAATGAATTAATGAGAGTTCAAAACCAGTATACTTGGTGTGTGAGCATTAAGAAGAGATCTCTAGAAATAAATAAAAGACGCTAATAGAACGAACATATGAATTAGATGTGGACTAGATTATATATGGCAGTATTCCAAACCATAAGCTCACACAAGCTTTCACTGTATATCATTGTAAAACTGTATGCATACTCCTCACGATTTTTAACTTTACGCCGAAAAGATTTTATCTCAATATAATTTAGCTTTATATCTTATCATAAACTTTACATGCATACCAGGTATAAATATGCTTTCAAATTGGTTTCCTCTCGGTTGAATAATTATAATAGAAATAGTAAAAATACTGCACCACTAGGCCATGAGACTTTAAGCATCATTATTTTGTCGAAACTAATTTGTTTGTCCTCAAATAATCCTATAGATATTTTTATTACTTCTCTCTGCATTATTCCATGTGTGATGAGTATATTTAATGCTAAGAAGAGAAAATGAGAATTTGTTTATTTGTTTGCCCACGTCGGCGCTGCCTACCCAGAGGATGTAAGGCACTGATCCGGACAGAGGGGAGTACAAAATAACAACAAAACAGAAAGAAAAAAAACATTACACCAAATTACAAAACACCACAACAAAACTGAATTACACTGCATGCAAAAAAAGCAAAAACAAAAGTTGAGAGAAAATGAGAATAGGGGATCCAGCCGACAATCGAAAAGGACAATTGTGAGGTCCTGAAAAGCACCCGCAAATTTTCCCACGGAAAGAGTGACCGGGCCTCCCAGGTCGCTAGGAGAGAGCGGTTAGAGAAAGGGGCCGACAAAGCCTTCCCCGATTGCGTCATCCCGGAGGGTCTCCGTTTGAAATTCACCGCCATTTTGACCTCGAGTGAACATACACGGAGCAAGGGAGATAGATGCATTGCGTACGCCTAGCACCAATGCGATTGAGGAGTTAAAGACAGAGTTTTTGTGATTGGGAGAAAAGGTCCCATCTCCTGCAAATGAGGAGCTGGACTTTTGACCCCGCCTAAAAAGGGCAGGTCCCAAGGAGGGTTTAAAAACGGGAACGAGAGAGGGATGGAGAGGATGATCGAGAGAGATGAAGATAGGTTCGTTTTGAAGAACCGGGGAATTAGATTCCCGTGACGGAGATTTTTGAAAAAGCAGTTCTCAGGCTGAGAAGCTGCTGTACCGGGCCTTGCCCCGTTTAACCTAAGCCGACCCTTGGCTGCATATCGCTCGTCTCGAGTGAGAAGTTCTTAGGAACCCTTGATATAACCCGTGAGAGGTTATCTGCTAGAAATCTGAGCGGATTCTTCCCTCAGATCATTACTTCGGACTCATACTCGCCTAGAGTAGAACTTTTAGAACTTTGCTACACCTCGAGTGAACTCGTGAAATCTGCGAACTGTATTTCCAGATTGAATTCTGACTTGTCTAATGCTATCTCGTCCTGAGTAGCGGAGTTGTGTAAATTGATATTAATTTGTATAAATTGTAAAAATTCAATTAATCAAGAATTTGGCATTAAAATATTAATATCTTAATATGGCTGTTTCGTCTGGTGAGTCCTTCATAGTTTAGCATCGCTGAGCTAAGACCCTACACAATAGATTCTATCTTCCATTGACTTTTAAAAAAAGGAAAAGTAAATTTCTTTTCTCCGCCAGGATTCACATCTTAAAAAGATATTTTCAGATTTAATACTTTCGGTACACTTAAGACTAAGATGGTAATGTTCGTATCAAAAGCGATTTAGCGTTGAATATTTCCAAGATGGCTATCAAAGGCGCTTAAAGAAATTGAATAAATTAAATATTATATATAAAGTCTGAGCATAAATGTGGGCCACCAGCTAATTATCTACTAGATGTCGCTGCTGTCACATGGAACACCAGAGAACAAGCTACGCAGAAGACACCCCGAGAAATGAGAGAATGACGAGTAACGAGACTTAACAACGGCGATGCGGCCATCGGGGGTGTAGTGAAGGCGGAACGCACCGGAACACCGTTCCGGCACTGCTTTTTTTAAAAAAGAGAAATAAATAAGAAAAATAAACTGTAAAATACCTCCATAAAACAGTGAAATCTTTGTCTAATCCTTACCCTCGGAGATGTGATGGGTATTTCAAATTAATAAAAGTAATAAGCCATTAGTAAGTAGTTGCGAGAAGAGAATAAAAGCATTAGTTTTGCACACATTTCTAATTATCTTAAGTTTTGATTTTGAAAACTCGCGATATTTTCTGAATTACTTATCAATTCCATGATTTTATTTTGACAATACTTAATTTGATATAATCTGTATAACTTGAAATCAATATAAATTTTAAAAAACAAATTATTCTTTAACATTTTTATTATTAAATTACAGGACGCATACTATGAATGTTTGATCAAAAATAAACATATATATACACTACCCTATCATCCTCTCCATTCCCTTCCCTATCATCCTCTCCATTCCCTTCCCTATCATCCTCTCCATTCCCCTTCCCTGTCATCCTCTCCATTTCACCACCCGAACAATATTATCTATCGTTTAGTAACGGATACGGAAACCCTCCGAGCTTTTGCACCGGGAGAAGTTATTTTCATCAAAATAGGGGAAAGTGAGGAATGGGAGGGTGGTGTTTCATTTCACTGAGCGTGATCTAACAAAGAACTCCGGAAATGCGCTCATATGACTCATTGCCTGACACCCCTTTCCGGTGTAAAATCGTCCAAAAGTGGTAGTCTCGGAATCCGTTGATGAACAGTAGGTCAGAGCGTTCCGGCACTGCTTAATCTACGACTACACCACTGATCCAAAGCCTACAAAATGATGCACGAAATTGCGTGTCTTAATAACTGCACATAGTTTTATTTTCAATACCTCATAAATATTGTAATCATGCGAAATTCGCATAGTAATACAGCAATTTAGTTGAAGGAATCGAGTGCTCATTTTTATAGAACCCACATAAAATTGTATCAATCCATAAGTGAAAAGAAATCGAAAAAATTAAATATTATATATAGAGTCTGAGCATAAATACTTCTTACAGATCCTAATTACATTTGCAAAATTTTTGCCAGATACAGCCTGTGTAGTTACTAGTCGTGACTATAAAGTTCTCAGTATCCTTACAATCTTCAAATTAAATAAATTCTCCAATTTAAACTCTAAAATGCGTGATGGGGAGTAGTTCCCGATCTGTAGGCGATTGATTTACTCTTCAATTTGTGAGGATTCTCTATCTTTCCACCCGAGGGAATTTCTCATGCGTATCGCGCTCTTTTTCTGTAGCTGCCCTGCTATTTCGTTTGCCAAATTCGTTTACGTTTTCTTTTTACACAAGACTTAACGATATTCTGCGGTCTTTCGGATTCTTCAACAGTCCTAACTGGTTTCTTTCCTCTTGCTTCTTCTTCCTGCAGCTCTTACTTCATTTCCGCCTCTCCTCTCCCTTGGGTTTCAGCTCTTAATCTTTCCCCTTCAAACGAAACTTTTTTTCTTCTGCTGCGTCTAATTTCAAAAACGTGTTTTTTGGGGGAATGCTTTAAAGGCGGCATAATGTGGGAAATATAGATATAATTCTTTCTTCTGATTTCTAACGTGTTAGTTTAAGTGAGGAATGTCAATAGACAGTTTTATGTCTGGAAAAATGATGAGAAACAAGTTGTTACTTAAGCATTATCCAAGCAGGATCCTCTTCTGAAATATGATAGAGACGTTCTCATTACAGTATAATCATTTACTTGCTTTATACACAAAGGTGTCAATTATACGTTGTCAATTAAGTAACCGGGGCCACATCAGTAATCGGAACTAAGGTCGGAGTCCTAGTAGCCGTCACCGGCCACGGCCTGTCATCGGAGTGGAGGTAACGCAACCTCCTAGTTTCGGCTAGTCTGTAAAACTTGATGAATTATAGTAACCATAACCATAAACCGTGTTACCCCTGTTCTGACGAGGCACCCAGGTACCTGTGATTGACAGTCGCTACAATAGCTCGAGTACTGAGGTTGGAGTTCTAGTAGCCATCACCAGCCTCGGCCCAACCTCTCTAGAAGGAGATACTCCCCGTCATCGGAGTGGAAGTAACTCAACCCCACACCTTTGTTGTACACCCAGGGGAAAGAGACCCCGCTGACTTATCCGGCGGCTTCTCATTCACGTAATCGTGGTGCCCCCGGGGAATTCATCCCGATAATGGCAAGTAAGTATATCGTATCAGCAACAGCTCTTTGGAGTACTTAAAATGAATATTCAAAGGCTGTGCCGTTTGAAGTGATACAAGATTCACATGCTGTTATTCATACAATTGGTTTGTTGTGCTGTTATAAATTTGTATTCCTTTAAATCTGTATTGTACATTTTATGTGGTATAACCATTTCTTTTATTAATTCACTGATCGAGAGTCCCCTGTAGCGACAATCCTTTGCGATGGTCATGTAAAAATGGCTGGTTGTTGTATTTCTGACCAACCCCTCAAGTTTGTAAAAGACCTTTTGGGACACCTTGTATGAGCAGTTTCAACGCGGAAAATCTTTGTATTATACAGGGTGTCCCGAACTGTCGTTTTCAAACTTCAAGGGTAGGTCAGGCATGCATAGAGTTCTCAAAATTTATTTGGTTGAAATCCGGACACGCCGGGGTAGGGAGCTTGAAGGGTCTTGGAGAAGGTCAAAGTATAGTATAAAATTCTGATAGCTGCCTGCCAACGACAGTCTTAACACGAACACAGATTTTGAGGAAGTGAAAAAAATTTAAGACGTCAGAATGCAAAGAAGATACAATTTTTATAAATGTTTGGTAATTCAAAATTATATTAATGAAGAACAGAATTAAAACAAAACTTTTAATTTTCAGTTTGTTTGGGGGCTGGGTAAGGAGGCTCGTCCACTTTCTCATCAACAGTGGATGCAAACAATGAATTTTCTTTCATTGACGGAATGACGTCAGCTTTTTCGTCAATGAATTTTCTTTCATTGGCGGAATGACGTCAGCTTTTTCGTCAATGAATTTTCTTTCATTGACGGAATGACGTCAGCTTTTTCGAATACGTCAGATTTTCTCTATTACAACAAAAATTACTCTCTAGCCACATGTAGGGTTTATGATTTCCCACCCTTTTTTCCTTCCAGGGAATTTCCGGGAAATTCCGGGAACATAAGTCTTTCCCGGGATTCCCGGGAATTCATCAAAATTTGAAAAAATCTAAAAATTAGTTATTTTTAATTGATATCAATAAAAATTACTCAAAATAAGGATATTTATGAAAACCAAAATTCATACTCCTTTATATATTGAGCTACAAAATGCAAATAAAATATATTAATTATTCATTTTTCGAGTATGATTTAAGAAAACATAAGCAATCTATGCTTTTATCAGTCAGCCTAGTTTTCAGCTTTGTTATGAACAACACTGCAGCAGAAAATACCCTCTCAAGCTTCAGCTGATGTTGCAGGAATTGTTTTCAAAGCCTCGCCCAGTTTTATAATATTTGATGATCGATTTTCTATTGAATCAAATAATTGCAATTCTTGCTTCACTGTCATGCTCAAGCCAGAACTCTTGCTAGTTGAACAATGTAGGACCTTTGTTTTTGAGTAGATCGCCTTTTCTAATTTTTCGTATAACGTTAAAGATTTATCTTTCAGTTTCCGTGCTCTCTTCTTCTGAGTGCCAAGAGTTGGACAGTGATTTTAGTCCAGTCATTAGGTAGTTTTTTTAAAACAAATTCTGGTGGAGTCGTAATTTTTTGCTCCTATATGTTTTTTGGGGTGCTGATTACGAATCTGAGGTTTCCCGCCAAAAATTTTTGTTGGAATTTTAGTTATAGCCAAAAAACATGAAAAAAAAATGGACTTTCTCCCAGTTTTTTACTTATAACGCAAAAACTATCAACTTTTTTATGGCATCATCATATATCAAAATAATCAGCACAAAATTTCCTACAATTTATGTTAATACTATTTTTTCGTTACATGTACCGTTTAGGCGCCATAACTGGTTGAAGTTTGGCTAAAGTTTGATTTACCTCCTAGCACGGCTTGAAAAATAACAAATCTTTCTATCTGTATACACTAAAATCTACTATCTTATTATTAATACACTTTACTTATTTAATACATTTTTTCTACCATAATGTTCCTTTTTCAAATAAATTTTTCATCTGTTATATTAGACATGAAAGTAATTTAGTCCCGAGCAATGCCGGGCATAACTGCTAGTTATGAATAAAATTCCTTGATTACCTCTAAAAGGCTGATGTTGATGGAAATTTAGATTAACTTTCACAATAAATGTTACTTACAAACAACTAAAAGTACTTAGTGTGGCTTTTAATTAAACTTTATTAATTTCTAGTAATTAATTTGAATAACTTGGTATATAGTGACCAAGAAAAAAAATGACATGGAAAAAAGGAGCATTCTAAACTTTAAAAGTCATAATAACTTAATAATAATACAACTACAGACATAAATATGATCTTAGTATCTACATACATTGCACAGTCTCTTCACTTTATCTTGGTCGCTTTAAAGCTTATGGTCCAATATCTTTTGAAAGATCACCTGTGTCTTCCTCCACATGCAAAGATAAAGACGCCTCAACTAAATCTTCAAGCAGTATTGGTTTACCATCATCATCCTCATCACTATTAATTACTTGAATCCCTCTGTTATTGCAGTTGTCTCAACAATGAGGATACAACACTGAACAAGGGGTCTATTCTGGTACTGGGTTGGGTTCCGTTGTTAACGTGCGGAACCCAACCCAACCGGGGGTACCAGAATAGACCCCCAAAACAGTCTGACCTTCCTACAGCTGCAATTTTCTGTGCACCTTGCAGGATATCTTGCGTACAGGATAGAGTCAGGTGCGGGGGGCTTCAGAGTTTTGACAGGTTGGAGCCCACTGTTTGTTCTTTCCCAACCCCAGTCTTCAGGTCTCTTTTTATTGCCAAGCCAGTGCTGGAT
>BGPR01000014.1:3365934-3421644 GCA_013235015.1 Araneus ventricosus
ATATGACAGTAAACTTTAGGAATGTTGGTGGGCAACTCAAAGCGAAGCAGCATGTGCTACCTTGTTAAATGAAGATTTCATTGACATTTGTGAGCAAACATTATCAGCATGCTGAGTAGTTAGGTAGCCATACAAATTCCACAGAAAGGGTTCCCACATGCGGGTCTTATGCCTACATTGTACTATGCGGTCTAAAAATTTCAATACTTTGAGGAGATCATTATTGTTTTCAAAGTCTGCAAAAAACTTAATTTAACATAAAAAGCATTAGTGGTGTCACATCCACTCATGGCATGTATGAATAAATATTGTCGGCGATTGTTTTCAGCAGTAACTGAACGGAAGTACAGAAACCCAACCCAACCGGGGGTACCAGAATAGACCCCCAAAACTGTCTGACCTTCCTACAGCTGCAATTTCCTGTGCACCTTGCAGGATATCTTGAGTACAGGATAGAGTCAGGTGCGGGGGGCTTCAGAGTTTTGACAGGTTGGAGCCCACTGTTTGTTCTCTCCCAACCCCAGTCTTCAGGTCTCTTTTTATTGCCAAGCCAGTGCTGGATATGACAGTAAACTTTTAGGGAATGTTGGTGGGCAACTGCAAAGCGAAGCCATGTTGCTACTCTTGTTAAATGAAGATTTCATGTGACATTTGTAGCAAACATTATTCAAGGATGGTGTATCCGAGGTAGTTATTGGGTAGCCATACAATGCCACAAGAAAGTGGTTCCCTACATGCCGGGTCTTATGCCTACATGCCTACTATCCGGGTTCTTAAAAATTTCAATTACTTTGAGGAGATCATTATTGTTTTTCAAAGTCTGCAAAAACTTCAATTTAACATAATTAAAAAGAGCTGATGTGGTGTCACATCCGCTCATGGCATGTATGAATAAAATATTGTCGGCGATTGTTTTTCTAAAACTGTGTGAGGAGAAAATATCTTTTCAGCGATTTTCGTTTTCTTAGTTTTAGGAAATATGCGTTGTCAAAGGTACAAATGACAATTAAGATGACGAAAAGTTCGATATCTTCACCACAGACGGATGTATTGGGGCCAAAGCTAGAGCTTTCACAATTAAACAATCAGCATCTTCGTCTTCTATCTTGTATGTCATGTTTACTGAGGAGAACTTGTTCATCAGGATGGAAATGAGTCTATCCTTGTTCTTCGGATTGGCCAGGAATTTTTCTTAGGAAACAGTTCATATCATCATTTCATCAGACATTACTTCGCTTGACATTTGTTTCTGTGTTCTTCTGGCCCGTTCTGCACATTTATTGCCTCCTACTGTTTAATTTTCAGGATACCCATCAAAAATGACTAGAGCAGTTGATTTGTACTTTGTACGAACATATGTCACATAATTATCACAAATTGATGAACCCCTTTTCCAGATGACTCTTTGCAGCAAGTGTCCTCCATCAATAATATACACACTGCTTTCAGCATTAAAATCCCATGTGCATGGCTTGAAAACTTTGCATAAAGAGGATTTCGTGCCTTTTCGCATTCCACCTTCATCAAACAGAGGTAGTGGAAAGGGACATAGTTCATATGTTAAGACGTCCCCTAGTTCTTCATCCGATTGCTTTGTAATATAAATTATCTGGAAAAGCGTTGTAGGGTTGATAGATACACTTTCATAACGCACCTTGACGGCATCACTTAGTGGTTGCACTAGGACATTTCTTTTGAATTTCACAGTATTAAAATTATTTCCTTCGATTCTTTTGATACCAAGAGCAGGTAGGGGACAATAATAGGGCTACGTTTAAGCCTCCTAACTTATTAAAAAATTCGTGATATTTACTCTATTGTTTACTTCACAACCGCGAAAGCCAGGTAATACTAGGCGTAGAAAGATTTAGAAGGAATTTTGTGCAGATTATGCAAGTATACTCATAATATAACTGATAAAATCTTTATTTGCACAAAGAGGTTTATGATAGAAAAAGTATATTAATCAAGTAGGAATTTATTTAGTAAGATAGATAATTTTGCTCATACAGATTGGATCATTTGTTGTTGTTCAAACCGAGCTAGCAGGCAAGTCAAACATTCGCCAAACTTCATCCAGTTATAGCACTTAAACGGTACACGTAACGAAAAAATAGTATTAGCATTAATTGTAGGAAATTTTGTGCCGATTATTTTGATATATGATGATGCCATAAAAAAGTTGATAGTTTTTGAGTTATAAGCAAAAAACTGGGGAAAAGTCCATTTTTTTCATGTTTTTTAGCTATAACTAAAATTCCAACAAAAGGTTTTGGTGGAAAACCTCAGATTCGTAATCAGCACCCCAAAAAACATATAGGAGCACCAGAATTTGCTTTAAATCATCCCTTTTTAGCACCTAATGACTGGACTATTTGTTGTCCTCGCAAAAATGCCTTGTCACAATTATTTTAGATGGTTGAATCAAAGAGTATTTATTTGGTAAACGTGAAAGACCAACAGTAACTGCAGCAGCATCATTCTCCCCAAAAGTTAGATATTGCATTAATCCAACTAAACTAACATTGCGTCTCTCACTAATTCTTTTGGGCCAGAGAACATTTCATATCCTTAGAAAATTCTGAGTTTTGTTGATTTAACTCTCCAATAATGAAAGAAAATACTTGGTGGCAGTTAGCAAAGTCGCGTTTCGACTGCATAGTCTTCTAGGCCAATTTTTACTGGCTTCAGGCCTGCTACAATTTCAGCCAGAGTTTCAAATTCTGAATTAGCCAAAATTTGTTGTTTTAAATACAAATTAATGCTTTTGAAATTGCTGATTTTATCTCTAAAAATCTTTCAAGCATTGCCAAAAAGCTATTCCAGCGTGTTTTGGCATAAACCATATTTTCACAGCTAAACTCTGCTTTAACATAAGTTTGTAATTTCCTGGGAATTCCCGGGAACGAAATATAATTCCCGGGAATACAAAAAGTATGAAAAATCTTACGATTTACCGGGAACCCGGAATCCCGGATTCCCGGGAAAGAAACCCTAGCCACTTTCACTCGCGTAAATCGGAACAATTTGAAGATACGGACACTAGTCCGGACGTGAGCTTGAAGTCCGGACGTGAGCTTGAAATCCGGACGTATGGTAACCCTAGGCTTACATAAACAAATCATTTTTAAAATATAATATGGGGTCGGAAAACCAAAGGGGGCCGCTACAGGCTCTGTGTCAGTGAGTTAAGTAAAAGAAAAGGATACATCACATAAAATCTACAACGCAGATTTAATAGAACACAAATTTCCAATAGCAACTTACAAACGCATGTTGTTCATTTGATCATTTTTCTTGCCAACTATACGTGGCGATGACGTTTCCGTCCTCATGTTTCGATATAATTCCAATGCGCCTTTGAGAACTCTACATCCTTTCGAAGTGTGCACACATGCCGTCGTGAAGCAATATTGAAATACAGTAAACCGTTGATTAACCGTCACTGTCCGGACCATGGCTATGACGAACAGCCGAATAGACGAATAACAGAAATCTCTTATTTCATATGTACAGAAACGTGATCTCACTCTGGCTTGGGAAGTAAATGAAAATAAAATCCTTTGGAAGTGAGTAATACATATTGTATTAGGGTGGCCCTTATTATAATAGCGAAACATTTCTTTAACATTTTTTAAACGCACACCACTAATGTTTCCTCCTTTTACCAAAATGTGTAAGTATACCAAATATTTTTGCAATACGTGAAGGTTAACCCGTGCCGCATCGAGCTTGATTAATCTGAAAGTGCGTGAAAAGCTCTCCATAACCCAACTTCTCTATCACAAAACCCCGGAAAATTATCCCTCCTACTATTCGGCTACCTTATTCTGCTACTATTTGGCTGTGTTGGAAGAATTAAGCGAGGAGAGACAAGCTGAGGACGAATCTGATGCATTATATCTCAATGGAGAAGTGACTAAGAACTGTGAAACCAAGAATCTAATTCTAAGATTGACGTGGAGGACAATCCTATTCACGAAGGATTATAGACTCAAACTCGAACACAAACGTTTGTATCATCCATCCATTCAACTTCTAATCTTATTATACCATAAAAATAAAGTTGTGTATAATTAAATAAGAGGAGAGTTGGAAAAAACGGGACGACGCATAAAGTGCGCTAATCTGACCTGAGTGCTGTGAAAAAGAAGTATATCCTCAAAGGGTTAAATAAAGATGTATGAGAAAAGATTGGGAAAAAGTGAGCATTTAAAATTGCATATTTGTTATTCATATAAAGAAATTGTATTATTTTGCCGCAATAAATTTACAGTTTTAATAATGCAATTTTTGATAATATATTAAAATAACATTATATAATATATATTAACATTATATAAATATATACAATTTTAATAATATATTGAAATAAATTTTAGCGTTTAAGAATACCGGTTGGATGGAAGTTTGCTTCCGTTATATTTGGTGACCCTCTCTACCAATTCAATAGATATTTAGATCACCACTTCTCAAATTAGGAACCAGAATTTCACTCATATTTGTCTCGAACAGCGACTAGAGTTGACTGAGGGTGAGTCGCCGGTGAAGGATGGAGCGCGCTGCACGCAACCACAGGCTTCCCACTTCTACCGCGATGCGGCTCGTTATCTCAACCTTTGATTTGAACAAATGTTTCTTGTCTAATTGTTTCTTGGAATAAAAGAAAAAAATTGGGGAGTTCGAAACGAATTAACACTTCAAAAAATAAGGGCCATCCTGATATTGTATGTTCTCGGATTCACCGCAGTTATTTTCGCCAAAATAGGGGAAAAGTGAGAAACAGAGGGGGAGTGTTTACATTTTACATAGAGTGACTTAACAAAGAACTCCGGAAATGCTCTCATCTTACTCATTGCCTGCGAACCCTTTCCGGAGTAAAGTCGTCCAAAAGTGCTAGTCTCGGGATATTGAAACGATCAGTGCATTTTGAATAAAATTTTACAAAACTATCACTATAAACTTCAATATAAGGGTAGTCATGCGCATAAATGACGGATTAGATGTTTTAGACGATGGCGGATAACAGAAACTGACGGTTAAGCGAGTGGCGGTGAATCGAAGGTTTACTGTATTTAGACTATTTTTTTTTAAAAATCACTCATCATTGTGAAAGAATTTCATTATTCAAATATTTAGGTATGCACAATTCCATTCCAAAATCAAGATTTGTGATACATCTGGTTGTGCATATTCTGTGTTTCTAAATGATTCCTACCGAATAAATAAGATTTATCAGTAAAAATATTGCTGATTTCAATGGATAAAAAAAATAATTTTTCCTGCTAATGATTGTTTCAGAATTATCACACGTCTGCACATTATGCTTTCTTCAGTCAACCGATACAAGATTGCTTTGGAATAGAATCACTGCTATTCCTTTACAGCATCATCTTGATGATTCTCTAATAGCTTCGATGCTATCAAGACGTGTCTGGCGGAAAATGAATCCAGGAACTTTTATTTTGTAAAGATCGTTTCAGTTTTATTGCTTTTATGCTTCTATCATCAGCAATTTTCCTTTACAGCTGAGTTATAAATCGGCTCAATTGAATCAACTGACACATTCATTTTTATATCTTCCTATACGTTGGATATACATAGTAAATGTATTGTAATCTTCAAAAATTCTACCTCATTATTATTATTATTATTATTTACTACTATTTTCTTTTTTCAATATTTGGAATTTAATTTTTATGTACATATATATTTGGATCAGACCCTTTTAATTTGTTACTTATGCGAAATATATGTGTTTTTATGCGTTGTGTGATATTTTGTGCATTTCTGTGCTTTTCTCTGATTTTTTTACTGTTTTATTTCTATAATTTTTCCTCGCCTTGTACATCTTTTCCTCCATTTTTAGTTATTAATCACTAGCAGTACGCGCACGGCGTTGTCCGTGGTATAATGACTTCAACAAAATAAAACAAGCCCAGAATGACACACAAACACTTCCTTTAAAAATTAAAAAAAAATCGTACTTCACATCTTCATTATAATCATGCTTTGAGGTACAGTATGCATAATGTTTATGTTTAATCAAAAATAAAAAAATTATATCTGTAAAATTAGCTTTATTTCGGTATCGTAATTTCATAATTTCAATACCTAGATAAAACAATTACACATTTGAAATGTAAAAAAATCTTTCTTGTGAAGTGATTCCTTAATTATACTCTCCTTATATCTATGCTCCCCCCCCCCCACAGCTCCAATAATATCATCCATGTCAGAACGTTCCGGCATTGCTTCCGGCTTACGACTAAACCACTACATCCAGCGAAATGATTTCAAATTATTCCGAGCGAAACGTAAACAGGGAATAAATCATGGGTCAAGTCATTAATTATTTCTCTGCTCTCGCTTTAATGTTTTTCGCCAGATGGCTTAGCTAGGGTGAAACTGGCCTTTTCCGCATGGTTCTTCACGTTCATCATCCCAGAAAAATTCTCTGATCCCATGACGGAAAAAAATATTTTAAAATCATAGGAAAATATATTTCAACCGTTCTTGTTTTAAATCAGGGAGAAATATTCAATTTTCTACCTTAAAAGAATTGAAATGATCGATTAGAACGTCGGATGTGCGAAAGTAAAAATGTAAAAGGAAAAATTTCAGAGAAAAGTCACTATTTTTTAAACATTTAACAAAATTCAGTGAATTACGTTAGAAGTTCAAAACAAACTTCATTAGAACGGAAATCATTTGTCCTCTCCGATGACGTATCTATTTTCTTCTTGCTATTATCAGAAAAATGTAATGGGAAAATATATATCGAAAATGACCCAAAATAACATAAAACATTAAACAAAAAAATTTCTAGATTAAATTTTAAAATTCGGGCTTCGAGGTGCGTTGAGTCACTATTAAGACTACCTGTGTGCCAAATTTCATAGCTTAAGTGCGATAGATTCGTCTGGACATCGCACGCATGCATGCAGACACGCACACACACAAACATTGCCTTTTATAAGTATAGATATGTTTATGTAGATGTGACCAGTTTGTGTAGATATGCACATTAATATCTTTTTTTATATAGAATTTGAATATGAATCTGTATCTTTTCCCCGTGATACTTTTTACTTGATTGCTTAATACAATTCATGTATTCGTATAGATGTGAACAATTATTGTACATTTGTATTTTTTTCTTTGCGAAATTTGAATTTGTATCATTTCCTTTGAAACCTTCTTCATCATTTTATTGAGTATTTTACTTACTTCTGTAAGCTTCGAGTTGTACTTGTCAGCTCCCAAGGATTTTTGTCTCAACAAAATGCAAAAGAAAGATGAATCTTCATCATTTGTTAGACCTCCCGGGATAAGCAAAATCCCTTTTTGGATTTATGCCTGTTTTCCCGTCCAAAATACATTTTAACATGATACAGTAAAACTTCGATTAACCGTCACTGTCCGTATCATGGCCATGACGGACAACCGAATACACGGATAACAGAAATCTCCTAATACATATGTACAGGAATGTGATCTCAATGCTGGCTTGGGAAGAAAATGAAAATAAAATGGAAGTGAATAATACATAGATATTGTATTTAATTTTACAAAATATTCGCCATAAATTTCCATACAAGAGTAGCCATGCACAGAAATGACGGATTAGATTTTTTAGATGATGACGGATAACAGAAACTGACGGTTAAGCGAGTGGCGGTTAATCGCACTTTTACTATCAGGTTTTTAGGTTGGTATACTACCTGTAAATTGTGTGATGCGAAAATCGTTACGCAGAGAATGAAATGTTCCGTTTGACGTAATGCTACCAAATTTGGCATATAGTTACTTTTTGGATAGTAGGTGCTTACAAAGAGATATTTTTTTAAATTATAATTAAATTTTTAATTAATTAAAAATTGAATGAAATTTTAACGTTGTTAGATTGCAAATATTGCATCGACATCTTTTTTCGGTTTTGTCAGTATTTTTAATTAATTTTAATTCTTCGCCACTAAAGTTTATTTCTTCTCTTGTGGCATCTTTGGCAAATTTTGAATTTCAAACCATAATTTCAGCCGTTTCTTTAAATATCTAAATTTTTCTTAATTATTTACTTTGTTTTCGATTTAAATATTATTTGTCTTAACTTCTGTTGTTGTTTCCATTAAGGTTTCAACTTTATTAATTTTTAAATTCAAATTTTGCAACGGGATTATTTCTTCGCCATTTTGTCTTCGCATAGGAATTTGGCGTAATCAGGTTTTGGGCGTCTGTATCTGGAATCATTTTCCGTTACGATTTGAACTTTTTTTGTGATGGGCTGAGCGAGTGGTTGGTTTTTCCAGCTGCGGGCCCCAGGGCCGGTTGGGCCTGGGGTCTTGCCTCTGCTTTAATTTTTCCGTTAATAATTTTTGTATTTTTGAATCTGAAGCTGAAGATATTTTTTGTTCTTGATTGGTATTCCTTGAAGGATACAGTATGAGAAACCACAGTGATGAATAATCTGAAAATGAAATGAAGTTTTTTTCTACAGCACTATTCCAAAACAATCTGTGAATTAAAATGCTGTGAGTGAAAGAAAGCAGTTCTTGCTTCTTCATTTTAAAATGAACTCTGCTACGTGGTGGCATGAACGCTGGTTTTCATCAATGTTACAGAGTTATAAATGATCATCACCTTTTACAAGATCTGCAATATGTGTAATACCTTCAGCATTTTTCTTCTTCATCGTAATAATGTGTACTACTAATCATGGAGATTATGATCATCTTTTAAGCTGCAATTTCTGCTGGACGTCTTTTTCTCATATTCAGCTTTTCTGATTTTTGAATGAGTGATACAAGTCTAAAAAAAAACGGCTGATGAAAATGCGAAAGTGTGCAAGTAACATACTTCAAATATCATTGTAGTGTGAATACAAGTCAAATTCACTTGTAATATAGTATTCATCAATTCAAGACGTGTTTGTTATGTGGCACAGAATAATGATCATTACATCTCTATCAAATTTAGGTTTTTTTTTTTTACTTTGTGTTCTAAAATATAATTCTTAGGCCTGCAGTGCTAATGTGTAGCTACAATTTTTATTTTTTGTTTTGTTTAATACATGTTCATTCCTGTGCATCAATTTTTATGCATATATCTAATTTTTGTGGCAGTAAATAATTTCAATATTAATAATTGTTAAATAAAAAATTATTTAAAATTTTTTAAACTTGGTTTTTCTTTAATTGATATAGCGCAATGTACTACCACTGTTTGCAAATTGACTTTTAATAGTAGCTAGGTTTTTCAGGTCTGTAAAGGTAGGTGAATTATATTAGTATAGCTTGAATTGCTTATTATCGTGTTATTTTTTTAGTACCCAAAATAGATTTGATAAATGAAATCTATATATATATTAAATAGACTAAATTTTAACTTTGGGTACCAGTTTTGTTTTAACGTTTTTTATAATAATCCTAGCTACCCCATCCAATAAACGTTTTCCTTCAATAACTGTGGAGACTAAATACATATTACCGCACAAAAGTCATTTTCCCACCACTTTAAAATTTAAAATATTAGCTTTTCAGGGACACCGATTCTATTCCCGTGGAATTTTTCCTTTAGATTCAATCTTTATTCACAACTAGGAATTTCACATTTCACATTTTCAAACACAATTTGTAACATAGCTTTGTATTGCTGTAATGAAATCCAAACCATTTTTCTTGTTTCATCGAATCTTTCACTTGCGTGCTTTTGCCAATGTTAAAATTGTGATAATAAAAAAATACTCGTTTCTTTCGGACATTAATCCCTAAGCAGAATTTTCCATTACGATTTTATTAACATGATAATGTTTTCAGGCTGGCATTCCTTTTGTATACTGCGTGAAGCGAAAATCGTTATGCATAAAATGCAATTGCTGATGCAATGAAGCCAGACGAACATAAGAGAAAGGAATCAGTTTTAAAACATTATCATGCTGTGATGTTTCGGACTAGAGGCTCGAAAATTAAAGACATTTTTTTGAAATTTTGTCTGTCTGTCTATGTGAGCACGATAACTGCAAAACACAACAAGTAAAGAGGCATAAACTTTGGCATGCGTTCATTACTCCAAGAACGCTTTTGTTCCAATTGTTGCTTGCAACATTCATTTAAATCCGGTTATTCAACAACGAATTTTTTGTTACTTATGTTAGACCTAAACTTACTTGAAATTTTACCAGTTCGTTCTTTCAAATTACTGCTACTTGGCTGTAGAGTTTGTCTTCACAATATAGAAGACATTAACTTTCAAAATATCTTTAATAACTAAAATTTAGATTATATTATTACGAAATTGCAATGCCACTTCGCAACAATGTTAGTCTTAAGGTTGGAAAGAGACATTTACAGAGATTTTATCGAATGTCGGTGGAGGCCTAGGCAATATCTTCTGACTTAGGCGACAAACTTAGCTACCAGTTGGCGACAAAATGAAGGTCTTCGAAAATACTAGAATCATCGTCCTATCTCCATTAGGAACAGAAATATAGAGATTGTTCTAGATAATTCCATGTGAGATCACACTCTGTCGGGAAGACTATAAATACCCGGAGTTGCTGAGACGAGTGACTGTGTTGGAATGTCTTTGAATCTCTTTGGAGTCTTGTTCGCATTGCAAGTTGAGCAGCTGTTAGACTGAGCGCTATTCTTTGGTGCTATTACTGTTATTATTAGTGATTTGCTGTCTGCTTCTGTTGTTAATTTGAGCAAGTATTGTTCTTTTCGTGCTACCTGTGCTCTAAGTTTTCTGGAATATTCCTTAAATAAAGCGACATTTTCAATTATCCAGCTTGTACCGTACCAGCTTTCACCGTACACCGACCGAACGATTTTCGTTACAATATCGACAATCATTTAATATCTTTAACGTAATTTCGACATTTTAAAATAATTGTTTTTACCGTTTTAGTCTTTAAAAATGAACCACATGCGTTGACGTCCGATACCGTAATAATCTCTTACTCGAGTAGAGATAGATGATCGTGTTTCACCAGCAAATCCTAAACTTTTGTGATTTCTACTACGGCTGCTTGGCGCTTATACTTATAATATCTTAATTAGTACTAAAAACTGTACAAGGATTCCAAAATCAAACTTTGAGTAAGATATTAGCGCATTAGACGCACGAGCATGATGTATGTGCATTCTATCATTATTTTTTAATAATATATTGTTACAAAACTGTAATGTTGCTTTCCTGTCATATTAATTTTATGGCGAAGAAGACAGATTTCGAGAGGTTCTTACTAGCAATCAGGGAAGATCAAGCCTATGCCTCCTGCCCTTGGCGACAAAATGAAGGTTCTCGAATATGCTTGAATTTTGGCCCTATCTCTACTAGGGACGGAGTTAGGGGAACCTTCGAGATAATTCTATATGACGTCACATCCTGTCGGAAAAGATATAAAAACCCGGAGGTGCTGAGACAAACGAATTTCTTTGAAATGTGAAGGTCTTTGAATCTCTTTGGAGTTTTGTCCGCAGTAGCTGATAGATGCCTAGCGGTATTGAAAGTGCTGTTACTGTTGCTATTAATTATTTGCTGTCTGTTTGTGTTGCTAATTTGTGGAAGCTCTATTCTTTTTGTTTCTTGTGCCTCTTGTTTTCCAGAATATTCCTTATTTAAAGCATCGTTCTGCATTATTCTGCTTGTTGGACTGTTTTCACCGCACACTCGCCGGACGATTTTCGTAACAATATTCTAAAAATTTGAACAGTGAGATGAAGATGGTCCTTTTATCAAATGATTAATTCTTACCTAAAATAAACCTAACCAATAAATCGTAAATAAATATAATTTGACCATTTGTATACACTTTTACTTATTTATTTTTTTCTTCCATGTTCGTAAATATGAAAGAAGTTTCTAAAATTCATTACCATATAGCGCTTCGTGTTGGGAATTAAAATCAATCTACTGATGATTAAATTTTCTAAATATTAAAATATTGCACTATCGTCAGGAAAATACTACTGCACCACCATTTGTAGTGAATTTTAGAAAGGAACGCTTTGATTGCAAGATTAAAAAACATTTATAACATAATTATGAAGCACAATAAAGATTAAAATGAAGTACAATAAAACTTCGATTAACCGTCAGTTTCTGTTATATGTCATCGTCTAAAAAGTACACAGCAACGTAAATTTATAGTATTACAACATAGTATATTTCTGTGTTGTAAACAATCAATGATTAAAAATTTTTTTATAGAATTATTATTTAAAAAGGAAAGCAGAATTTAAACTGGACAAGAAAAAAATTTTTTATGCAAAAATTAAAAAGAATAAAAGAATTTAATTGAAAAAGGAAATGAAATTAGAAAAATTACGACAATGTTTAAGATGCGCGCCATTGCAGCAGCATAACAAAAAACAGAGAACAATAGACAGATATACCAAAAAAGCCTAGATTAAAAAAGTAATACAAGCAATCCTATAGTATTTGAAGTAAAAGAAATTCATACCGCAAGAACAAGGAATCCATTCTAGTTCACTTTTTCAAGGGCTAGAAACTATTCGAAATGGATTCAAAAGAATATTGAAGGAGTTTTCTGTAGAAGCATGCCTATTTTTCGCCAAGAAAAAGCTTCTCATAACCCGAACTCCCCAAAAAATCAACCAGGAGCAAAACCATAAGAACAAACGTCAAAAGAAAAAGGAAAAAGCATTAAACACGCTAATAAGAGCAACAAAATACTAGCCATCAAGCTTAATTAATAAACTTTCATAAGGTATAAAACTTACCCCTATAGAATCCAATACTGCTCTTATATTGAAGTTTGTATCTATCATTTTGTAAAATTACTTACAATATGTATGTATCATTCATATATGGTACAGACTGTTACGATTAATCGAACTTTTACTGTAAATAATAGAAATAAAATAAGTGTTTTTAAAAACTTTTATTAGCGTACTTAAAAGTAGAAAATAATTCTTTTATCAAAAATAAGGAGATCGGGAAAAATCGCAACTGCTTTCGTGGCGCTGAAAGCAGTACTGTAAGGAAATTAAGCCACAAAGAATACCATAAGAAAGAAGATTCGTAAGAATTAAATAAAAATTAAAAATATATTCTAAATGCTATCAAACTTCAAACTTATTTAGAGTATTTCTACTTTTTAGCACATTAATAAATCCCTCTTTTAAAAAGTTTTTTTATTTCTACCATCGGTTATAAAATTAGTCAATGTGTTATTTTAAAATTAAGAAAGGCGTTGAAGCATATGAAAGCAGATCAAAGAAACCGAACTTTTAGCAAAGAGACATTTATTTTCAGAACCAGAAGTTGCAGCCATAACTTCAAGTTTCATTAACATTTTCCAAACGAACAATACTGTGAAACATGAAACTCTGTAACTCGGATGTCAAAAACTCAGATGTGATCATGATCCCTTACACTTAAGCCTTGCACTAAAATGCAAAAGTGTTGCAATATCACACAGCGGGCATTCCAAAAAGGTGTCAATACGTATTACAAAGACACTCTGCTAACATTCATACTGCCTTTTAGGGTTTTCAAAAAGTTCTTGCGGTGGGAAAGAGACTTTTAAAAGCTCGAGCAGCGAGGGCTAATGGATTCTTCGCCCTAAAAGCACTTTCTTTTTTTCTAATCCCGTAATGCGACTTGAAACAAACCGCCGAAAATGGCGACGAGATCAAATTTGGATTCAGTCGCTCCTAATTTGGATTTCGAGAAGGTTTTATTTCTTTTGATTTAAGCCTTCCCTTGTTAAAATATTCCCCTCTTGCTCTTTCGGAAACTTTTCTCGCTTGTGTGTTTCTTTGTTCGACGAATGTTCGCGCAGAGCGTGAATGGAGAAGGAGAGAAACTACTCGACTCGATGATGTTCTGCTTCGGATTTATGCTTTTTCGGCATTATTGTCATGATAATTCCGTGAAGTTACGGATTCTAACAGTTTCAGATGTGTATTTTCAGAACGTCCATAATTCTTTGCACTCAGATTCTTTTCCGAATTCAGCAGATGATTCCTTATTCATTGAAATCCTCCCAATCAATAACTACTTGTTAGGAAAGCCAAATTTTCGTTTTAAAACATTTGACATTTTTTTAAATGAATGGAGTATGAAAAAAACCAACAAATTCGGAGTGTGTGTGATGAAAAATGGTAAATTTAATAATTGGGGCAATCTCGTAAAAAAAATACCAATACATTTAATTGATAATAATAAAATTTATATAATAAAGGTACAAGGCAAAATTACACTGACAATTATAATTCTGAAAAATATTTAATACATTTCACAAAAACGACATACTTTTGTTTATTTCTGCACATAATCTCCGTAATAGTTGAGACATTTATCCCAGCGTGACATTAGTTTGTACATCCCTTCATGGTACAACTGTATGTCAAGTTGCTTGAAGTATTCTATAATGGTGTTTTGCAAATCCTTCTGATCCTCAAAGCATTTTCCCACAAAAAATTCTCTAAAAGTCAGAATAAATGAAAATCCGGGGGAGCTAAATCTGGACTATGAGGTGGATGTTGCAGGACTTCCCATTTCTGTTGTTCCACCACGCTTTGATTTGCTTTGATGTAAGGGGTTTTGCACCATCGTGCAAAAGATTAAATCCTTCATGTAATCGTACTGGCCCTTTCTTTTTAACGGCTGTATGCAATTTTTGGAGAGTTTTGGTGGGAAAAGGATTTGCGGATAGGGAGGATTTGCAAAGAAACCGTTCTGGAATACTTCAAGCAACTTGACAAACGGCAGCACCATGAAGTGGTGTCCAAAGGAGTGCCAGGCTGGGATAAGTTTCTCAACGTTTACGAAGATTATGCCGAGAAATAAACAAAAGTATGTCGTTTTTGTAAAATGTATTAAATATTTTCCAGAATTATAATTGTCAGCGTAATTTCGCCTTGTACCTTCATTACCGGACCTCCCTCGTATATAAAACTTAGTGTATATCTGTATGTGTGTTCCTAATACAAGTCTTCAATTTTTGTCCAATCTTAATGAAATTTAGCACATGTGCTCTTCAAAACAAGACAAATTAAAATTCCAGTTGATTAAAAATTAAACAAGTTTTTGAGTTTTTCTGCGATATCTTCCAAAAATATTATTTCACAAAAACTGATTTAAAACCATTTTGAAGCTAAAAAAATTAGCTTTTCACTGACATCACTTTCGTTGCCCTACAATTGTTTCTCTAATTTTAATAAATTTACAAAAAATAATTTATACACACATATTCGGATTTTAAACACATGACGAACAAGAACATAAATGAAGAACTGTTGTCAGGACACGTTAAAAGAATTCTGGAAGAACACTAAAAAGAAGTTTAAAAAATACACGATTCACGAAAATAATAAGATGGCGGCTTTACTTTGAAGGGTGTCATTTTTTTTGTCTTGACTGAATTAGATCGGCAATAGTTCTTGTCCATCTTTTGATGGCAATTTTCCCTTATTTTTTAAGCGGATTGAAACGAATAATGGAATGAATAGTGGAGAATAGCCTTTGTGGCTGAAAATCCCGACCAACCCCCTTAAATCAATCAATCAATACACGATTCACAAATGATTAACAATTTACTAAGTCATGAACATCTATTGATTTGGTTCAGTTATTTCATTTTAGAAGGAAACATTTTTACTTTTCTAGGCGTGAAAAAGGATCATTATGTTGATAGTTTTCTGTCTCCTGCAACGTTTTAATAGTAATAAGATCGAGCAACGCCGGTTATTCTACTAGTTCTAAATAATTTGAAAGTATTGCCTTAAGAGTTTTAAACAGAACATTTTATTCTCTCATGACGGAGTCAAAGGATTTATGGTTGCACGAATTTCTGGTTTCATAGTCAAGAATTAAGCGAAAGGTCTCTTGTCATTCTTTAATTACAAACATCTCGGTTATTATATTTTGGGAAATATATAATTGCACTTCAATTTAGATAGTATGCACTTGGTACATTTAACTATAATTCGGATACTTTGCACTATAATTCGAATACTTTGCACTATAAATTTGAAACTTTACACTTGGATCATGGAACTATAATTCGAATACTTTGCACTATAATTCGAATACTTTGCACTATAATTCGAATGCTTTGCACTATAAATTTTATACTTTACACTCGATTCATGGAACTATAATTTGAATACTTTACACTATAATTCGAATACTTTACACTATAATTCGAATACTTTACACTATAATTCGAAGACCTTGCAATATAAATTTGATACTTTGCCCTATAAATTTTTCACTTTGTACACGGAATTATAAATTGAATGCTTTGCACTCAAAATCAAATTTTTATGACATAGTATCATAAATTCTAAATTGCGCAGTTTGTAAACTCAAAAAAGGAAATAAAAAAAAATATAGATATTATAAAAACAAAGTTTGTTACAAAAAATGAAAATAGTGATTAAAAAATTTATAAAGAAAGAGCAAAAATTACTTTTGACGCAAAGTAAAGAAACACAATTGAGAATAGAGATATACGTATATAAAAAAATAATACAATACTAAACAAAACTTATTGCATTAAAAGAGCTTTTTTGGCTCTGGTGGGCCGACCTCTCTAACGTTTCTGCCCAAGAGGTAAACCTTTAGCTTCGTTCGGCACTTTCTCCTTCCCTATAGTATTAACATGCCTAAGCTATGTTTACAAATATATTTTTTGGCAAAAACAGGACATGAGCATGTGGAAACAGAACCGTCACTGTCAGACGCAGATACTGTAACTTTCCATATACAGTTACTGTATTCAGTTTTATAATCATCAAAAGAGGTCCATTTGAGATATGCATTTTCATGAGAACGGACCATTTCTGCACTTATATTCTGTTTCACCTGGGAAGACGGCAAATAAAATACGGATTGGTTTCCGTTTTCTTCTTCTAAGATTTTGACTTCTAATTTTGCCCACTGATATGCTTCTGCCCAAACCTTTGTAGAGTACTGTGGCTTCATGTAAAATGGTTTATAATTCGGTTTCACTGGATCACGTTCATTTGACCATTTTTTCACAATCGCATTTTCTAACACTTCAAGAAATTGACCAACAGGGAGGCGCTCGCGAAATGTATGTTCCTTTTTTATCACCGCATTAATTGCCTCTAATCCAATTATTTGGTGATAAAATAATTCTTAGAGCCTATATACCAATAACGATTACTGGTAAGCCATACCGATTTAAAGTATTCTGTGAATGTTGTGATATTCACATCATTTTTTTCCTTCCATTTCTTTAAAAATAATTCACTAACTATGTTGAAGGTTTCGTCATGGGGGCACAAATGAAGGCATTCAATATCATTTCTTATTTCATCTTTGTCTTGAATCCCACGCAATTTGCCATCAATATTTTTCATTACATGGAAATAGCATATCAATCGTCGGAAGGGAAATCCAAACACAGCTTTAAAGCCATTAGTTATCTTACTGCTGGCATCAGCCAATAAAATTTTCGGATTCCACTCAGTTTCATTTATTTTACAATATGAATCTTTCACGCAATTAAGAATAAATGCAAAATCTGACTCTGTTTCATTGTTGCATACCGCTATTGTGAATGGATGGAATGTCCGGTTCATATCGGACGAGCCAACAATTAGTACTGGATAACCCTGCCAAATTAATTTGTATGTGGCGTCCGTTTGAACTCCTTCAGTTTTAATCATTAGTCGAAGTAATCGCTTTGTTGAGATTAAAATTTTCAAATCATGCTTGTCTCCATCATCAACTTCGACATTTACACCTAACACAAAAAGGCGTATCTTCTTCTACTGGAACATCCATTCTGGCATTACACCAATTAAATACATCTTTCACAGATATAGTTGGTAGTCCAAATTTTTCTTGTCTAACTTTTGCCAGAAAATTTTTGAGTTTCAATATTTCTGGTTCTTTTAAACCACGATTTTGGAAAGCTGCTAGCATTGCATTCGGTTTTCTTATCCCATCTTCAAATAGCTGGCGCACCATTTCTCTCGCCACCATGGGTAAGCCTCTATTTCCATCCACTTGATTACTGTGCTCGTTCTGTGCTTCATATAATGAAACAACAGAATTTTCAGAATAAAACAAAAAATATATTCCCGCAGGACATTCGTTCTTTCTATATTCACCAGTTGTACAGCGATAAGTAACTTTGCATCCAGCTGAGCTGTTGTATGTTGTAATTTTCTTCCACGTTTTGAAATTGTCTACATAGTTTATTGCTAATTCTGCAGTTTCGAATTCCTTAGATTTAATCCAGATTCGTTTTCTCTGTCCCTTGCGTTTTCTTACATTTGTTTTATTTATTTCCTCATCACTTTCAGAACGATAATTCGAGAAAAATTCCTGTAAATCGCTCATCTTTCATGACTTCAGTTCTAAAGCATAAGTACTCGAAAAATGTTCTATTTTTTAAGACTTACAAAATTAATAATTTAATTAAACTCACTCACCAGGTCAACATTTTTATCATATCATCACGTGAATAGGATAAAAATAGGAACGTCAAAAGATAAAAAAAACGAGATATTGAAGTACGCAGGTACGAATATTGACATTACCAATCAATCAGTGCCAATAATTTGGCGGATAAAATTTTCCGCCCTGACTCGACTCTCTCCCTTCTGTGGTCGAAAATCCCTGAAATCGGGGAAGATTCTCTATTGGCAACATTCCAACCAATACAATGTTTCCGACTACAAAAATTCTGTTGAGTTTAGTCTGTTCATAGTGGAAAGCATCTCCTTTATAGTTGAAAGTCATTAATGCAAGTGATAATATTTTTTCTTGAGTGCAGCATATTTGTTCAAAGTTCAAACATTTTTTTTCATGCTGAATAAATTTAATTGTAGTGGAATAATTTCTTTTCGCGTGCAATATATTTGTTATGAGTGCAAATTATTTTTATCAAAGTGAATTTGATCCAAATTAAAGTGCAAATAATTCCCACCCTTATATTTTTACGAACCTGTAATGTCGTTTCCCCGTGAAGTTAGCCTTATGGTTGGAAAGAGACATTTACAGAGGTATTATTGGATGCCTGGGGAAGTGCCAGCCAATGACCCCACGACCTTGGCGACCATTTGTCAACTTTGGAGACAAAACGAAGCTCCTCGACAATACTAGAATTATCGCCCTATCTCTATTAGAAACGGAAATAGCGAGGTTGTTCTAGATCAGTGGTTCCCAACCTATAGGCCGCGGCCCACAAGTGTCATCGTGTAGTTTATTAGTGGACCGCGGACCGCTAGACAAGTGTCAAAATCAGGAGAACTTATTTGAACAATCATGTGACCAGACTCTAAAATCGTTTTTTAGAAAGATTTCATTGGTCATGCTATGTAAATATGTTCCGCAACAGTATCCAGCAATTGCCAAACTTGCACTGAGATATTTGATGGTGTTCTCGTCCACTTATCTGTTTTTTCGAAACATAAGTATAGACACAAACTGAATGTAGAAAGTGACTTGAGGCTGAAACTGACAAGTTTTAATCCAGATATTGACTCTCTTGTAGGGGCAAACAATTAGAAAATCGCGTTGAGTTTTTGTTATTTTGAATTTTGACTGCTTATTTTTGATTTTCCTTACATTGTGACAACTAAGTAACAACAATATTTTTTTTGCTTTATAAAAAATATAATTTTAATCCTTTTACAGTAAGCTTTACTAATTACTGCCATTTACGAGCATATAATATATATTATATGTGTTTATATATGTGTATTTGTATTTTTTTTACTTGTATATTAGTTAGTGGGCCTCACAATATTTTTACACAATAGGTCGTCCGCACAACCAAAAAGGTTGGAAATCGCTGTGCTAGATGATTTCATGTGACGTCAAGCCTCGTTGGAAAAGGTATAAATACCCGGAGGTGCTGAATGTGAAAAATGTATCTATTTTCACGTAGACAACATAAGACAGACAACACACCTTAACAAAGATAATGCAATACTGTCCGTTTCAATATCCCGAGACTATCCCTTTTGGACGATTTTACTCCGGAAAGGGGTGACAGGCAATGAGCAAGATGAGCGCATTTCCGGAGTTCTTTGTTAGTTCACGCTAAGTAAAATGTAAACATGTCCCTCCTTAGTTTTCAGTTTCCCCTATTTTTCCGAAAATAACTCCGCCTAGCGCATGCACAAAGGCGCGAAGGGTTTCGGAATCCGAGAACATACAATACGTCGCACTGCGAAGCCAGAACTATAAAAAAATGACGGGAGACTGTCTTTTTAAAACAGCCGCTGTTGTTAAAGGCATAGGACTACTTTACTCGCGTGACTTTTCACAACATATTCTCTGCATGATTATGGTAATAATCATCCACATGAGTTTTTTTTGTAACTTCTGTTGTTACCCTTTATCTCTAAATTAAGACATTAGTTATGTTTTTAACATGTGTAGTTACCGAGATATAGAGGATCTCCTATACAATGTTTTTTTGTGGTGTTTTGGCGTGTGAATCAAATTCCTTCCTGAGATCCCAATGGGAGAAACGTAGTCCTACGTTAAAAAACGACCACAGAGTACAGATTTCGCTCCTCTCCGGAGAACGACCACTCGAACCCTCGCGTGTTTACAAAAATCAACCCTCCGCTGGAAGGATGTCGCCAAGCGTTCTCTCAACCATCGCCAACGGTAGCCAAGCCTTACAATATTCATCAGAGTTCTTCAAGTCGAAATGAAATTTACTCTTAGAAATTGCAGAAATTATGTCAATATGGGTGTATAAATTGTTATTGATTCTTTTACTTTCTCGTTTACGAAGTATGCAGGGTGATCCAGTACTTGTTTGACAAACTTGAAGGAGATATAGGGAGCCCAAAGACGATTCGAATCGCATTGCAGGATCCGAAATTTCTTTTTCACTAGCTAGGGCAAAAAAGAAAAAAAAAAGACAAGAAGTGAAACAGCAACGTGTAAGAGTAACAAAGCATTTTAATCGTGAGATTTGCATTAGAAAAAAGCACAAATGTTACAGAAAGTGCACGAAAATTCCATCACAAGCTCTTACACAGGCTTGACATCAGCGCTGCATGGAATTCCGTACAATTTGGAAGATTCCTCTTGTATCTTGGACTTCCCCTGCAGCTACAGATATCCAAGCGCCAAGGTCTTCAGCAGGGGTCTCATACGTTACTGCTTTCATGTCACCACAGAAGAAGAAAAGAAGAAATCGAAGCATGATAGGTCCGGCGATCTAGCAGGGCAATTATCCGAACCGTAAAGCACGATCCTAAGTGTCCAAATGTAACATTTAGGCGTTTCTGATATTCTTTAGTGAAATGAGCGGGGTTTTTCATCATGCTGGAACTTTAGGAGGGTGTTCTTTGGAAAGTTCCTGGAAATCTTGCTGTATTAAGATCACTTCCCACTGCTAAAACGAGGACGCAAGAGGTTAGGTCTTATGTGGTAGTTTTTCATCATTCTGGAACCTGAGGAAGGTGTTCTTTGGAATGTTCCTGGAAAACTTGCTGTATTAAGATCACTTTCTACTGCTAAAACGAGGACGCAAGAGGTTAGGTCTTATGAGGTGGTTTTTCATCATTCTGGAACCTGAGGAGGGTGTTCTTTGGAAAGTTCCTGCAAAACTTGCTGTATTAAGATCACTTCCACTGCCCAAAAGAGGCAGCAAGAGGTTAGATCTTAAGAGGTCATCTCCAACAATACAGACTCGAATATTTGCTGCGAAACGAATGGAACAGGTGTGCAGTCCAGTTCCCATATAATCCTCTCCCTTCATGCCCTCTACCGCATGAAGAATGCATTTCCGACCCTGCAATGCTGTGCGATTCTGAATCTTCATTACACCCCCACAGACAAGGAGAATCAGAGGTCTAACTCTGTAATTTAATCACAGCCCCCATTCTCCAACAAAGAGAACTAGCCACTTCGATACCCGCGCCGTTTCAAACGGAACACCAAGGTCGCCTCCATGTTTGTTGTGCTCAATGTCGATCTTCATAAGAACAGGTAAGCTTAATACATGTTACCTAACTTATATCAAAGTATATTTAAGTTAATCAAAAATTTGTAACATTTAGTTTCACTTTTATAAATAAAATAACGAAGTTTAGTTTTTCTCACACTGACGTATTCTGGTTAATTCCTTTGTTGGCACAGATGGCGTACTGTCTATGTGAAGCGCAATGTTAAAAAAGTTGCCATTACGGTCTATAAGAGTCAGACCTCTGATTCTTCTTCTCTATGACACTCCCTATCTTATCTTACTAGTGCTGAAACACTCTTCAAAATGATGAAATATTGCTGTCGTCGGAAAATTCTAGATCTTGATGAATCTCCACGTTTTAGACTTCCACCAAGTACCAAAAATCCATTTTTAGAATTATGTCTGCCTGCCTGTGAGCACGATAATTCAAAAACGTGGCGAACTAGGCGAATGCAATTCGATATGAGATCTTTTCTCTAAAATTGTAGATCTCAAATCAATCTCAGTTTGAAACGACTGAAGCAGATGTGCAATCCAGTTCCCATATAATGCCCTCTACCACATGAAGAAGGCATTTCCAACCCTGCAATGCTGCGCGATTCTGAATCGTCATTACACCCCTTAGCCGTTCTGCAGGTTTATCGCGCTAGTGCTGAAACAACTGTAATCCGTCAATTGTATGTCAGCCTGTCTGAGTGCATGAGAACACGATAAGTCAAAATCATAATAAGCTAAATGTATGAGATTCGATATAACACCAAAATCTTAGATTTGCATCTGAATTTGGTCTGCTCGGTCTATCTATTCCTACGCCTGCGAACGAGGTGATACAAAAACGTAAGAAGCTAGATAAGTGCAATTTGGTCTGTGGTCTTCCCATCAAAATTTTACGTACTCTTCAACCAGTTTGTGAGGTTATTGAATTTAATGTTTGTTCTTAACACACAGTTCTGGTAAACAAGTATCATTCATATTTTTCTTTAACCCTTAAATGCCCAGTGTTGCCTTTAAGCAACATACCCAATTTTGTCTTCTAAAATCATGAGAATGCAACTGAAGCTCTAATGCCTATTGTTGCCAATAGGATACATACTGAAATTTTTATCAAATAAATTTACAAAATATAAATGACAACCTGGGTGCTGATGAAAAAATCATAATAAATTTATGTTTTTCACTTGTGGCTTCATCTTTTTTTCTTTGTCTGTACGCTTGAGAATACCATATTTTATTTCACAATATTGAAGGTAATTCCTTATTCCTTATTAATTCCTTATTATTAGTTCTTAAAATTCATCTGTTTAATATATAGAATTTCATCTAGGACATTTTTTTTCTCGATTAAAGCCCATTGTTGTCGATTGGTAACAAACTGTTTTTTTGCTTACCCGTAAACCATACTTAAAACAAAATAAGATTTTTTAAAGTATTTTTAGCATGTTTTATTCAAGAAATGAAAGCCAAAAAACATCTTTAAATCATTTTTAAAAAAATCGGACACATTTAAGGATTAACTTCAAAAAGGCATTAAGTAAATGCAATTTTAACCCTTATTTTAATCAGTGCTATTATTCGAACATCAAGCATCGAAAGTTAGCCATTCCAACCTTCTATTTTTGGTTTGATGTAAACTTCTAGTTACAGAATGCATACAGCGCAAGAAGGAATAAATCTATTTCGGTTACAGGCAATGGAAGATTCAGAGAAAAGATAGTTTCTGTCATTTTGATTAGAAACGCTCTGACGGCAACTTCCCCTTCTTCTTTCGGGCATGAAGGGGAGCAATAAAATCCAAAGGATGGGTTAACCTCCTTCCAGAGATGAATCGCTCACCAAAAGTCAGAGAATAAGGAAAAGTTAAAACTAAGAGATGCGATGCTCTTCCTGTCTCATCGTCTGGGACTAACAGAGAAGACATAAATTTTTGCCCGTACATGATTGCTCTATGGACTTAAGATGTTTACTTTTCACATGCATACGCACATTTAACATGGTCTGTTTAGTTTATCGTTCACTTATTTAAAGTATTGCAGAAGTCGAAAAATATGAGTCTAAGATTTAGGAGAATTTGGACATTTTAGTCTATCCTAAGCCAGAAACGAACTATTTTTGAAATCACAGTGCAACCCCGATTAACCCAACTAAAGGGGGGAAGGGGGTGCAGCCATTTCGGATAACGATTTTTCGGTTAAGCCATGAGCATCTACCACTATTTTTTTATCTAATTACTACAGTATGTAATTCGGAAATATTCTGAGTCTAAAACGAATTGTAAACTATATTTGTAGGCTAGTGTAACGTCTTGCAGTTATGCTTAAAAGAACATTACAGCTATGTTAAATTTTAACATAATTTATTGAGAATTCTTCTGGAGTAAATATAGAGTTATATACAAATATAATAATTCTAGATTAATAACAACATAACAAATTAAGCCCCAAGGCGGGGTGTCCATTCACTGATCAGAAAATAATTAGCGGGTTTCGCTAAACTGTCCAAATCGGACCTTCGTGGAATGCAACCACTAGTTTTGCTGTCAGGGTGTCATCTCCTCTGTAGTTTCTCCGTCCAGATCTTATATCGCAACCGAGAAGAAAAACCCCACTTGTGCTTTTATGGGAACACACTTGTCAGCACAAAAAACACCTGTTTAGGAATGTTGCCTAGGGTGCAATCGGTAGATGAAAGTAGGTAATGAAAAGGCAGTAAATAGCCCGTCAAAAGAGGGGTGAGGATTCCCGGTGTTTGAAGGACCGACAACAAGAAAGGTAAGGGGATGTGTCTATTGTGCAGATGAGTCTGGAAGTGACCAGCGCCTGGGAGCGCACACACCCAGTCTTTAATCAGTGTCGGAGTAGGGCATACGTCACACTAGACTTGTGTTCTTATTAAATTAACCCTCCGTCCGGTGCATTATTCGCACTGGCGAGTTCAGTCGCAATGCGTCTGACAGACACAGGTAAACAATATCATAATTAATATTGTTAATACTGTACTGTATTGCAGGCTGAATCAACAGACTTTTTATAAAAACACTTTTATTTTAACATAATTTTCACCAAAAAAACCGTTGATTAGCTGGAAATATATACACCAGTCGTTACATTTCAGTCTCTCTTCAATACTAATTTTTTTAAATCTTAAAAACAACTAACATCTTTTATCCTGCGTTGCTAAGCAACGCTCGTAAGACAAATACCGTATTGCCAAGCTAAAAAGTTTTAGAAAGAAACCTTTAGAAATAACTAAATATTTTTGTAACGAATATCACAATACCCATTAATTTTAGCATTCTAAAATTAATCACTGACCTTCTTGGGGAGGCTTGAAAAAAGTGGAGATATCGTTGTAAAAAAGTCCCCCTTTGCGATTATTTCGGTGCAGTACAGTTTTAATTGAGTTTATAGTTTGATGAAATTTTTCGAACACTTAACACACGCAAAACATTTCATACGACCAGAGTTTGTGTGTCTCGGAAGTTTAGAGAATGGAGTGTTGGATCAGGCATCGTCCTCGTCGTCTGACCACGGTTAAAAAAAACTCGTGTAAATTCAAACCGAGTTCGGTTAATAGGGGCGTTAATGCATGTCTATTCTTGTGTACGTCAAGACGACAACTCAAAAGCGCAACGAGTTAGATGAATGAAATTTGGTATATCATAAAGAATTACTCCACCAAGCTTAGACATGCGGAAACATTCTATGGCCGTACCGCCGCGGATAAACACCCGGTACACGGGATCCGAGAATGTACAAAATATATCCTATCACGAGTATCCCATGCAAGGAGCCCCCATAAGTAGGTACGCTCTGTTATCAGTGACAGGACTATTAATCACTCGACACCTCTATTAATTTATCACCAGTTGTTGTTGTTGTTGAAATTTTATGGCACAAGAGACTGTATCGGCTATGCTGCGCCAAGCGTATGGTATAAAATGGAAACATGTTAAAATGAGCAGACAGTGAATTTGGAGCATTTTTTTTTTCAATTCAGAAAAAAACTTTGAACTAGCAAACTGACAATTTAAAACAAAAATGAGAAATCTAGTTACCCAAGATATCCTAAAACACGCGGTTATTTCTGTATAAGTTAAAAATTCCAATGGCCCTTAAAAATGCAAAAACATGTGTATGGGGACAGTGAGACAGAACCAAAAAAAAAAAAAAAAAAAATTCTAAACGATGATTGCTAAAAAGAGGACACTCAACTAAAACATGATGAACGGCAAGATCCACATGGCATGTTGCACAAACAGGACACCGCTCACCAAATAATAGATGCTTATGGGTCAAGCGAATATGACCAATGCGAGGTCGATTTAATTTAACGCCGAGCGTCCACACTGGGACAACTGGTCACAATTTTATCAATGGTTGGATAGATGAAGCTTTTTGTGGATCGGTTGATCTCGCGATTCCTGCCATAATTAGTGAACATAAATTAAAAAGAATTCCTTCATTTCTGCATTGGGAAGTGGGTGGTTGAGATTAATGGAAGCCGCCTCCAGATTTAGCCTCCTAATTTATCTCCAGAAGAGCCTAGAATATGCTTACTTCAGCAATCTGATATAGTTGCTGTATCAATTCTGATACAGCAACTTTTCATCCTCGTACTCGAGCAGGCCCCTTCCCGAGTGGTATTTAGCATGAAGTCTTTGCGCCCAGACTGCATATTCTATTAAATTTTGGGCCAAAATATATACTCCATTTTCTTCACTAAATTCTGATGCAGAAAAAAAACCCGTCATAGTTACAGAAATGCTTTTAATACATAACACCACAGCACACCCCCGAACTCGGAGCATAAACGGCTCCCTGTCGGTTGGATAAGTATGTGTGAAACTTTATTGAAAAGCAAAAGAAATACATAATGAGACATAAAAACACATATAAGGGAACATAATTTTCTGTATCATCGAATGTAAAAAGGTTTCCTTCAAGCTTAATTTGAATTTTCCTGCCAACTAGCTTTTTTAATTGCGGTTTCATTGTTTTTCAATCATTACCTCAATGTTTCAAATTTAGGAGAAATAAATGCTTTCATTGAATTATTTTTCACAGAGTTTTACTAAGTAAAAGCATGTTAGAAAAAAACTTCAGGAGAAAATAGAGTAAATAAATAAATCAATAGATTTTTAAAAAAATACTTTCAAAATTTTAGGAATTCTAGGACATTCAGTTGTCTTTCTAATGACATTTTTTGAGTCAGTGTACGATTTATAGCTAATTCATTTGTTTTGATGCAAATTTCTGAATCTAAATAAACTGTATTCTAGTCATAGTAATCCTCAGATGTTTCTCTTTTTGAAAGTAAATTTCAATATTTGCAGGCTTTTAATACACACGTGTTGCCATTCATATTCAAGGAAAGTGATATAGACGTTTTTAAATATTGCGTTTATCCACATGCAATTGGTGAAAATAAAGACACAAAAAATGCATTTAATAGAGTGTACGTTATCGTGACTGTAATTAAAAGTGAAGTATATCGACCGCCATTTTTTTCTTTTTAATTTTGGAACGTTCCATGCTTGCAATTCCAAATTGTAGGTTTGGGAAGTGAATGAAAGATCAGTTACCAAATTCCATCTTTAGAAACATGAAACTAATCAAGTTGAGCAAAAATGAAATAATAATAAACAATTATTTCAGTCAGTAAAATAATTATTGTTACTGATACCAGCAGCAGTTGAAAAATGCGCGGTAGTTTCAAAATTCGAAATGGCGGGGATCACTTTACGTTTATCATGTGAGCAGCAATTGACCTCACTATGACAATCATTTTCCAAACCAGCCTGAGAGCTTTGGGTTAGTTTAGTTATATTAACGTCCCGTTCTGAAACAACAAGAGGACTATTTTGGGACGGACCTCTGAGAGCTTTGAATATTTTTCTGTAGGTAGTAAAACTGCAAAATTTACTGCTTTTAGATCGTCGTCAAGGCGCAATTACTGAAAAGGTATTCTTGGTGCTCTTTAACATTGTCAGAATAAATGCTGAAAGTTTGGAACTGATGGAATCTTTCATCTAGCAAATACTATTTCAAGTATTTCATTTTCAATGCCTCCAGGTGGTAGTAAATAAATTCATAATAAACGAAAATCTCTTCAAAATGTTTTACGGCAACCTCCTAATTTTTTAATCATATAAATCGTTTTATTTTACTTTGAACGCAAAGAATTTTACATTCTTTGCCTTCGAAGACAAACACATACACCTGCTTTCACAGGAAGATTAAGGTTGATTTTTTTTAAACAAAAATAAATATTTGAATTTTTTCTTCTGTAATATTAATAAGTATCGCTTTATTTTGTGCTTGTACCGCCTTTATTTTCGACCAAAAAAACCATAACTAAACAGAAGGATCGGTTGTGCTAAGATAATAAGTTTGATAAATAAAAAGCTTCCTTCTTTTAAAACCAAAAGTACACTGCGATGAAAAACCATAAACTCGTGTCTGCTTTTCCAAATACGATGTGAATCTAGTGTGAATGTTTTTAAATTGAAATATTGTTTTAATACCTTTGATTAGACTAGGGGATGGGGAATGCGGGAACTTACATTATCTCAAAATAAAAAAAAATGGAATATTACACAAAAAAACCCTTTTTATAAAGGATTTGAGCAAATATTTTATTAAGGATTGCACCAAAATTAGTTTATAAAGTTTCGATAATCTCCGTATAAACAAACTGATGGGATTTGTTTAAAAGAACACCTACCGGAGGTACGTTCAGAACGGTTTTATATCAAACAACTCATGACTGGAAAAGAGTAAAAAAATAATTTAGTGTTGCTCAGAATCGTTATTTAATCTCTGAGGTTCGAAAAACAGCATCTGCCTGAGATTGTGCTTGTATCGCCATCTCCCTGAGATTTGCGTGGTTAAAACTAAAAATTTACTTAATTAAAAAACTAGCGAAATTAAAATTTATCAAAACTCGACATTATAGAACGTTCATAACACGATGTTGGGAAATATTTTTTAAATTGTAAAATAAATTATCTGAAAGAGAAGTATTTTCTTTCTAACTGTTTACATAGAACACATATTAATGGAGATAATAAACAAGGAATTATATATATATTTTTTTAAAAAGAAAATGTGGTTGTTTTTTGTGATAGTTCAGGTTTTTATTAAAAATATGATTTATTAGTAGTTCATGCAATTTTAGTTATATTTTAAGATTTTTTTTTATTTTACTCTTTTTCCGAAATATGATTAATTTCCCCTGGTGTTCCTTTTCTTTTACATGAAAAATTTCCTTTAAGAAACTGATTACAAAAAGATCACACTAAAGACTTTCGTTGCTGTCGTTTAAAATCATTTTTAACCTTTCTCGTTTAAAATTGGTTAAGTTTTCTTTAATAGCAAATAATATGAAAGAACTCTCTTTCATCGCCATTATTATTTTTTCCTGTAAAAAAAGAATAAATTTTAAAAATATATATGGATTTAATTTAGGCATTTAAATTGAAATTTCACGGAAATAATATTAGAAAGTTTATCAGTAGCACTTAATTTTTGATTATTGTATTTCTGGGTATTGTTACAAAAATCGTCTGGTGGGTGTAGTACGTGAAAGCAATCCAACAAGTAGGATAATAAAAAATGATTCTTTATTCCACGAATATTCCAGAAGGACAAAACGTAGCAGAGGTAACACAGCTGAAGAGCACTTTTATAAATTCATAGCAGAGATCATCAATAAATCTCAGTCACAGACTTTAAATAGCGCTCAATGGCTTATCAGTTCACCAGCTTAAGGCTGACCAAATTCCAACCGACTCACTCTTGGTTTGAAAGCTTGCTTTTATACCTTTTCCAACAGGAAGTGACGTCACAGAAGGATCTTGATGTTTCTCGCTCCTAGTAGAGATAGGTTCACAATTCATGAATTTTCTAGAAGATTCCTGTTATCGAAAAAATCACCAAGTTTGTCGCCAAAATGGTCGCCAAATTGCTATGTCACGGAAACAACTTTACAGCTTCGTAACATGCTATGCTAAAAAGAAGCCAAAATATCATCAGTACTGAAATGCTCTAACAAAATGTCAGGAGTATTCTCTCCTCGACTTTCTCATATACTTCCATCAAAGATTGTCATTTACAATTTGTAAGAAAAACAATTTTGTCTTGGTGATATGCAAAGTAATATCTTCGAATGACGTAAAAAGCACCTTATTAAAATACCAAAGTTACGTTTTGTCTTGAAGATTTGACTCCATTATTAAACGGTTTCTTAATTTAGATATTTTCCACCGATTGTTTCAAGAATTATGATCCGGAGAAAAGGATACTTACATTATCTTTAAATTCAAACGATTATCTGTCCATTTATAACAATTTTTTTGTCGTGGTATTTTTGTATGATTTTCACAATTTAAAATATTAGTTTTTAACTGCAATCACTAAAAATTGTATTCAAATAAATGCATATAATTTTTTTTCAATGCATGGAGTGTTAAAATGCATATAAATAACATAAATGTAAATAAAAGTAATAATTAAATATGTATATAATATTTTGTTTGAACGTGATTAGCAGCACTCATATTAAGGAATCATTGTGAACAAATGCCCTTATTAGAAAATCCTTAAATAAAATACCTCTTCCGTTGACGAATTCGGTTCAAAATTTGATTTAAAACTGAACTTTTGGTGAAAAGACCACATGCCAAAGATTAATAATCTAGCTCATTGCATTTTTCAGTTATCATGCTCATACAGTAAAACTTCGATTAACCGTCAGTTTCTGTTATCCGTCATTGTTTTAAAAAAATCTAATCCGTCATTTCTATGCGTGACTACTCTTATATTGAAATTTATGGCGATCGTTTTGTAGAATTAAATACAATATCTATGCATTATTCACTTTTAGAGGATTTTATTATCATTTTCTTCCCAAGCCAGCAGTGTGGTCACGTTTCGGTACATATGTATTAAGAGATTTCTGTTATCCGTCTTGTAATACTCGTAAAGAATGGAAAAATAAATATTTGTCGAATTATTAAAATATGTAAAGAAAAGAAATTAATTAGATAAAAATCATTTGGTCATAAAAGAAATTAATTATAAAATATCGTTTGGCTGAAAAAGAAATTAATTAAAAATATCGTTTGGCATAATTCTTTTCTAAAGGCTATAAAAATAGTGTGGCAACGATATATTTGTCTTTTTGCTAACGTTGCCTATCAACGGAAAAGAATAATGATTTTTGAACATGGAATCACAGAGAAGAAGAATCAGAGGTCTCACTCCGGAGTTTGATTAACTATCGCAGCGCCGCCTACCGAGGGCACTCTAACTACAAACCACAGAGAAACCATAACATGACGCCATATTGGTTTCCATCACAGAGCTGTGTAGAATCTTTCTTGCTACAAACCATAACACGACGCCATTATTGAACCGAAACGCCGCCATGTTGTGTTGCTGGTTTAATTCTTGCTGCTGCTGGTCAGTTGACATACTATTTATTATAATCAGGTCGTTTTTTTAGAATTAGATACTTTATGTAGAATCAAGACTTGTGGCTATTCCAGTTTAGTAAACGTGTTTGACTGCTTCCCCATTCAAGCAGTGGCGGATTTTGACGATATGAGACCCGAGACGCAAAATTATTTTGAGGCCCCCTACTGAAAAAAACTCTATTGATGATACAAATGTGTAACTTAAAATAACTTACTTATGCTTTTAATTCTAGGTCTATGTTTATCTTCGTCATTCAGTTTGAAGCTAATTCTTGTATTGTTATTTATCTGATTTCTAACATTTATTTTCCCTCATTTTTACAAAGAATATACACTATCTGATCAAAAATATACGGACACTTTCGGATTTTCACATTTTTTAGAATTTCTCCGGAAAAGCTAAACCGACTGTTCTCGAATTTCTACCATGTCAAGAATGGACTCTAATTCACATTTTACAGTGAATATTCGGGCACGAGGCAATTAGGGGGCGGGGCCATCAAAAAGGGATGAAGGCGGAAATGGAGTTCGACCAATCCTGTTTCACAGAAAGCTGATAATGCGATGTAACTTTCATCAACTGTTATGTTTGATGTACATAATATTTACATACATTTTATTAAACACAGCACAAATATTCGGGAAGATATAAAGGTTTTCTTAAAAAATTACAAATTTTCCCGCTTGTTTTTGCTTATAACATGCAGTGTTTTCCACCAAATTATTGGAAACTTGCAGAAAAAGTGACAATATGTTAGAAAGGCATTGTGTAAAACTTTGGAATAAATACTTTTAATATTAGAGAAAATATGAGTATTTGTAGTAAATAAATGTTTACTGCGCATGTGCGAGATATAGCGTAACTTTTCTTTCACAGCATCAAAGCCAGATATGTAGGACAACTTATAGAAAAATTCCAGTCGAATACCATTAAGATTTAGAAAGATATAGGCACTGCAGTGCACAGAATTTCTGCTTCTTTCTAAGAGAAACAAAATGATGAGGGTTTATCCACAAACTAATATTTTTTATTTCGGTCACGATGGCATTTAGAGGACTGACCAGAAATAGATGAAGAAGAAAAGAATCTGGCCTACCCCGTTCCACAGAAAACTGATCATGATTTACAAATTTCATCAATTGTTTCGTTTAATAAGTACTTTGCTTAGGTGCATTTTCGTAAAAGTAACAAGTATATTCTGGAAGATATAAAAAATTTCTTAAAAAATCTTAAATTTTCCCGCATGTTTTTTTGCTTATAACATGCGGAGTTTTCCATCAACTTACAGAATACTTGACAATGTGTTACAGAAGTGTTCCATTAAAATTTGAAGTTAATACTATGAATATTAGAGTAAATATGAGTATTTGCAGTAAATAGTTTTTTACTGCGCATGTGCGAGACATAGCGTAAATTTTCTTTCAAAACTTCAAAGCTAGATATATAGGGCAACTTATATATGAAAATTCCAGTTGAGTACAGTTAAAATTCATAATGATATCGGCATTGCATTGGTGGAAATTTTACTTACACTCTAAGAGAAGCTAACCCAGATAGCAATTTTAGTTTACAGTAAAGTTGCAGCGATCTTGCTCCGCAAATCTGCAAGCTTGCAGCAAGTTTGACACGGCAAGAGTGCAAGCTTGAAACAAGTTATTGCAAACGAGTTAGTCACCACAAGTCGAACTTGCCGCAAACTTGATGCGCCAAACTCATTGCAAACTATAGCAAAAACAGAGTACGCAGACAAACCTCGGATTCGAAACCCCGACAACCCATTTCATAGCCAGACCCCTTAGCTACTCAGCCAGCGGAACTCTGATAGAGGAAGATAGTTTGCACTAATAGATCGGTGCATCTACACGTTTTATTTTAAACTGTTTTCTTGATTTAATTAATTTTTTAAATTTTGAGTCAAAGAAAGAGCGATCTTCGCTAATAACTACGTTTTGCTAGTAGAATAAATTATGAAATTAGAGTTCAAAAGTAATTATTTTAAAAATATGGGACAAAATGTAAGTTATTATTTTTCAACAAACATTGACAGTGTTTTAAGTTTAATTTTGTTTATGAACGTTGAAATTTCAACATTTAGAAAAAGGCGATATATAGTTTTCTTTAAAGTGCGAGTTCTATATTTAGTAAAAAGATGGAGAATTTTTCAAATTTTTTTATAAAAAGATCTAGTTAGTTTTTTACAAATTATCATTGATTTACTGAATTAATAAAAAGAAGAACGGTCTAGGAGATGCTATTAAAAATCGGATGTTTATTAAAACAGAAACAAAGATCAAAACCAGATATATACAACTGTATCAAGGCGTGGTGTGTAAGTGTGATGTATCAACTTTGCAGAAAAATTGTTTTGCAATTGTGGTGTGAAGTTTGTCATAACGACTTCACAGCAAACTTGTTTTGCAAGTGTTTTGGTCGATTATGCTTTGTTACTTTGCAGGAAGTTTGCTGCAATGTTGCCGCATCAAGTTTGTAATGACAAGCTAATATCAAGAAAAATCACACTTGTTGCAAGTGTGCGTGCTATCTGGGAAATGATGAGGGTGTTTCCACAAATGATACTTTAAAAAAAATTGAATCTTCGAATGAACATCGACGAACTACAATCTAAGTAATGTATTTATTAAGCGACTTATTTCCCCCAATGTTTCGTTTGTCTGTTTTCGTTCACTCATTAATTTTTTAAAGCAAACAGGTAGGAACTTATCAGTGAGGAGAGGATTATATTAGAAACAAGACTATAACTGCGTAAATTCATCGTCGGCTTAGCAATGCCATGTTTCTAGCATAGATTTTGAGGCCCCCTAGCGTCTGGAGGCACGAGGCGACCGCCTCTAACGTCTGTGCGGAAATCCGCCACTGCATTCAAGATTCCTGGAGATGAGAACGGTAAGTTTAAAATGCGTTACAAAATTTTTTATGAGATGTTATTTAAATAACTGAAAAACTTTTAATATTTAAAATACTTATTTTCACTTTTTGTATATAAAATAATAAAATTTTGTTTTATTTTTGTGCAGTTGCTGAAGCATATTAAAAAGCTTACCATATGGAATAATCTGACAAAAATGTGCATGAATTCATTAAATTCTTTTTAGTCCTGGTTTTTGACACATTTATTTCTACACAGTATGACTTGGTAATTAAAATAATTTTAAAAGATATTAATGGAACCCTTGCTTATTACTCTCAGAAAAACTTAATAATTATTGCTATGATGTATTGTGAACTGTCAAAGTAATATACAAGTTAAAATTCTTTTATCAGTAATTTAATATTGAAATACAGCTGAAAATCATAAATATTGCATTTATAAATATATTGATTTTGAGTGGAAAGTTTTAGTTGAGTTTTTATAGTATGAAAATTGTTGCTGTTATTTGTGCTGTACTTTGAAGTAATATTGAGATGTTCTATATTTAGTATGTATAGTTATATCCGAAGCAAGCTTTCTGACAAATGCCTACTGTGAAATAGAATGAAATGGACTGATTTAATATCTCTAGGCTGTTTAATGTTTTCGCTTATTAATTATTATTACATACTGGTTATTAGTATCTTCAGTTATTAGTAAACTGGTTATTAGTAATAATTCAGTATCTTAGTATAGCATCCTTATGCAAATTTCAATTCCCTTTTAAGAAGATTCTTATTTTTATTAGTATTTATTTTTAACATCGTTTTCCAGAGGCAAATTAAAATATTCATTCTTAATTGTGTAAATAAAATGTAGGAAATTTGTTTCATAAGCATATTGGCTAATACTAGTTTAGTAAAGTTCTCAAAATATTTTTATCTGTTTTATTTAACACAGTTTCATATAAGAAAATTAATTGTTGTTGGCTGAACGTGAATATTTTATTCATAATATTCAATGTTTACAATGAAGTGGAGTCTTTAATAAAAATAAATTGGTTTGTGTTATACGAATGGAATCTACTAGAAATTTGTTTCTTTTTCAGGCAGTCTGCCAATGTTAGAGCTGTTTTGTCTTCAGGATGGCTGGTCATATGAAATGCACCAAAATTTTGTAGATATTTGTCTAAAGATGTGTTAAATAATTTATGTTCAAAGGAACTCTCATATTATAGATGAACTACATATTATAATTGTATGTTGCAGCAGTTTTCTAGCTAATTTGAGGAAATAAATTTTTGAACTTTTCTGTGTATCTTACAATGAGTCTCTTTATGCTAACAATATTTTATTTAAAAGAATTGCATTCTTTTATTTTTCTTTAAATGGCTGCAATTTTTTTAAATGCCAAATTCATGATGCATATGCATTATCAAACTTCAGTTCTTTGAGGAAAAAATAATTATTTTGTGTTATAAGCTCTGTGGTCTCGGATAATTAAAAAATGATTGTTGATATATCTTATTATTAAATATCTTGAAAATTGTTTTTGTAGAAAAAATATTTAAATTAGCATTGTGTATATTAAAAGTCGTGCAGATATAAGATTAATGCTGCTTTAAATTTTCATACCAAATTGCCTGTCAGTTGTTTTATTCATATAAAGGTGGTCCAAGTCTTGTAGATACATAAATTTAAATCAATTTAACCACTTTTTATTTCAGGTGTGTAAATTATGTGTTTTATTGATTGCATTAATTATAAATAATGAAATTTCAATGGTTTTAATATATAAAGAAAAGTAGTAGTGGTCTAAGATCAAAAAATGACTGTTGATTTTTTTTATTATTAAATATCTTGAAAATTGTTTTCGTTGAATAAAGTATTTTTAAGTATTTAAATTAGCATTTTGTATATTAAAAAAAGTTGTACAGATACAAGATTAATACTCCTTTAAATTTTCTGTCAGTTGTTTCATTCATTCATTCATTCATGCAAAGGTAGTCAATTTTACCATTTTTTTTTACTTAAGGTGTGTTTATGTGTTTCATTGATTTTATTAATTATAAATAATGAAACTTAGAATGAAACCTGAGATACTTAAAAATACCACCTCTTTATGTAATCTTACAACGAGTCTGTTTAGTTATGATCACACCCTTTATAATGTTCCATTATATTTTGACAAATTCCTTTTTTTTACAAAAATCCTTTATCTTTAAAAAATGCACCAACTAAGTTCACTTCCTTTGAACAAAAAAAGGACTCATTTTATGTCATATAAGCTCTGGAGACAGTGAAGAAAATGTTTTATCTTATAATTTCAAGTTATTTTGCTTTACAAATGTGTTCTCATGAATGTGTAGAAAGTAAAACATTAATCATGAAAGATTCTAAAACTTCAGATAATCATGCAGTTTTTTTAATGATTATGGTGTTAGTATATCTGATTATATCAAAGTATATTTGTATAGTTAGTATTTTAATATAGTTATAATAGTAAATTAAATGTTAAATATTTTTCAATAATCACCTACATGATGTAGACAGCTTATATTTAAATATCTTAGATAGTGTTCGAGAAAATGTGTTATCTTATATTTCAGGATATTAAGAAATATTTGTCGCTTTATGATTGTATTGAATGTTAAAAGTTAATGGTAGATGAGAAAATTTTAGAAAATCATACAGTTTGTTTTGTATTTTAAAGAATATGATATCAGTAAACTGGCTTAAATTAGCCAACAAATAATTTGTTTCAATATTTTGTCAATTAGCATGAATGTTTTTTGTCTAATTTATGCTCGCAAAGAAATAGTATCAGCAAAAAATTCAACGTTGTCAAATATAGAGGTTTTTTAATGATCACCTGGAACACAAAGAAGCACAATGTTTTTTTTTATTTCCTTTTAGTTCGAATTATGAACCATGATTTGAAATCAAACACAAGTTCTAAAAATAAGTTAAAATATGTTTCCCAATTTTATTTTTTTCATGATTTTATTATATTTCAGATTATAAATGTTTTTGAAAAAAATGTGTTTGTTGTTTCAAAATCAAATTTCAAAAATCATTATTTCATAATAGAACACTTACCAATGCTAGGTAGAATTATGAGGTGCATTGGGAGTTTTAACTCCTGATAGGGCCACCCTAGGTGCTAAGTACATTCAATTAATGTCCATCTATTGGTTTTTTTATATAACACTTTCTTATATTGAATATTTTTATACTGTATATAACAATTAACTCTGGTTTCTAGGCAGTATTTGTTAGAAATGTTATGTTTTGTAACTTATTATGCTTGTTCAATAAAATTAACATTGTTTTAAATACTTTGTATTTATTGTAGCATCTTGTTTCATAACTATATATACAAGTATTTAATTTTTTGTGAGAGGGGGTTGTAAAAATTATGAAAAATTAACTATACAAATGAATTTCCTCTGTGGAAATTACATTCTACCAATATTTTTTTTCATCTTGCAGAAGAATTAATGTGTATTTATTAAAAACTGTTGAAGTTTTAAAATATTCTGAAGGAGATAGTACAACAGTAACTAAAGCAACAAATATAATTTCTTGCTGAGTTTAAGAAAATTACAAGTGAATAAATTACCTATATTCTATCAATTTTAGTATCTTAAGTAATAATGTGAATTTATGAAAAATTAACTTATCGTTGAAGTTTTAACATGTTCTGAAAGAGTAATATTATCTAATTCAATAAAAATTAATTTCCTATTGGTTTAAAAAAATTATGATCTGAAAGAACTTTTCTTCAAAAAAGGATAAATGAAATTATTCATATGAAAAAAACTTGAATCTTCTTAAATTATAAATCAAACAGGTTAAAAATTATTGGTACCCTAGGAAACAGGCAAATCAATTTTTTAATGTTTTGGATGATATTCCAAATTTACTTTTAATTTCTGTATTCAAGAAAAAGTCAATTTAGTGAGATTTAAAATAATTATATAAACAATAATAAATGTCATTACTATTGGAACAATAACATTTTTAAATTAACAATATATATAAAAATAATTAGCTATTCATATGTTTAATAATCGTCGAAAAACGAATTGAAAATATACACAACAAATTATTGTTTACATCGTTGTCATGACGATATGAAACGCCTTCGTTTCCTTCGCGTCACAATGACGTATTCAGGTTAGTTCTCTCTGCCCGCTACAGGAGGCGTACTGTCTATGTGAAGCGCAATGTTAAAAAAGTTGCCATTACGGTCTATGAGAGTGATACCTCTGATTCTTCTTCTCTGTGCATGGAATTCGATGTAAGTCAGTGATGTAACGTTTGTGATATAAGTGTATGTGTTTGTTTTACATGTTTGTGCTGTGGGAGACGTCCAATAAACATATTATTTTTGATAAATAAGGCTCCACAATTCTTCATACTATGCTGAAATAGATCACAGTCTATTCTGTTATACGTCATAGCCCGGACAGTGACGGTGAATCGAAATTTTACTGTATATACATAAATCGACAGGCGCACAGACAGACATGGTAAGACAGGCATACAATAACTGTTTTGTTCCAGCTCAGGGAGGTCTAAAAACATCGAAATTCATCAAAATCAAGAGGATTAATATTTTGAAGGTTAAAATACTTGATGTGTACTTTGTATACAAAAGAATAAAAAACTATACTTCGTTATCAGCTGGGAATAATGAGATTAAAACAACTATGATTAAATAAAGGAAAATAGTAATTTAAAAGAGAAATATATCCAAAAGTTAAAAAAAACTTATGTTCATATACAAATTCAAGTACCTATTTACAAGAACTGGCAAATTTCATAATAGTTTAATATTTCAGAATGACTGCGAAAGAAATAGAACTGTGAATTTATCTGCATAAGAGTTACGCCTGGCATGCTTGCATTTCTTCGGTCTACGCCAATTGTAAAAAACTCAGAACAGGAAATACTCAAGATTCACTGAATGTTTCCTTTCAAAATTTCAAACTCCCCGGAACCTGACCTACAAATAAGCAGTGTGCTAACGAGAGCACGCCCCCTCGAGCAGCAGTTAGTTGTCTCGTCGAAAAGCGGGCGTTCACGTTCTTCTCCGATGATCCATGAAATGCTCCTTCCTTCCTGGGACCCTGAGCAGCCAAACATGCGCCATTGAGTCACGTAATGGAGACCAACACATCTCTTTCAGACGACCACCCCCCTAATCTCTCCCTACCCCCCTCCCTCACTTCTTATCCTAACGGAACCAAAATCAAAAGTTGGAAAGAAGAGGCGGTCACAAGAAAACTTTTCTCCAATTTCTTCTGCTACGGTGGCATCCTCTCTCTTTTCCTCGGGGGAGGGGATCCGTTAGGGAGAAGAAGGGGCTAATTGTGCATCCAGTCCCAGGAATGGACAGAGGATATTTTTTTCGCACTTGTATACGAAGTTTGTGCTCTTTTCCTTGAACATTACGGAATGATTAATGATCATTCATTTATTTAAATTTTTATCTTTTCGTACACGGAGTATACAAAGAAAGCGTGCTGTACTCTCCTGTATAATAAGAATTCATATAACGCAACTGTTGGAAATAATACGCAGTTGTCTTTCCTTCCTTCTCCTCATTTAATATTCAACCAATCACAAGCAATTGCGATGATGTCATACGTACGATGATGTTATGATGCGATACGTCACTACGTGACGTCACATGTATCCCACGATTCCTTTGATGTTTTTGTCACGGAGAGCCGGTAAGAGGCTCTATATGTACTTCTAACTATATACTTGTAAACGTCTTCATGTCTGTGTCGTTATAATTGTCTTATTGTTACGTCGTCTATGTGTTTAAAAACAAACGTTGATTACTTCAAACTGTTTCTCATATCTGCATACTACACTCTGCTAAACATAATGTCGTATTAGAATTGTGCATCCAGTCTCAGGAATGGAGCCGTTCGGCTCCGAGTTCGGGGGTATGCGTGGGGATAAAGTCCCAGAAATGGACAGAGGATATTTTTTCGCACTTGTGTATGAAGTTTGCTCTCTTTTCATTAAACGTTACTGAACGACTAATGATCATTCATTTATTTAAATTTTTACATTATCGAGCACGAAGCATACAAAGAAAACCTAATGCGCTATACCGTATAACGTGAATTCGTATAACGCAAAGAAAAATTCCGGACTGTACTCAAACAGCGCGATAAACAGTCTTGTATTAAGCATTATGTCTTGTATTACAATTGTGTATCCAGTATTAGGAATGGACAGGGCTTATTTTTTTCCTACTTGTTTACAAAGTTTGTGCTCTTTTCGTTAAACATTACTTAATGACTAATGATCATTCATTTATTTAAATTTTTACTTTCTTGTATCCGAAACATGCGAAAAAAATCAAGGGGAGAGTGAAATTTGGACCTTTGCCTAGATTTAACCGGTATCGTAACTTCAGTTCTATTAAATACTAGCTGAACCCGGCCATGCTTTGCTATTTCTAGATTTGAGAATAAATATAGATTAAATAAACACAATTGAAAGTGTGATATCAATTATTGTATTTATTTAAAATTATATATATATATATATATATATATATATATATATATATATATATANATATATATATATATATATATATATATATATATATATATATATATATAAAGCAGTATTCGTGGGTGTGTTTTGATGTGTGTGTATCGATTTACTTGATCACTTGAATTTCCAATGAAATATATTTGCAAAAATTTATCGTCAGCATATGTAAATGGCAACAAAGAGCCTGCTGTATGGTATATTTATCCTTGAATCTTGAATGTTGGCATATAATTCTCAGTTATTATATTCGTCGAAGTCATTTGAAGGCATGTGTTATAATTTCGCATGTTATTCAAAAAATACTTCGATTGTGTTGTAGTACCAGCGACAAATGGCTCAAGTGGTGCCTTCAAGCAAAGTAATAGAGTAGAGATAAAGGGTAACAATAGAAGTTACAAAAAAAATGAAAATCGGATTTGTAGTTCAGCGACTACTGAGTCGCAAAGTTGGGCAAAAATACGCATGAATTGGTGACGTCACACGCATGAAATGCGAGCAAAATTGGCTGACGCTCTCGCTTGCCACGTTCTCACGAGCGAGATTTCGTTATTGAGTTGAAAATTTTGTTTCGACAAATTTAATACAATAATGGTCCCATTTTACAAAGAAGGAAATCCCAACGAGATGCCAAACGAGATATAGAGAAATTAAGAAAAGAATTGTTGAAGCAGGAGAAGCAGCAAAAGAAACTGCAGGAAAAGAACAAAAGAAGCAGCAGGAGAGGGAACAAAAGAAGAAGCAGGAGAGGGAACAAAAGAAGAAGCAGGAGAGGGAACAAAAGCAGAAGCAGGAGAGGGAACAAAAGAAGAAGCAGGAGAGGGAACGAAAGAAACAGCAAAATAAGGAACGTTCGGCCTTACTTGCAAAACAGTCACGCGAGTAAAGTAGTCCTATGCCTTTAACATCAGCGGCTGTTTGAAAAAGACAGCCTCCCGTCATTTCTTTCATTATACCACGAAGCTAAAAGCAAAAGAAGCCATAATGTGTAGAGAATGGAACATTCTTCTTGGCCTAAAATAACTGCTGATTTATTCGGAGACGGTTTGTCATCTAAAACAGTTCAACGGTTTTGGGGAAGCAAGAACATTAATAGCGATTACTTTTGTCAGATTCGTCGATATTGATTAACAAAAATAATTCAAAAATCCATTCTCATTTGAAACATTCCAATAAAATTTTACAAACAATAACATTCATCATTAGTTAATGCTTCATTATTCTACTTATATGAACACGTGGAGAAAAAGTTGAGGCGGGGTCGCGGAATGTTTTTACATTCGAAATGGAGTCAGAAGTAGAACAAGGTTAAGAAAGGCCTAGTGTAATTCAACGGTTCTCAATATTTTTATTTTTCAATATGTGTATTTGAAACGCAACTTTCCATTCAGTGCCTCCCTTTAGGTTTTGATAATATGGAGAGGGCCCCTAGTAAATAGAAGAGTGTATAAACAAATAAAATTTGGAATTTTTAATACAAGATGAGAACACACACAGCATTTATTCTTATTTAAATAATAATAAAAACATAAGAAACTAATAGAGACTAAATAGAGATTATTTCCATTAATGTCTCCATTGTTATCATCATATTTTAGTGCTAGATGCAAATCCGTACAAGTGGTGAAAAATTAAATTTGAAGTTAGCATTTAACTTCAAATACGAATTAACGTGTTCTTCGTTATGACTGAATACGTTCGGGGCTTATAATTGAGACAAAATGACAACTTCAACTTTATTTTTCACCGCTTCTTTTTAAAAACCGACCATATAGAAGACATTTTAAATCATAGAACAATACTTTAAGAATAGGATTTTCTTCCTCGTCACGAATTTGGATTGTTAGAAAATTACTTATAGGCATTTTTCTACGACCCTGTTTTTTCGCCCAAAAGTTGAATTTTTCAAATAATAATAAAGGTATTGAAATTTTCACCAGATATTTCATCCTATAAAAATTGCATCGCAGTAGAATTGCAAACATTTCACTCAAATCCAAAAATATTAAAAAATATTTTTGTAAGTCTACGTTCTTTTTTAATTTACTCTTGACCTATTTAAACTATCTTAACGTTCAATGGCTCATTTTATAGATGTTTTTAATACCTATAACTTTCCAACTTAAACTTTTCCTCTCAGATTATTAGCCTTTTCTTTAAACGCAAAAAAACCGATGTTTCGAATTTCTCTCCCCCTCCCCTCCCCCCCTTATCCGGTCCGATGTCCGGGTACAAAATATAGTGTCGTGTTTTGCATGGCCCGCCCAACAACTTAAAGCAATAAAATTGCTGTTATGTATTTTTTCCACGTCAAAGTACATTTCGACAAGACTATTAGTGGTAAAAATAAAAGACGCCGAAAAACAACTAGAAATAACTAGAAAATCTAGAAGTTTCTTGGAAAAAATCCTTGCGTGCAATGAATAAACGCTGGTTAGCAGTAATTCTGAGCTTTTCCGTGAAATATCAGGATTCGTAAAATCGATTTAACCTTTTATTGGAAATACACTTTCATCTCTTGTGAAACTTATTTAAATTGAATATATGATTAGCGGTCGGTAGCTTCTTGGAATTCAATATTAGAGTTCATTGTTTTTACATACGCCTTATTTTGTGTTGACAAATCAGAATGGCAAAAATGCGAAGTTTCTTTGAAAATAAGGTCAAAAAGAATAAACTTCGATTGTTTCATGTCTGGAAATCGGAATGGCAAAATCAAACTAATGTATGCACTTAGTTTAACCCTGTGAGCCCTATCCAGCCTCAAACCGCCCCATTCGATAGAGGTTTGGACCCGGGCGGTTTCGGGTGCCTGCGGGCATTTTACGGGAGAAAAGTAGTTCCTTTCTTTGTTGACAATTAATCGTCCAAATTCGGGTGCCGTCCTTCTGGAAATTCTGTAAAGAAAGGGGGGATTCCATTCTTTTTTCGTGTACGAAAATTTACTTCAATTTTTGAGGCTCTGGAATTCTCAATCTAGCTGGGTTCAGAGAGTTAACAGTTAAATTTTCGGTTCGGAATAAGACACACTTATTTCTGAATCTTTTTTAAGCTACAGAAATATCCGATTCAGAGTTTATTAAGAATGGTTATTTTTTTGGGGGGAAAAGAACTTCATACAGAATTCTGTAAAAAAGACTAAATTTTGTAAGCGTACAATTCGTGGCGAGGATTTACTTTTGTGGATGAATTTAATTCGCATTATCACGAAATCATATAAATTAGGATTAGCATAATTATTGATATTTAAAACGGCAAAATGTCAGAAAATGTATTTTTGTTCTGTATCATATCATATTCTGTACTAGTACTTTATTTACGTAGTTAATTTTAACTGATTATATTGTTTTTAGGTTAATCTTGGACTTGTTCCTGGAATGTTTCAGTGTCCTAAATTTTATTGAGCATTCACCTTTGGGGAATCCCAATTGGTAACCTTGTTTTTACTCTTCTTATTTTTAAAATTTTATCATTTTATTCTTGGATTTTTATTCTTGTTTGACTGACAGGGACTTAGATGGATTTTATTGTTTTCTGGACTGGTGAGAGACCACGGAGTCTGTTTTTGATGCTCTTTAGTGGAATTTTTAATTATACTTTACAAAAATTTTTATTGCCTCCTTCTTTTTATTGGTGTGTTGTGCTGAGCTTGTGCTTGTGTTTTGCTCATTTGGATGCATACTCGGGGCTCCTTCTTTTGAATGTTTTGAATATTTTTAATGTTGGTTCCAGATCTGGTGATAAAAATCAATCAAAATTCAGTTAATTTATGGTTCTCTCCAAGTGTAATATCGATTCAGTGGCGTATTGTTTTTTTTTCATTGTGAGTGTACTTTAGATTACTTTATTTATTTTGTTGTTGTCCCGTTTTTGCAATGTTTGTAACGTTCTGTGCTGTATTTGTGATGTTTTTGTGTGCTCCATGTCATATTGATATTCTTGTATTGGTTTTATATTTCCCCACTGGTCTGCTAAAGGCCTTACACCTTTCGGGTAGGCCGGACCGGTGTGGGTTTCTAAAAAAATCATATTCTGTATTTGCTTGTTACTATGCCAGGAGTGGGGGACCTACTTGCTTTGAAAGGCCTCATTAAATTTCGGCAGCTGGCCAAAAGGCCGCACGAACAGAAACTTGAATGTTATTGTTCTGTAATTATTATTATATTACAGACAATCATATTATTTCAATGAACCCGTACTATTCTGCATATAAGCAAAATAACATTTTTATTCTTCAGTAAAGCCCTTCTAATCTGTCCTTATACATCATATCGGTTGGTAAGAATGTCAATTGGTCCCGAAAGTCGTGAAGGAATCATGAATTTCAAATCTAACTTGACGAATTTCCATTTTTTAGTCAAGAAGTTTGTAATTATATTTTAGAATTCAAGGATGAGAGAAAGTTTCCATATTTGGGGTTAAATAATTGTTTTTAAACCTTTTGCTGTTGTGGATAGGCTCAAATTCAGTTTTATGGTTTAGTGATTTTTTTGTGTATTTTTCATAGGATCGAGCATTACCAAAATTTGGTTGATGATCATTTACGAATTGGAAATTGAAAGTTTAAGACTAATTGTTAATATATTTAAAGGCGAGAATTTTTTAATATTTTGCTATAATTGTTAGACCATGAAAGAGAAAAAAAATTGAGCCACTAATTCGCTGCCGTAGGAAAGCAAAATTCTCGAGATTTTGCATGCCAAAAGGGTGACGGACACGTTAGCGCATTCAAATAGAATTGTTGCGACTAATGTGTTTTTATACGCTTTGCCATACAAAAAAAACTCCCACAAAATTTCGACAAACCATCAAATTCGGGTTTTTTGTTAGAATTTAAACGAATGCTTTCTAAGATTAAATAGAAATTACCAAATAGTGTTGGTATAATCGATGAATCTTAAATTGAACGAATTGTTCATTTTTATTTAAATCTATACCATTGGAAATTAATCATGAATATATTCCGGAATAAAGAAAAAAAATGTTACCTGGTGGATAGATTTTTTTGTCTGTCACAAAGATTTAGTTCGCAAAATTCAAAGATCACACGGGCAGCTATGCAGTAAAATTAAGCCACACAAATCAATTCCCATGCTGTCTTAAATAAGCGATGGCGGCGGTTTGGTATAGACGGGCAGTAGTGAAAAGGTTAAAAATCCTCATCTAAAGCGAAGCATCAATATTTTTTTCTTTGTTTGTAACGGTCGTCTTACGCATGGCAAGGAAACTTATCTAAATTAATTGTTTTTAATGTCACAAAACCCTTTATCTTCAAATCCAAAATATGCCTTGTAATGTATCAGAATCCTTATTTAAATGAATGGAAACAACATTTGCTTCGCATAAGTTTGATTTTTTATTTTGACCGCAAACGTTCGGAACAAAATTTTTGAAAAATTGTATATTTTAATAATTCTTTGTTTTTTTATATGCATTATCAATTATAAACGCAAAAAACACAAAAAGTTTCTTATAAATATAATATTTTTTGTGAAATATGGGAATTTGTTGTAAAATTTAATGAAATTCAATCAACACGGTTAACACTCTACACCAAATTGTAACGCAGCAATTCTAATTTTCTTTGCACCGAAATTATAGAGGACAATGATCTATTAAATGAACTAAAATCTAAGAAGAAAATTGAAATGCAGGAAAATTAGGGGTTAAAATAAGTGTAAATATGCATTTTTCCATAAATTCACAGCTTAATTTTTCTAAAAACACCTGTAAATTAAAAAGTATTGCACGAACAACAAACATTTTGGTTCATTTCATTTATTATACTATTTTAAACATGTGCTGAAAATTTCAAGTGAATATCTTTATTAGATTTCGAGATATCATGTTAACGGTGTGGAAATTTTATGAAAAAAAAAATGTTTTGAGAAAACTGCACTTAAAGATTTCCTTCCGGTTGGTTTTGCTTCAGACAAAGTATTTTAAAATCGTTATAACTTTTTTTGTAATTCACATAGAAACAAAATATAAATGGATTTGGAAAGACGACAGTCTGAACTAGAAGAAAAAATAATTTTCGGCAAAATGGTCAAAAATCAGTGTTTTCAACGTAGAAGTATTTAACTTAATCGTATTTTTCCGGTAAACAATAAAAATATAAGAACACTGGGAATTACATTTATATTGTACTTTGAGATTCTAAATTTTTTGTGGAAATGTGCTTGCGAGCTTGTGATTAAATAGGTTTAATTCCAATAGCAGACTTTTGCTGGTAATTTAGATTTTTGTCGATTTTTTTTCACAATCAGATAGTTTATATGCTTCAAGAAACCTTTAATTTAAAAGAATGCAAATTTTTCAAAGTATGCAAACTTTCTATTTTTTATTTTCTCGTATACGAAGTATACAGAGAGAAAATCTTGTAATCACCAAAAAATTTGATATGATTTTGATGAATCTCGACTTTTTTAGACCTTCCCGAGTCCGAAAATAAATTTTTAATAATAAATTTTAATATAATAATAAATTTTTGCTTACATTATGAGTATTTGTCTATCTATGAACATGACAGACTAGACTTGTGAAATCTAGTATGCGGTTATTTAGCAAAATTGCAGATTTCTATCAAATTGTGGACGAAATCCACAATTTCTCCAAAAATCCACCAATCTCTCTATATATCCTTCCATCAACTTAAGAACACGATAACTCACTACCACATTGTGCTAGAGATGAAATTCGGTGTAATTTTACTACTAGAATAACACTATTTTATCCATAAAACATATATTTAGTGAATGCCCCAATTATAGTAATTTTAGAATTAAATATTTTAGCAATCCGAGTCCTGATTTGACAGACTAGACAGATTGCTGGGTGATGCTCCGAGTTTTAAATTATTTTACTTTCTCACTGATATTGGTCTTTTTCATCTTGTTTGATTAGTGTCTTATGGTTTTTCTTGTTTTTATTGCACTTGTTTGCCTATTTAAAGTTTATTTTAAAATTAAATCTTTATTACCTACCTTGTGTTTGGCGCAGAATGGTCAGACCTGGCTTTTGCGCCATTAAACTCCAATCAATCAACCAATCAATCACTACTAGAATTACGGACATCTATCAAATTTTGGACAAAAATTCATCAAATGGTTGACTGTCTGTGGATACTTTCTTATCGAAAACTACCTTCCTCTTATGAATAACATGTCTAAATTGTATTGCTAAAAGGAGGAAAAAAAAATTGATTAGTTATTTAAATATATATATATATATATATATATATATATATATATATATATATAATTAATTATAAGTTCGTTTATATAAATTTTTCATATGTATGTCTTATAAACGGTATAATTCCACTTTTATCAATGAAGATGTCATCTGCATCCTAGTTCCTCTTTTAAACTAGATTTTTGTCTAGTAATTAAAGTGTTTGTTAATAGCGTTCGTATCTGTATGCATTTTCTTTTTCTCTTTTGTATCTGTTTTATATTCAGTGTTAACCAAGAAACCTTTAACTTGTTTTCCTATTTTAATTAATTATCAGTTTTACGAATTGTACCCCTAACCAATATTGATGGCTTTTTTCATTATTGCATGGAAGTATCATTATATTTGCGAACAAATAATCGAAGCATAGTTTTGTATTCTTTATGACCTGTAAATTGTAATTGGACACAGCTCTTGTCAACCCCATGCATATAATACCCCTCAGGTTTTTGGTCAGAGAGAAAGATAGCTGAGGAGCGTCTTCTGATTTCTCCTCCACTTCAGGTCCGCTACACTGTTTAAATAACCAAAATGACTATTTGTTTGCAGACTATTTGCATCTTGTAGACTATGTGTTCGCACGTTCGTTTATTTGTGAAAGCTATAGCGCAAACGCACAACAAGCAGGATAAATTAAATTGGTTTGTATACCAAATTGTATATCTATATCAAATTTCGGTCATCGGAAGGCGGTACAAAATACTATCTCAATTGCCTTTATTATACGACGAAGCTAAACACAAACGCCTTGTTTAGTGCAAATATACGAGAAAGTCGAGGGGAGAACATCCCAGTCTGTCCAGCTCTATTTTATCTAATATTTGGGACACTTATTCATTATTTATTAAACATCCTATTAACAAAATTTGTTTAGTTTAGTTATATTAACGTCCTGTTTTGAAGGAACACGAGGGCTATTTTGGGACTGACCTCGCAATTTTGAGCCCCGGTCAGATGACGAAGATGACGCCTGAGCTGGCACTTCCTCTCCAAAATTCCACACCATACCAGCGGGAGGACATTGGACCTCCTACGTATGATTTAACACACAACAGGTCCCATACACGGCGGATCTGCAGCGGATTCGAGTTTCGAACCTGAAATTAATTTGGAGGAAAAAGATAAATCGACCACTTAAAGTTGGACTTTGTTCTTTATAAAATGTGGAGAAAAAATACGAATCGGCTAACTTCGACTACTCAGCTAAGTTCGAATGAGGGAGAAGTATACTTTACGCTCGTAAAAATTCTTAAACATGAGAAGATATATATATCAATGTAATGAAAGTCAAAAAATGTTGAAATAAAATGGAGAGACTGTAGTAAATCGGTAAAAGCGTATAGATGCTCATCAGGGTAAGTAAAATCTATACGAACCGCTAAAAAATTAGTGAAATCATAATGTTTTCTGGGAACAGTGCTGGCATAAAGCTAAAAACACTGTCCTTTACCCCGAACATTATGATAAACCAAGAATTTGAATGAAATACAAATAAAAGAAATGATTTTACGAACCTATATATATATATATATATATATATATATATATATATATATATATATATATATATATATATATATATATATATATTATTTTAAGATTTCCTACTGACATTTCGCATAAAAATTCTTAAAATCAATCAGGCATCTATACTACAGCTCCTCACTTTCTGTCAGGTTTAAGCTTGCGATTCTGCAAGAATAAAAATTAATTACGAACTCAAAACAATAAAAAAATTGATATAATTCTTAGGAATTCGCAATTGGAATTTGTTTATAGAAGCACCTGAATTTCTTGAAAAGATGGAATAAAACTTCTTCAAATGAATAACAACAATCCCTTTATCTAAAATTAGCAGACGCACAACAAGCAGGATAAATTAAATTTAGTTTGGATACCAAATTTTAGATCTATATCAACTTTTGGACGCAATAGGTCATCGGAAGTTGTCGACTGTCTTTATTATACGTAGAAGCTAACCATAAAACGCATTATTTAGTGCAAATATGCAAGAAAGTCGAGGGGAGAACTCTCCAGCTTGTACAGCTCTATTTTATCTAGTATTTGGGAAACTTATTCATTATTTATTGAACATCATATAAAAAAATTAATTTAGCTGTATTAACGTCTTGTTTCGAAGTAATAAGAGGGTTACTTTGGCACGAACCTCGAAATATTGAACCGCGGTTGGACAACAAGGACGACACCTGACGCCCCCTCTTCAAATTTCCACACCACACCAACGGGAGGATGTTTGATCCCGTACGTGTGGTTTAGTGTGCAACAGGCCCAATGTACGGCGGATTTTCGCTGGAATCGGGTTTCGAGCCTGGAGCCCTGAAGTTCCGAGGTCAGCACCTTACCACTCAACCACCGCGGCACCATATAAAAAACATAAAAATATAATTAAATATTCTTAGCGGCATCACTTAAAAACGACAAGTTCTGAATATTTTCTATCGATGAAAATTCCAACAGCGTGAATTTAAAAGAAAAAAATAAAAGAATTTCTAAAACTCATAAAATAAGAATTTTCGATTGACAACAAAGAATAAATCTCCAGTTAAAAAGCATCCTTTTAAGAGACTTTCTTCTGTTAATTATGCTTTTTTCTCCACATTCTTTTCATAATTCTCTCCTCCGCGTGAAGTTAAAAGGTCTTCGATCCATAATTATCGTCATCAAAAAACAATCTGGTTGATATTCCTTCCCGTTAAACGTTTATAAAATAAACCATCGCAACTTATTAACCGGCGAAAATGAAAAGTTGCAAAATCTGAGAGGTAAATAAAAGCGAAATTCCAGCGACGCTGTACTGTAAGTAATCAAGCCGCCAAGTTGGTAATCGAGCAGTACTTAGCTGCGAGTAATCAAACCGTACTTCATTCAAGTACTGTAATTAAGGTAGGAGGGAGCCATTCATGCGGATAATTAAAAGAGTTGTACTTTGGTCTTAAGTGACTGTTAATCAACAGCGGAAAAGAGGTTTTCATTCAGACAAAAGCATTAAAAAGCAACATGAATTTATTGATCCTTGTCCATTAAAGCGTATTTTATCTGATTTTTTTCTCCCTTTTTCGGAGTTGGATGTTTATTAGATGTTCATGAAAAATTCTTAAAACAGATTAGTTTTATAACCAAGCGTAAATTTGGTGAAAACTTCTTTTTGCATTCTATTATTACATCAGTGTTTCCCATTGTGGGGCCCACGGGGGGAATTTTATTGTTAAGGAGAGCAAATGCAGTATCAAGAAGAAATGTAAAATGATGAATCAGTTAAAACTTAATTTAATATAAAAGGAGCGATGGTTGGCTTTGTGAAGAAACAGAAATCAAATATCAAATTCAAATTAATGTGCAAGAAAACTGTTGTTACCGTTTCCATCTTCATATTTAGCTGAACGTGAATTTAGTGATGTAAATGATTTGTACCTAAATAAAAAGAAATCGACTGGATATCGCACAACAGGGAGACTTGAGACTGAAGCTAACTAAACTGGAATCTCTTTGTACCAGGTATCAAGCGCAAGGCTCTCATTGTGTTTCTCAACAATTTCCTAGCGATTTCTTCCTAAAACCTATCATTTAAGTTTCTTCAGTGAATATTTAAATTTCGAGTACTAAAAATTATGTATATGTTACATGGGGGCATAAGAATTTTAGAAAGGCTTAGGTGGGGCATGGCACAAAAAATGGTTGGGAAACGCTGTATTATATGAAGAGAAAGTTTAGTATTGGTCCGAAAAAATTCAACCTCGATATTTTTATGAACGTTCACGTTTTATATTTTCCTGAATCCAAAAAAAAAACAATTTTGCAATTCTGCCTGAGGGCCGCGGTGTTCTAGTAGGTAGGTCACGGCTTCCGGGCTGGAGGTTCGTTTCTGGTCCTGTTGTGAGCTAAATCATAAGTATCTGCAAATGTTCTCTCTCTGGTATGTTGTAGGAGTTTCGAGAGGGTGCCAGTTCAGATGTCGTCCTCTTCATCTGACCGCTTTCCTGTCTCCCCAAAACGAGACGTTAATATATCTAATCTAAACTTGATCCCATGCATTGGCATGCATGTGAACATGTTAACCCAAATATGCAACAAAATAGTTGGATTAAAGTTGAAATATGGCTCTATCATTATAATTGCAAGCCTGTGTCAAATTCCAGACCAAATTATTAAAACAGATTAGTTTAATAACCAGGTTTACAGGTTTGTGAAAACTTCTTTTAACTTTCTCTTATACGAAGTATTGTATTCATTCAAATAATTCAACCAAGAGATTTTGATGAATCTCCAACATTTTAGATTTCCCTGAATCGGAAAAAACCATTTTTTGCAGTTCTGATTATCCGTCTGTGAACACGGTAACTCACAACGCAAAAAGCTACAGTGATGAAATTCAATATGTGGTTATAACTCTAAAATTGCAAATTTCTTCGAATTTGGACAATTCCTTTTATGGAAAAATTGTCTGTTTGTCCACCCGTGTGCATGTGAACACGATAACTCAAAGATGCAACGAGCTTGGTAGATGAAATCTGAGAGAAATCTGAGAAAAATGAGGAGATTTTAATGAATCTCCAACCTCCCGTGTGTATGTGAACACGATAACTACAGACGCAACGAGCTTGGCAGTTGAAAGCCGACAGAAATATTAGAAGAATGAGGAGATTCTGATGAATCTCCAACCTACCGTGTGTATGTGAACACGATAACCCACAGACGCAACGAGTTTGGCAGTTGAAAGCCGACAGAAATATTAGAAGAATGAGGAGATTCTGATGAATCTCCAACCTACCGTGTGTATGTGAACACGATAACCCACAGACGCAACGAGCTTGGCAGTTGAAAGCCGACAGAAATATGAGAAAAAAGAGGAGATCTTGATGAATCTCCAACCTCCCGTGTGCATGTGGACACCATAACTCACAGACGCAATGAGCTTGGTAGTTGAAGCTGAGAGAAATTTGAGAAAAATGAGGAGATTCTGATGAATCTCCACCCACATTTTCTGTTATCCGTCCCTGCTCTAGTCCAAACGGTGACGATTAATCGAAGTCTTACTGTATATATAATTTTTATTGCGAAAATTTTTGTTTGATATATTGAAATTTTATTCAATGTATAGAAACGTATTTTGTAATGAAAATCGAAGATTCCTGAAAAAGTCCGTTGTATAGAGATTCTTGATATATGGATATTCGACTGTAAAACATTCAAGTTCAGTATTTCCCGCAAATGTACTGAAAACGCAGGCCAATCTGCATTTCGCATCCTCGATTTTTCTGTAAAACTGTATTTTCCACAAGCCAAAGCTTATTGCAAGGAAGATGCATGTGCAGTCTTTGGTCTTCAAACATTTTCACTTTCACTGAACCGGTTTCTCTTTCAGCAGCCACCAAACAGAATATTTAATTGTTCTCTCATTTGAATTTTTGACCGTATGCCCGAAAACTATCTATTACTTCTTTAGACATTTTTCGAATGCAAAATAATTAACGAATCATTGCACATTTATTCATATTTCACATTTTTGGTCGGTATATAGAAATTCTAATCAATGTACAGAAACTGTTTTCCTAATGAAAATCGCAGGCTTCTACAAAAAGTTCGATATATAGAGATTTTTGACGTATAGAAGATCGATATACCGAGTTTCGACTGTTAAGAAGTTAAGTCCAGTAATCTCCACAAATTGAATAAAAGCGCAAACCAATCTACAATTCCAAATAATCGATTTTGCTGTGAAACTGTTTTTTCAACAAGTCAAAGTTTATTGCGAGAAAGAATACCTGTGTAGCTTTTGGACTACGAACTTTTTCATTTCCGTTGAACCGGTTTCACTGAAACATAAAACAATATCTCTCACAACATCACACAATATCTCTCACTGTTTATTCGTTTTACTCGTTCGACGGTATATATGAAAACTAGTATGAGTTGTATCTCTGCGGACACTGTTTTTTGAATGCAAAATAATCGATGAATCATTGGACATTTATTCGACATTGCTAATACAATAAAACCCCGGTTAACCGAAACACGAGTTATCCGAAGCTGCAAATCTAAAAATTACGTACTGTACAGCGCGGAATATTACCGCGAAGGCGAGACGTTTTTGAAACGATATCCCCATTTTTTTCTTTCAAGCCTCCCAGAAGTCAGTGATTAATTTTAGATTGCTAAAATTAAGATTAATTTGTATTAACAATATTAATTACGATACTGTTTATGAGTGCCTGGCGCATTGCGACTGAAATGGTCGATGAGAATATTGAGCCCAACGAGGGGTTAACTTTAATAAAAGAACATAATTGTAGCCTGCGAAGAGAGGTTTGAATTCGTTTTGCACTTAAAACATTTCAGAATTACATACTGTAATTAGATACAAAATAGTAATGGATGTTCATGGCGTAAACAAAAAAAAAAAATCGCTATCCAGAACGATTAGTTCCCCTTTAGTCGGTTAATCCTGGGTTGTAGTGTATCTTAAAAATTTTAAGATTACGATCCACATATGCTACGCTCTTAAATGGATTTCTGATTCATGATCGATACCTGTACTAATAATAAAAACGAATCTGAGACTGTGTGTCGCCACTCTGCATGGCAGACTGTTTGACTTAGAGTTATCAAATTTGGCACAAATACACTTTGGTGGGTGAGAATGTGCACCTCGTAGCGATTTTTTCGAGGTTTTAATTAGAATTTTAGTTTACTAAAAGTTTAGAAAAAGTTTTCGTTTTTTGACGCTAACTCAAGAAAATATTATCTCACAAAAATAATTTTTATAGCAGCGTAAAATTCAAAGAAAGTACCTTTTCAATGATACTTATTTAGTTGTCTTCAATTTTTGTCCTAATTTTAATAGTTTTTAAGAAGGGTTTTATGTAATATTTGAAACAATAATTTTCATAGTTGGTATGAAATTTAAGCAATTGTGTGTACAAATATTTAATCTCGTTTTTTCTACCATTATTCAAAGCTGAGGAATGAAGATTCAGCGTTTTGGAATAAAGGAATGAAGTACAGTAAATCACCTTCTATACATTTTTCATTTATACGTCGTATCATCGCAGTCCCGATTCATTCGTATTCATTGTAATGGTAAAGTACTTCCAATATACGACGCAAAGCTTCGATTATACATCGTTTTTCTGTCTAAAATGTGAAAATTTCCTTCTCTCTAGTATGCGAACTATGATAAAGATATCATGACTTCGAAATTATTCACAGTTGATGAATTAATAGAAGACAAATCGTCTGGTGCTAGTTTAAGCGATGATGAAGAAGTTATTCCACCTTTCTTTGAAGACGCAATGGACTCCATTGAAAAACTTCGAACTCATTTCCTTTGTCAAAAGAATAGAAGAAATCTAAAAGAAAAACACATTCAACGAACTTAATTCCATTCATAAAGATGTTCTTAATACTCACAGACAATCAGCGCGTCAGACGACGGTTCAAGTTTTCGTAACTAAGCGCCTACCTGTGTGCACATAAATCGTATCAAAAGAATAGAAGAATTATAAAAGAAAAAAACTTTCAACGAACTTAATTCCATTCATAAAGATGTTCTTAATACTCACAGACAATCAGCGCGTCAGACGA
>BGPR01000014.1:3421654-3500355 GCA_013235015.1 Araneus ventricosus
TTCAACGAACTTAATTCCATTCATAAAGATGTTCTTAATACTCACAGACAATTAGCACGTCAGACGACGGTTAAAGTTTTCTTAATTAAGTCCCTACCTGTATGAACATGAATCTGTATAAGATATGTATAATTATTACTCAAGACATGAAAAAATAGATTTTTCTAACTTTTTGGTTAAATGTTTAATTTTAAAATTTAATTATTGATTTCAATACTATGTAGTATTATACTGGTTACTATATTTAAAAATACTTTTAAATGAATTAGCGTTAGTAGCATTAACTTTGTAACAATAAAAGTTTTTTATTAAAATTTCGATTTTACGTCTTTTTATCCCTTGAACGACGTATAAACGGTGCTTTACTGTACATGTTAGAAATGTGTTTTGGAAAGTTAAGGAAAGAATATCCTTGGCAATAGCGTTTGAATTTTTACTTTCTAATTTTATTTCGTCAAAGTTTTTATGTCGAAGCCCTCTAAGTCATTAAATAATATATCCAATATGCTGAAAGATTATGCTGGATATTCTTCAATTTTATTATTGGCATCTTGCAATCCACCTAAAACGCTGTTTGATGCCCTCCTATTGTTACAAAAATCTTTCTGTGGGTGTATTTTGTAAACAATCCAACACGCAGGATAATGGAGAATGAAGGTTTATTCACAAATGTGCAGGAAAACAAGTATCACAGGTAACAGGAAACAATAGATCTTGCGCAGATTAGCCGCACAAACAGACAACAATTCGCAGGTAATAACAGATCAGCACTTCGAGATTTAGCAACACAAACAGTCAGCAAATCACAAATAACAACAATAACAGCACTTTCACTAGCTCTCAGTTCACCGGCTTCCTAGACCGCACTGCAGACGAAACTCCAAAGTCGTTCCAGTGGATCAACACTCACTGCTCCCTGATCCAAGACCGGCCCTTATGGGAACAGTCTAGGATAAGGTAACAGAAGATTTCTGGACTGTAATGTCACTGAATCAACTATTCATTATCTTCTGCCACGTGATAACCGAAAAAGTTGATTTTCTCCAATACACTGAAATTTAAAAAATCAGATATACAAGCATAAAGATTTATAAGTATATTTTATGTTGTGGAAAATAATTTTCTGAAAAAAAGTTTTCATAAAGTAGAAAGTTCACAAAAAGTTTTCTGAAATCCTCCCTTCAAGAAAGCGGTAAAAACAAGTATTCGAAATTGGGTTTTGAAAAATGTTAATAAACATATTACCTAAAAGTTAACTGAAATTATTATCTGGTGACACCATTCTTTAGCTTTGCATGATCTTACTTTGCGATTATCAATCTGACTATCGAAAAAACTAACAATTGGTAGTTTGTTTACACAGATGAATGCGCAAACAACAGATAAAAAAACACATTTTTTAACAAAAAGATATCGTGTGATAAACTAGAAAACTGTATAAGATTTTAGAAAGCTTTCGGTTTCGAAATAAAGCGAAAGAATATGATAAAAGAAACTATTTTTCATACAGAAAATTATAGTAAAACGCATCCCATGCAGTGATGTAAAATACCCAGGTATTTATTTTTAAGGTAAATACCTTGGGTATTTACCCAAAGTGAGAATTTACCTGGGTATTTATATTTCATTTAACTCGATTCATATAAGAGACAGGCACTGATGCGAAATATAATGTCTCTATATCATATAAATATGTATAGAATAGGTATTGAGCCTAAGGTAAGGTAAAAAAAAAAGAAAACTAATACTATATGAACATTTTAAATTCTATAAAAACTAAAAAAAAAAAATGAATCAGATAAAACAAAAACGCTGTACTATATCATAGATCTTACATAAAATATGTGGCTTAAATGTCGATTCTTTTTAAAACTCAACTAAATTTTGTTTAAGTAAATGTTAAGTTTGGTTTTAAAATGATAAAAAGATGATAATAGAAACTAAAATGAAAGACACTATTGTTTATAATTCTTTTTGGATTAATTAGTCAAAGTACCAGACATTGCTGATAAGTTGGCAGATGTTTCAGTTTTAACAGTTTTTAAAAGTGAATTATTCTGAAATTGATATTCACCCATATTACTTTCAACAAAGGTAAGTTATTTTTATAACAAAGTTTCATCAACAAGTAATGTGAATTTTTTGTTGATGGATCAGTTGTATTATTTGACGATATAGTAGACACATACAGTTCCTGCTTAGACGGGATTCATCTGGATCATGAACATCAATACTCTAAATTTGATGATATTTTATATATTATTTGATATATTTATATATTATTATATTTTATTTGAATATTTTAAAACTCTAAATTTGATGTGAGTGTAATGGTTGGAATCCGATTAAAAGAAAATTCATTAGCTATTTTATCCCTTTCAAAAACCTTTTTTTAATCCAACAAGACTTTTGAAACATTTTTTATGTGTTTCTCTATTTTGCTTAAATGGAAAGTTTGTACTCAGCCTTACACTACTTATATTGGATACTTTTATCCTTCTTGACATTAAAAATTCCAAGTAGGTACTTTTCCCCTTTTTTTACTTTTGTATTTGCTTAGATTTTTGTGAAAAATGTAATAAACATATTGTTACAAAAATCTTTCTATGGGTGTATGGTGTAAATAGTCTAACACTCGGGATAATGGAGAATGAAGATTTATTCACAATGTGCAAGAAAACACGCAGCACAGGTAACAGGAAACAATAGATATTGCACGGATTAGCAAAGCAATCAGTCGACAATTCACAGGTAATAACACTTAAAAACTTTCAGATTTAGCAACACAAACAGTCAGCAATTTACTAATAATGACAACAACAGCACTTTCAATAGCGCTCAGCTCACCGGCTTCCTACTCTGCAGACGAAACTCCAAAATCGTTCCAGTCGATCAACACATAGTACTCAATACTGCTCGGCGTCTAACAGCTTACTAGCTCGCACAGCGGATACAACTCCAAAGAGAGATTCCAAAGACGTTCGCACTCCAAGGCGATCCCAGTCGATAAACACGTTCAAACTCGATCAACATTCACTCACTCCGTGATCCAAACTCACTCCTTATATAGTCTTCCCCGGCCGGCCGTGACGTCACATGAAATCATCTAGTACATTCAAGCGTGTCTCCTCTCCTAATAGAGATATCGAGAAAATTCCAACACCTTTGAGATCCCATATTTCGTCGCCAAGGTCGGGGATCCAGGCTTGGATGCTGCCAGTCACCTCATACTTACCCTTGTAAAACTCTTTTCCCAACCATAAGACTAACATTGCTGGGAAGCGACTTTCCATGTTTGTAACAATATAATACAGATAAAATGCTTCCTATAATTTTAATGTTGGAATCAAATGCGCATTTTATACGAGAAATAAGAAGGTGTAATTAGATGTTAAATGACATGGACATTTGTTTTGCATGAAAATGGGATGCTATGTGACTTGATTCCATTAAGGTGGTTCATGTAATACCATAAACAAAAGAGGCAAATAACATGACTTAAATGTCTATCGCAATGTGGCGTTTAAAAATACTTTGTTGTAGGAACCATGAATATGAAGTTATGCATTAAGAGATTTAATTGAAATTAAATACAACAAATATTCCTGTCAAACCAATTGGTCGCCAAAGGCTTCTAGTATAACAGTGCACAAAATTCATTTCAATTAAATTTACCATATGAACAAAATTGCTACTAGAAAATATTTTGCACAATAATTCATAAATATCAAATGTTGATAAGACTTAACTCTTACTTTCTCGTATACAAAATATGCAAAAAGAAACTATTGTAATCATCAAAAATTTGGACACTGAAATTTTGATGAATCTTCATCTCTTCATCGTACGACGAAGCTAAACACAAAACGTCCCAAATTGTGTAATTACGCGAGAAGGGCGGGAGGAGAACAACTCTCCGGCCGTTTTTAAATAAAATTCAAATTATGTTGCAACGTTACTAATATCCTAGTCTAGATTCTGCATTAACTTATGTTCTGCTGCTAGGATCTTAAAGCTTGATAAAATGTAACTAATCTTTGATAGATAAAATCTAAGTAACATTTTAATGTTGAAATTTCGTATAACTTATGTCAGTTTATCTGGAGTAATAAACATAAATTACGTGAAATAAATAATTAGTAATTTTACTTGTCCTTACGGACATACAAATTTTGAGCTACTGGCATTTCCGAAGAACGCCAGCAAAGTTGATATTAGAAAACAACAATTCGAAACAAGGTACACTTCTTCATAAAGGCTAAAACAACTTACGCATAATTTCTTACCACAATTTCAAACTTTCCTATATGCAATTTCAAATTTTCCTATACATAATTTCAAATTTTCCTATACACAATTTCAAATTTTCCTATACACAATTTCAAATTTTCCTATACACAATTTCACTTTTTCCTATACACAATTTCAAATTTTCCTATACACAGTTTCAAATTTTCCTATACACAATTTCTTGATTAATATCTAAATAACATTAAAAAATACTACTAATAAAGAAAATAAAAGAAATAAAGAAGAATACAGGAAGTCACAAAAAAAAATTAATACGGTGCAACACAAAAAACATTTTTGCAAAAGATATGCTGTATAAAATATTCCATCAGTTGATAAATTTAATTTTCTCTTTCATCGATTACTCAGCTATTCAATGAATACAGGATTTTTCCCTTAATTTTTTCTGAAATCAATATTTAAAACGTACTTATTTGATTAAAAGAAAAACAAGGCCTTGCATTTTTGACACGATGCCAAATTAATTAGTAATAATGTAGTTTGACAGAAACCAACTCTTGAGCAAAGTCACCTCGTCAATTCTCAAAACTTAAGCCTTGCAATTAAGATAATTTGCTTTCAATCAAGAACTTAAGTGAAGAATTTTTATCACATAAAAAAAGTTGCAAGGCAGTACAAATTTACATTCCAAAGCTGAAACACGATGCTTTCCAAAAGAAAAGAAAAGTGATTAAATAACTAAAACATTGACACAAACGACAAATCTAGAAAAAAGCAATCCACATTACATAAAAATCGCCTTTAAAAAAATCTCCATCAAATCGTTAAATTTATTAATTAAAGAACAAAATCTGCTGTCTGGGAAGAACGCATAATCCAATTTATTTTAATTATCCGCGCATAATCCAATCTATTTGAGCTTAAATTTGTTCTTCCTATTTAAAGCAAGCAGTGATCAGCTTTATCGCCTTCCTGTCAACCGTAATAATAATTACTGTTCTGAGAAATCACAGCCGGTCCTTTTGTTTCTTCGATTATCTGCGGACATCGTAGATGGAAAACTGTTATCCCATCATCTTGGAAGGCCATTTATCTCCAGTGCCAGTGCCACGTATCGGCACTTAAGCAATCTCATCATCTTTCCGCAGTGCTGGAACCCGGGCCGTCCGCTTATCTCCATGATAAACGTTTCGTCGGGAGTCTTCTTTATTGAATGATTCCGCGCCAGAAGCATATGCAGGGCATTAAATCTGGTGTTTGTTTGGAAAGAAGTGCGATGGCTCTCTTGTTTTGTTGCATTATTAATTTTCGACGAATTAGTGATGTAACTGCCATATTAGGCTTATTTTTTGATGCAGATAGTTTATTTAATAATTGTAAAATTTTCTTTATTGACTGATTCCAAGTTAGGAGCATATACAGGGCATTAAATCTGGTGTTTATTTGGAAAGAAGAGCTGTTGCTCTCTTGTTTTGTTGCATTATTAATTTTCGACGAATTAGTGATGTAACTGCCATGGTGGAAGTGGAAATATTTTGATGCAGATAGTTTATTTAATAATTGTAAAATATTCTTTATTGACTGATTCCACGTTAGGAGCATATACAGGGCATTAAATCTGGTGTTTATTTGGAAAGAAGAGCTGTTGCTCTCTCATTTTGCTGTGTTATTTGAATTTACGACGGATTAAAGACTTTACTGTCATGTGGAAGTGGAAATATTTTGATCCAGATAGCTTTTGTGTAATAAGACGCATTTGCTTCGAAAGTCGCACGAAAAAGAGTTGGCATTATAATGCTTTTATGTCCTATTCACTGTTGTTTAATGAAATTCTTCACAAAATCGCATTGCAAGACAGTATTGCGTGTTCAAAATGATGAAGAGAAAATAAAGACAACATGGCATATAAAACACTAAATACAACAAATTGCTTAGGGTTTCTAAAATAAATACACAAACTGATGTTGTTCATAAAGAGTCTAAATAAATTATCCCCTTGGCGAAATACCCCTCCTTCAATTAGATGACACATTTTGTTTTAGGAATTTATTTTTCATTTCGGTCCGCATAAGAACTTAAAAGAATACAGAAGATTTTTAAGTCAGTGGGCGCGATTCTTTTTCTTATATAGTAGAACTTCGATTAACCGTCACGATCTGGACCAGAGCTGTGACGTATAACAGAAATCTCTTAATACATATGTATGGTAACATGACATCACTACTGGCTTAGGAAGAGAATGAAAATAAATTCTTTAAAATGAATAAATAACTCATACATGTTGTATTTAATTTTACAAAACGATCAATATAAACTTCAATGTAAGAGTAGTTATGCACAGAAATGCGTTGTAACACTATAAACCTATGTTACTTTGTTACTTTTTAAACGATAACGAATAACAGAAACTGACGATTAAACGAGTGACAGTTAATCGAAGTTTCATTGTATATATTTTTACTGACTTAATAACGATTTTCATTATCAAAAATTCTATGATGGAGGCACATCATGCTCATATACCACACGTCAAATACATTTCTCTATTTTAGCCTTGCAATCTATGCTCCTCTTTCAGAAGGAAAAAGTTCGTAACGATGCATCACAGTGCATGACAACGTGCAGTCAGGTGGTGGATGACATGGCAGTTACGTTTGTCATGTGACTGTGACGCCTTTTGAATGGTCTCCATTCTATGCACGTCAGACTCGCCAATGTAAACAAAAGGGTTAATAAGAAAAACCAATATCGATAACTCTTTCTTTTCTCTTCATAATTTTAAAGGATTTCATTTAAAAGAAAGTAAATAATAATAATAATAAATACATCCGTGTTATGCCTCTTTTATATCCGTTTTTTTTCACGAGATGGAAGAATTAAAGGGTGGTCGATCAGAAATTATTAGACCCATTTCAAAAATTAATTTTAAAAAACCCTATAACGTTACAACGTCGGTTTTTTTTATAAATGAGATAATAGCTTAAAATTTTTTTTCAGATATGTAACGAGCCGTTCCGGCGCTCTAAATCTGCTGCAGCGGAAGATTCCCAACGCAAGTGTCAAAATGGCTACCGTGCAGCAGAAGGCACGTCTCTGGTTCCACGAAAGCAAATCCATTGTAACGGTTCAAAGACGTTTTCGGTTACAGTATCGAAATTGTCAGTCTCCATGTAAGAACTACATCAAGTGTTGATATGAGCAATTTAAGGGAACATGAAAGATGCTGGACGGCCATCGGTCTCAGATAAACTTGTTGAACGAGTGAGGAAGACTTTCGCTCCTTAATTGCTCATACCAACGCTTGATGGAGTTCTTACATGGAGACCGATAATTTCGATACTCTAAACCGAAAACATCTTTCATGGAAGCAGAGACGTGCCTTCTGCTGCACGATTGCCATTTTGGCGATTGCGTTGGGAATCTCTAGCTGTGATAGATTTAGTGCGCCGTAACGGCGTGTTACTATCTGAAGAAAAACTTTTTGAGCTACTATCTCATTTAAAAAAACGAAGTTGTTACATTATAGAGGTTTTTTTTTATTAATTTTTGAAATGGGTCCTATAATGTATGACCACCTTATATAATCCGAAAGGTATGAAGGACCACATCTCAAAATTATGATGTCCTTCCGAAAATACCCGAGACATTAATATACCTTGACTAGATAATGATTCAAGGATTGAAATTAGACTAAGTTTATATAAAAAAGCATTTATAATTTTAGATTTAAATAAATTGAATAAAAACAGTTTTTAAAACACACTTTTATTTTTTGTGTACTAAAAATATTTTTTTATTTTAATTGTATTCTGATTTTAAGTCTTCAATTTGTAAGCCATAACTATAACTATTATGGAATCTTAAAATCAATTTTTTTGCCAAATTCGCTACTAGGTGGCGCCACTCGTATGGAATCAAAATTTAACTGATAATTGAATTCTAATTCTTAAACATTTCTTCTTAATATTAATTAATTTTCTTAATATTAATTAATAATTCTTAAAATATTAAAATAGTGAATTGTCACCGATCACAAAAAAGTGTGCAAAATTCCAAAATCTTTTGAAAGTTAGGAAGTAAATAAAGAAAAAATATTTACAAAAACCCTTCTTCATAAATATAAAACAAGTCTAGTTAAATAAAAGTGTATAAAAATGCTATAAATGGAAAAAAGAAAGTTCGCTTGTTTTTTTCTAATTTTGCCTTTCAAGTGTTTTAAAAATAATAAGTAAAGGAATCTTATATCCAGTTTCTTTTAGAAATTATTTAATCAAACGAGAAGTTAAAGAATAAGTAAAATCATAACTTCCTTTATTCCGAAACATTAAAAGAATTAGCAAAAGTGCATGCCCCCTTATTCCAATACATTAGTTCTGGGATTTTTAAGCAGCGCAGCTTTTAAATAATTGAAGAAACAAAAACCAACTGATCTTTAAAGATTGAAATATTCATTTTGCTAACGAAATAAAAAAAAGAGGAAAAATATCTCCGAAATTGATAATAAACCCAAGAGAAACTAGAATTTCCCCTTTATCCCGTTTGCGCAAAAGAAAAACAGCAATAAAAAAAAGGAGCACGCAAAAATGTTTCGTGCTCCTGGCGTCTTCACTTTATTGATTCTCTTTTGTGGAAGGCCTTTTGAAAAGCGAAACAATTAACTCTTTTATTTAGAAGTTTTGAAAAGTCATTAAAGTACTTACTTCTTTATCCTCCTTTTAGTGAACCGTTTTAATGCGTTTTATGAACAAAGTCCCAATTTATGCGAACCTACAGCGAGCAATTAAAAAATATTACCTATCCAAACCTTTTCTCCTCCTCTAAAACTGATCATTATGAAACCCCGTATTTTTTGAAAACATCAGTCAATTAACAAACGATGGTTTATGCCCCTGACCTTACCCCACCCACCCTGTTTTGCCCCATCTCTTTGCTGCCATCGTTTAATTGCAAACTCATTTGCATGAGAGCAAAAGAGCTGCTGTCGAAAGAAAACAGACTGTTCCACATTCGCTAATTGGAATTTGTGATTGAGAAGGCCTCTTCGTCGGAACGTGATTCATCCATTTCCCTGCTAATGGATTTCGACGCTCAATCAACAAATAACGGCCATCCTCTCCTTAGACGCTGAAGCAATCGCTTTCTTCCAATCAAAGTGCGCGTTACTTGCCGAGCAGCTCGTCCAGTGAAGCAGATGCTAATTGGTGTGTCGCGGTAGCAGCTGATTTATGGAAATCGCCGGCGCCATTTTGAAAGACCTTTTGCTGCTGCTTTGCTGGGAGAGAATAATGGTGGAGAGTTCGTTCCCAAAGAGAACAAACTCGGAACAGAACCTTTTTGGTGCTTTTCAAAACAGAATGATTCAATTACTCAGTGCTGCCAAATAATCGATGGGAATCCCGCTTGTTGTCCGTTTGCCGAATATCTGCCGAAAACTATTCGCAAAAGGCGATTTCGGAATTGCTTTGTTTGAGAAGTTTTCGCCGTAAACAGGGCATTATTCGAAGTTCGGAATCGGATAAATGGAAATGAGAAGCAGATGGAATGAATAGCATGGGATCAAAATTTTGAAGACGCGGTTGTTTTAACTTTAAAATTTTGATCGACTCATCCAATTTGTCTATTTGAAAAACTCCTTCCATGGTAACGAAATTACATAATTTATAAAATTATCAAATTATGATATCGTATTCATATCATAAGCAATATTTTTCTCTACTAATTACTTCTGTAATCAGTGACAACGCAAGTTGATAGTTCGGTAGAAGCTCTTCGATTTATTATTACGTCCAAATAACAATCATAGATATGTTCTTGAGACATTCAACAAAATTTAACATACAGGGTATTCACTATCATCGTGGCCCAATAGCTAATTACTAAACCATTAGAGATAGACATACATTCTGGTTCTAACTGGAAAAATGATTTGCATGAGAGGAAGAATTATATTTTGTTTGTGAGTCAATGAATATATTTTTTATTCGGTCCCCCGGTCCTATCAGTCGTATTTAGTAAAATATTCTTCACACTAACATTTTGAACAAAAAATGTTTATCTCTTCTGCGACTAAAACTGACCGAGTCATGGAGCTTTGGCTTTCATAATTTTAAACCAATCAGAGGCCTCGTCGAGCAAGTGTTGCGCATTGATTGGTGGATCGTCTTCGAGGTGGCTATTGAAATGGTGTAAGGTGGTCTAAGTCAGAGATATTCGAAGCTCCATAATTCGGTCAGTTTTAATCGCAGAAGAGTGGGACTTTTTTGCTCAAAATGTTAGTGTGTGAAGAAATTTCTACTATATATGACTGATAGAACGGGGGACCGTATAAAAGATTAGAATTCGTGACGTTTTCAGAAATATATTTATTGACACAAAAACATAAAATATAATTCTTCCCGTCATTTAAAGCATTTTTTCGATTGGAACTATATGTCAATTTCTAACGGTTCAAAAATTAGCTATTGTGCCACCATAAGATTGGACACCCTGTATAATGGATTCCAAAAGTATTCGGACACTTTCCTTTAGTATTTTATTGAAGTAGGGCGCTGTCCATAAATAAAATTCCATAGTTCTTAATGGAATTTTTCAACAATATCCACTTTTTATTTTTAACCAGACTCTAAAATTATTTTAAATATACAGTAACAAAGATCAATAAGCTACCCAGAAATTTACTTCATAAAAGTGTTCTAAAACTCTACTAAAAACGCTAAAAATCAGTAAATGTTGTAATATGTTGCTAATTTAGAATGAGGATGTTACAAAAACTAAGGTAACAATAGCTCTGACGGGTGCACAAACTGCTTGTGCTAATTAAATTCCCTGTCTAAAGAGCTGAGACAATCACAGCATTCGAACACCACCGGCACATGTGTTGGGAGCCGCTGAAATAAAAGACATACGAAAGATGCACTTTCTTTATTGAAAGTTATAATTAAGTAAATAAGAAGTTACAGGGCCGGCCCGAGGGGGGTGCGAACGGTGCGACGCACAAGGCCTCGCGCTTCTGAAAGGCCCGGCGCCGCTGACGGACTTTGCAAAATTCATTAATTTTTTTTATCCTTTTTAAAAAATTCTTTCAATCAACTTTCATGCGAAAAAAGGCATAAAAATATTAATAATTTTTTAAAAAGAAATATATTGCATTTTTTTCTGGTTTTGGAAATTTCCAACAAAAATCTGTTAAGAAAGTAAATGGTAGATCTAGTGGATAAGAATCCAACAACTCCCTTTGCTACCTGGGGTCCACATGTTTTCTTGGGCAGAACAGAAGGTAAAAAGTGATAACATTGCTCAGTCCTAAACCAGGTTCGATTGCTCCAGGCATCATATGGTCACTCTTTTCGGTGCGGAGGGAGGGGGCACCCCAAAGTGGATGTCCGTCATTTGAAGATAAATTGCAGGTGATAACATTCAATTCATTCCTTGCTCCGGAGACCATTACTTTCATGGTAAGGGACTTGTGTGCGGGTCCACAACTGTTCCCCTTACGGCCAGCAGATAGTCTTTCCCACGGCAGCTTAAAGAAACACCTCTAGAGGAATTCTTTTTCTGTTTATCTAATTATAAATTGAACACATCTGTTCGACTGTATTCAGCAGGACTGCTAAGCGATGATGAAGCATAAATCTCACAGGGATTTCTCGCTTTTCTTGTCAAAAATGTGGTTTTCCAGCATCTATGAATTCATCGTAGGTACTTATTAAAAGGTAGTCTGTTACATCTACTCCTCAGAGTTTAATCAATAGTAGGGAATTTGAATATTGGATTGTGTGAAACACTACGGGTAACTCAAAGAGTTTTCTCAGAACTTTAATTTTCCATTGAACAGTTCGTTCGCATTCTGAGTATCATCCGTACAGCAAAATAAAATATTCTGCATTTGTTTTTGCAGACAAATTTTAGGTATGCTAATTTTTGTCTCTTTTCTATAGTTATTTATTAAACAAACTTTCCTTTTATGTTTCTAAAAAGAAAATTTTAATATTATAACAGGTTATAAATTTATAAAACATTGTATTTCCCCTCTTTGTTTTTGTATTTCAATATTTTTGCTATTTGTTATTATTGTATATATTTCATATAAAACATTTTTTTTTATTATAAAACGAAAATTTATTTTTTTTACTCTTTTACATTGGGCATTTTTCATTATAAAATGTTTCTTATTTGGAACCTTTTATTGTTTTGGGAAACTAAAAATCAAAGTTATTTGGATAAGTTTTAAAATATAAGAAATATTTTGATTGATTCAATTTAAATATCCTAAAACCGAAACTATCAGTAGGTTATGTATAATTGTAGATAAGTTTGTGATCAGTCGATTATCTTTTTTCAGTTTTATTTTTTCGTATATGAAGAAAAAATGAGTTTGTTCGAAAATTTGAAAAAAAAAACATTGAAAATTTTTTTTTAAATATGAAGAAATAATGAGTTCAACTTTTAAGAATTCACTTGATAATTCAAAATACAAGAAAATCCCATTCATACAGTATGAAATTTTATTTCAATACTGAATGCATGTGCTGACATCGTAAATCGACAGAAAAATTGAAAGAGGGTTATTTTCTCTTTCAATTGAATGCGAAGTTAAAAGCTATTTTAAGTTTCTTCAGCTTTCATGTTTTAAAACTCTAACTGAAACTATTTTCGCTTTTTATAATTTTAATTTTAGCACAAAAAGCTTTCAAACTGAACAATTTTTAATATATCCTCATAAAATCAAGAAGACAGGGCGCATTTCTACAACATGAGTTTGCAAAAAATAATGGGAGGAATTTTATCATTTATTTAGAAAGGAATGTTTGAATTCAGGGCCAGTCCGAGGGGGTTTCGAAAGGCGCGAGCGCACAAGGCCCCTCGCTGCTGTCAAATTGTGCAAAACGAAAATGAATTGCATTCATTTATTTAAAGAAATCCAAATTTGGCGTCAAGTTTTACCTTCAAGGTCACAATATTGCAAATATTTACATTACAATACACAGTAATATTACAATATGGCATTACAATATTTATTTAAATTGTATCCAAATTTTACTTCTGTTGTAAAATTATATTGACCTTACCAATAACGCTCGCATCTGCAGAAAAATCTTTCTCAGGATTAAAAATAATAATAAATAGCTTGAGATCTAGCATTAGAGGCGAGCAATTGATTTGCTCAGTCTTTTTATCTACCTAATCCGCATTAACCAAAATTCTAAATCATAATGATATTATCAACGAATTTGCTATAAAACTTATAACAAAATGAAACAAAAATCACATATTATAAACTTATTTTCATAAGTTGAATACCAAATTTTATATCTGAAGCAGTTATTTTTGTTGTTTAATTTATTGATGATTTTTTTGTGTGATTAAAATATTAACTTTATAAAAATATTTTAATTATTTATTATTTTCATGTATTTTTTTAATCTTTACTTAACCAAATTGTGAAATGTAATAAATAGCAAAACGCAATAAATTATTTTGTTGGGAGACATTTTTTCAAGGCCCCGCAAATCAACTTTGCACCGGGCCTCGCTTTTGTTCTGGCCGGCTCTGAGAAGTTAAATAGAACGACTTGTCTACGAAGAAACAAAATTCTCATACGAGCTGGCGGATTCATCTTAGCAGAGTATCTTATTGCAGTATCGTTACCACATCATTTTACATCGGCATTCAAAAAGAAGTACTTAAAACCAAGTAGAGCTTATGAACGAGTTTTCTGGTTTGTTTATTTACATTAAAAACCTTGACTTTATTTGCTTGTATGTTGGACTTCTGCTTTGAAGATTCCATTGACTTAGCATTACACCGGAATTGCGTAGTACAGGCACTTAAATGTAAACAAACAAAGCAGAAAACCCGTCCATATACTTGCTGTGACGTAAAATACGTCATAGCCAGCTGACGTAAAAATTCGGAATACTTAACTGTTGCTAACAACATGGACATTGTTGTGCGATAGCACACCTAAGTCTCAAGCTGGGCATTCACGAGGGGAGCGCTCCAGTCCATTTGGAGAAAGGATCCAGTCCATTTTCCAATTTTATGGCCATCCATTTAGATGGATCATTCACGGGTCGGACCGCGCCAACCAGAAACCCATCACCTACGGGCACTCCGATCCCCTAGGGTTACTGCGCCTACTCCTCTCCCGCTTTCGAAACGGATCCCCCTCCCTGATTTCCCCAAACTGACTCCCACCCACAGTCCCCATACTCCCTAAAGTCACTATAACCCCAGCTTCATGGTCAAGAGAACCCATCCTCTTTGCTACAGGCCACGGTCCTTTTCCCAGCTATCTCTATAGATTCCGGCTTCATCGTTCAGATATCTGCATATGCGGGGAAAGGGGAGACTCTCTCCACTACGCAACTTCTTGTCACATGACGTTATCTTATCATTTTACAAAACCAAGTGCAGAAAATACTCAACTTTGGTGGAAAAGCTTACTTTCAAATAAACTATCAAGAATAAATATGGCTAAGCTCATATCTTTACTCACTGAAAATGAGAACCTTATAAAACAGTCACCGGACGCAATCAGTTCATCCGACTCCGACCCAGATTTCTTCTCTTTCACCAAGACCTCAGACTTATGGACTAAGACCCTCTAGAGGTTCAATACCCAGAACACTATACAGTCCTCCTACAAGTATATAGATTCAGCGAACTTTTTGGAACAGTCTTAAAATAGTTTTTGTTACGCGAGTCTTTCTATTCTTATGTAAACACACATTTTTTACCGTTTTTATAATTTTCACATGTTTTTCGTCGATGATGTTAAAACACTGTATGTAAACTTGTTTTTTTTTGTTCAATAAAGTTTCTATGCACACTCATCCAAACTGCAAACCGGAGATTTTTTATCTCTGGAGTCAGGGATGTGTCGCAGTGTAAAGTCCGCCGCGGGTCCTCCCCAAGGGTGTTTTTTACTTTTATGAGAGAGGCTCGCTCCCTCATAAGATCGAATTTCAGTTTTATGACAGAATTCGCCAAATGAGAAACGAAAGACTTTGGATTTCCAAACTTTTCCACCACATCAGTCCAATTCTCTTCGGATATTCGTTTTGGTACGAGGCGCTCCAAATGGAGTGGAACGGTGTCCACGTGAATGTCCCGCTTAAAGAAAACGCCACCAGATGAAATTCGTCGTCAACTGGTGAAGGTGCGCGGAGAGCTTGAGGCAGTTGAGGCTTTGGTGAGCGGAATTCGATAATGGCAGAAGAGACGTAGGAGACGAGCTCGTCTCTTAGCACCTCCATCATGGCTGCCAAGCACTTCCATCACAAAGTCATTGGAACACCCTTCCTACAACCCGGTGACATCAAGTGATCAGTGGCGTAGCTAGGGTAACTATCCCCTAAGCATAATATGATTTTTTCGGGCCCCCCCCCCCGGTTGTCACCATTGGTTTAACAAGGGTTGGCTCCGGAGCAGGGCATTGTTTTTTCGTCCCTTCTTGAAATGGCACCCCCTTTTCCCCCTTCATGAATATGCCCTCATGGGTCCTCTAAGTCTAAGAATGGCGCCCGAGGCATCTATACCCCCTTTCCCCTTGGTCGCTACGCCACTGCAAATGATTTTCATGTCTTTGGACCTTTGAAGAACAGGGGTGGCGCCAGAGGGCCCCCTGACGGGGAAAATTTTTGTACGGGGTATTCAACTGTAGTTGATAAATAAGAATCTGGCGAAAATTTGAGACCAACTTCATTACACTCGTCCCCCGTACAGCAGGCCATGCCCCCCTGTCGGGAAAATCGGGACCACCCGTTGGGCAAACTCTAACTCCATTCCTGTTGAAGAAGCACCTAGGAGGTCGGCATTTCAGAATTAATGCCGAAGTTCAGCAAGCCGACTTGACATGGCCGCGATTGATTTCTCCTATTTTTGTTTCGGTACGTTGAAGTACCGATGGAAGAAATGCTTCGACAACCATGGTGCAGTATGTGCCAGTGCATCTCTACTCTCTATGTTGTGTATTTCTTTGAATTCGTGAATACAGATTTTCTCTCAGAAAGCTCTTACTTTTTGAAAATACCTCGTACTTAGTAGGATATATTGAGCATGTACAGTAGGGTGGAACGAAAAAACTTTTTTTTCTTTTTTAAATATTTGATAGTGCCAAAAAGTTGCCTCTTGATACAAAAATAAAAATTTAATGGTAGGCATTATTTAAGATAAGAAAACAGAATATTTTATTTTTTTCATAGTCGATTTCCCTCTTTGGCCCCCGGACACCACACTGGCGCCACCCCTGTCTTTTTGAACTGTGGAATGACGAGCTGAATTACAACAATGAGCCCCAACTCCTTTGTATTAGGTAATGTTTAATGTAAATGTGTATCCTTTGTGTGTTAATGTCTGTGTTCGTAATAAATATTAATCTTTCCAAAAGAACTATCCCATGTTATTTTGGCTCCCAAATTGAAGACAGGCATTTAGATCCACAAACCCATTTTTCACAAGCAACCTGAAAATATTAAATTGCAAGCCCAAGTCATATTAAACAGAATAAATAAACTTAAACTTTTAGAAACAGATGAAACATTTCCCAAATGAAATAAATCTAGTAATATAAAATATAATTAAACATATAAGTGAAAAAAAGGATCAAAATTTTTTATTGATATCTCTCGTAATATTTTGACAACAATACTTGCTCCACATATTTTCGATTTGAAGCTTCAATGTTGCCACCCAAATATCAAATTTATCATAAATTTTATTATTTTTGGACGACCAGACGTGCTTCGCCGTCAGAAAGACATCTCTCTCAAAGTTCCCTTCAAAGTTTCAGTCGATAGTTATCCCCGTTGGCATCAATATTTTTGACAGCTCCGAGTTGAATGGGAGACATTGATTTTCGAAGAATCAAACTTCACTTCCGGCAGAAAAATCACAGATAAAAGGATTTTCGACAATAGTTAACACAGTTTCAAAATATTCCTCGGATGAAAGTTTGTATCCACGACAGAAGTAAAAAGATTTCACACCTGTCAGGTTGATGGATTACGTCATAAACCATTTAGTCGTTATGCTAATTTAAAAATGCTTTTGTAAAAGCGAAAGTTCTTTCACGTCCTATGGTTTAAAGTTAGAGATAGGAAGGCTGATCTATAACCATGCATATATATTCATACATTAACTGACTGACTCTGAACTCTTACTCTGACTGAGGTTTTTTTTAATCCTTATTTAGATGCAACGTTTGCAAACATGTTCACATACCGTTGAGCCAAGCGAGTTGTTATTTATTCGCTCAAGCTTTATTAGTGTATAATATGATCCAACGCTATAAAAGTGCTAAGTAACCATATTAGTCTGTGAAAACCACAGAATTCAGCAGCAAATAGACTTGCTTCCAACCAAAGGAAATCCAGGGATACGCAGTCAGAGGTTTAACCATTTAACTGAGGGTTCTTTTAGTACAGAACGCCACCCCATGCCCCCCTGCAGATGCATTACGGCAACCTACTTTTAGTACAGCCGATCACTCTAAACGCCCCAGCTAGCACAACATTTTGCACGATATTATACAATATTGTTCTATATTATATAATATTATATATGTACAATATTATACAATATTGCGAATATTGTTCAATATCTTTGTGCTACTGGGGGGAAAAAAAAGAAATATATTTGTCATGTATTTATTGTGATACAGTAGCGAAACAAAAATATCTGCACGACGCAGTATGAATTTTGTAATTAATTATAAAACGTTGAATTTTATTGTAGTTATTTTTATAAAGAAATAGTTTTATAATTTAGTGGTAAGAGAAATGATAAGAAAAAAATATTTAATTTATTTTATTTATGTATGAAAAGCATTTTTATAATTTATTGGTACATAAGCCAGAACCGCAACATGTAATTTATAAACCACACCCGCAGTGAAAGGGTTAATGAATCTCTTTCGGGCCGCTGTGGCTTAGTGGTAAGATCCCGGCTTCGGGCTGGAGAGTTTCTGGCGCGAAATCGGATTCCACTGAAGATCCGGCCCGGCATGTGAGCCTGTTGCACGTCAAATCTGACGCCATGGGTCAATCGTCCTTCGCCGGTGCGGGGAAGTTTGGAGAAGGAGAGACTCAGGTGTCGTCCTCATCATCTGACCACTGTTCAAATGATGAAAACCATCCCAAAATAGTCTTCGTGTTGCTTCAGAAACAGGACATTATTATAACTAAACAAAACATTATCTCTTTTTTATTCGCTGATCTTGAAAACAAAACAATCCATCGGGAGTGTTCTATCTCGACTTTCTCATATACTTATACAATACGGCCGTTTTGTGTTTAGCTTCGTAGTACAGCGAAGACAATTGAGTACGCATTTTCGGCCTCTTCCTTTTGACCGACTGGGCTCAAAAATTGATGAAAATCTACAATTTTGGTGTCAAGACGACGAGCCAAGCTTCATTTATTTAGCTTGTTGCGGTTTTGAGTAATCAAATTAACATGCATACGGACAGACAATCAGATAGGCAGCCTGCCCTTTGTCAGATTTAGTTCAGAATTCTGTACGTCAGAAGTAAACTATCTTAAGTTCAATTTTTGCTGAAGTTGGCGTTTTCATCGTATTTGCATTGTCCCGCCTGCGTCTTCGGATGTTCAATGTGCCACAGCTGCAGGTCGAAACGAACAAAAGATAACTGCTCTCGAAAAATAAATTGCGCATTGCAATGCGTTGCGTTCTGGAATTTCTTTTGACTCCCCCGTAAAATGCTGCTACTTAAGATAGTTTACCACTGTGTGTGTGTGACGTACAGATCTACAATGTTGATGCGGAAATCAGTTACTAAAATAAATAGAAAAGAACAAAAGCTATTGGCTCTCGAAAAATAAATTGCGCATTGCAATGCGTTGCGTTCTGGAATTTCTTTTGGCTCCCCTGTAAAATGCTGCTACTTAAGATAGTTTACCACTGTATGCGTGTGACGTACAGATCTACAATGTTGATGCGGAAATCAGTTACTAAAATAAATAGAAAAGAACAAAAGCTATCGGCTCTCGAAAAATAAATTGCGCATTGCAATGCGTTGCGTTCTGGAATTTCTTTTGGCTCCCCTGTAAAATGCTGCTACTTAAGATAGTTTATCACTGTATGCGTGTGACGTACAGATCTACAATGTTGATGCGGAAATCAGTTACTAAAATAAATAGAAAAGAACAAAAGCTATCGGCTCTCGAAAAATAAATTGCGCATTGCAATGCGTTGCGTTCTGGAATTTCTTTTGGTTCTCCTGTAAAATGTTGTTTCTTAACACATTCATTGTCACTATTCACGCCTGAGATTCGTATCATCTATCTCTTCGTTTCCAAACCTATGAGTCGCGGCCGACTTGTGGGCCTCTGATAGTGTATTAGTGGGTCGCGGAACGCTAGTTAAGAGTGGATGTCAGGAGCGCATCAAGAGTCATCATTCGTTTTTTGCTTTATAAACAACTAGCCGCCTTCGGCGACCAGCGCGTTCACCGGGAATATGATTTCAATTGAATCTTGGATCATTTTATATTTATGGCTCCTTCAGCAACGTAATTTTAAACTTCAGATTGTGGTAGATACTTAATCCATGTTCTTTTAGGGGACTTGCACCTGTTTAGTTCATTGTTTAAATGAATGTCCCTAATGGAGTTAAATAACTGACCATGTCATGTCACATCTAATTGCACGTTGTCGGCACTATCTTCACTTTCCTATTCCTCTCACAAAATATGCATTTGATTTCAACATTAAAATGGCGCAGCACATTTTATGGCCAGCGGCATGCTTGCTGAATTAAAACATGCTGAAAAAGAATAAAAACATAGCAACCATAATCATTCAGTTTATTTCTTAGTATACGCAATATCTTAGAGAGCTCGGTTTACACATTCAATAAAAATTTTAATGAAAATATGAAAGCAAAATGTATTAAGATATTACCTCAACTTTCAACAATACAAGAGAAACACGCAATTAAATATTTGTTTAAACTATGAAAACGGTTTGAATTGCGTGCAACAATGAAAAGTAATTTTGTAAACTATGCCACAAATACTTTTCAAAATTTATTAAAATTAAAGAAAAATTGTACGGAAAAATTAATTGATATCATTGAAAAGGTAATATTTTGCATTTTCAGATGGTGTAAAATTGATTTTTGTGCTTTTATATATTTGATAGTTATTAAGGAGAAACGCCGAAATTTCTCTTAATTTTTAATTAATTAAAATTCTAAGTAAAATTTTAAAAAAGGGCTCCGAGGTGCACATTACCACCTTCCAAAGTATGTTTATGCCAAATTTCGTATATCTATGTCCAGCGGTCTACCCTGTAGGGCGCCAACACACATGTTCTCCTTTATTATTAGTAGAGATATATTTTTAAACCTTTACAGTAAGCTTTACTAATTACTGGCATATGCGTGCATATAATATCTAATATAAAAATGCATTATATGTGATTATAATTTTGTACTTATATATTTAGTTTAGTGGGCCTCAAAATATTCTTAACATAACAGGTGTCCACACAACAAGAAAGGTTGGGAACCACTGATCTATCTAATTAGATTATCTCTTCTCTGCCACCTCTTATCTAAAGTGGAGAAGGTTGTCATCTAATTAGGTTCTGGACACGCCAGTGCGTCGGTGACAGTGAATTTGTCAAGATAGTTTACCTCTCTCTGTGTGTGTAGCACACAGATCTATAATGTTGGTGTGAAAATCATTTAGTGAAATAAATTCATGTAGCTGGTGTTTTTGAATTATGGAGTTCGCGTGCACACGGACAGACAGGTTCACAAGAATGAAGCCGTGGATTCATTTGGTCCAAACTTTGAGACAAATCTATAATTTTGGTGATAAACCCATATGAGGCATTTCATCCATCTAATTTGTGGTATTTTTAAAGTATCGTGCTTACAGGCATACGGACGGACTGACAGAATACCTTGTGGCGGCCCAAAATTTGATGCTGATCTACAAATTTGAAAAAAAGTACGCACCAAATTTGATTCGTTTAGATCGTTCCGTTTTTTAGTCATTGTGTTCCCAGACAGACAGACATAGTTCCAGAAACGGTTTTAACATAATGGTGAAAAGTAGTATTTAATAAAAGAACCTATATTCAAAATTTAGAAACTTAGTTACGGTTTGAGATAAAACAGTATGATACTGAAAGTTCAAAACTTTTTTTAACACCTGAATTTGACGAATTCCATCACTGGCTAACCTCATTACTTCATTATAGCTTGCCTCTTTGATGTCTCTTACAGCAAGGATTATCTTAGGCCAATGAACGGCCTAGGCTACATTATTTTAAGCCAATCAACGGCCAGAGCGTCCTCGAGGGAAGCCTTTAAAATGGTCTAAAACCATCCAAAATAATATTATTCAAAGATTTATATCTCGATCATTTTTTTGCTAGTCGTAAAAGAGTAGATGGGATATGTGTTTAAAATGTTAGTGTGTCAGAAATATGTTACTAAATATGATTAATAGGTCCAGGGGACAGCGTAAAAATTTAATATCGTAATTTTTTCAGCAGTACATTTATTGAATCAAACAACATAAAATATAATTCTTTATTTCTTATTTAAAGCATTTTTCCATTTGGAAGTACATACCTATCTCTAACGGTTTAAAAGCTAGCTATTGGACCACAATTAACACGAACACCTTGCATAATTGGACGTAATACTCGCAGAATTCTTACTGCGTCCTCAGACTCGAACTCGAGATTTGCCTATTAGGAAGCTGGATCTCGGCTGCTAAGCTGTCACGGTCCATGAAATTTCAAAATAATGTTGTGGCAAGTATTGGATGTCCGGGCTAAAAGTGTCCAAAAGTATTTGCTTATAATTACTGAACTACTCATTAGAGGGTAATAGATTGCTTCTCCGTATATTGGAATCCCCTCCGAGATTTTTTAGGGGTGGACAGCTCAGCCGCGCATGCGTGCGATAGTCAGATATCGGCGATAAACGAAAATCATGAAATGCGAAATTATGGGACACATTTATCTTCTTTATATGTTGGAAAACTTTGCTGTTCCACAAATTCCACCAAATCTCCTGTTACAACAGGACGGCTCTAAACCTTATTAGCATTAAGTTATTACCACCATTTTGAGTGGGACATTTGCAGGACGTTGGATCGAAAGAGAGGCCCAATTGCCTGGCCACTAAGGTCTCTGGATTTGAGTCTATTATGCATTTTTGTCAGGCGATTCCTTCAATCCATTGTGCATCAACAAAAAACTGAAACTATGAATGAGTTGAAGAAGCATATCATTCAATCAATTCGTCTAATAACTCCAAATATGCAGCGGTGACCTAGTGGTAAGGTCCCGGGCTCCAGGCTCGAAACCAGATTCCACAGAGGATCCGCCGTGTATGTGAGTTTGTTGCACGTTAAACAATACATACGGCCTTATTCACCATCCATGGTTAAACCATAATCAGCGGTTAAATGATGGTTCTGCCATGATAATGCGAAAGCTGACCGAAATGCGTCGCCAAATGTATACCCTAGCGGGTTGTCATTTTAGCATGGTATCTCAATTTCTCGATTGTTGGCGATTTTTAAAATTATCCTCAGCCTTCCAGCCAAACGAGTTTCTCGCCAACTCACCAGTTAGGGTATACATCCAGCCTATCATTTGGGTCAGCATTCGCTTGTTCTTGTAAATTCCAATTTAACCGCTGATCATGGCTTAACCGTGGATGGTGAATAAGGCCATTAGTGGTTCAAACGTCCTGTTCAGTCGTCCTCGTTATCTAACCGCTGTTCAAAATTGCGAGGTTCGTCTCAAAGTAGCCCTCGTATCACTTCAAAACAGGACGTTAACGTAACTAAGCTACTAAACACTGAGTAAGAATTCGATTACAATTTAAAGATTTGTCGTGACACAGAAGGTGCCCACATCGAACTTTATTGATATTTTTAAAAACTTATTGATATATTCTTTTTATTCAAATAAATATTTTTAAATACTGATGAGTAGTTCTGTTATTATAAGCCATTATTTTTGGATACTTTTAGCCCGGCCACTCTGCATTCAGTCCTAATTCCATTAAATTGCTCTAAACAACCATGTAACTATTTCGTGCCGATCTTAGTAATTTGTGAATGTTTTTTTAAGAATAAATACATGCACTCTTACACACGCATAAAAAAAACCCCTTTAAACGACGTCTTTCGTATCTAGATTAATTTTTCTGTGCATTGGTAACATTAATAAATGAGGGTATCTCCGGAGTTCCTCTTTGCGGTTACTTAAACATTCATTAATTACCGAAGTAAGACGCACCGACACAGCATATTTAATTACTGAATACTAAGAAACATGGTAATTAATTCGGTATTTATAAGCCAGAGTAATTTTTGAGAATAGTTAATTATACGAGGAATGCAGCTATATGTATAATTAGAAGCAAGTTTTGGTTGTTAATATTGCACCGAATATGCATGCGTTGACTCCATGAAAATTACGAGCCGAAATAATGAAGGGAATATCTAGGACAACTCCTTTAAGAGAGCAGGGAAAATAAAATTTTTGTAAACGAAGAGCTTTTCCTTTTATGATTTACAAGCGGATGTGAAAATTCTACTTTGGGGTGAATATCCAAAGAAAGCAATTTTTTATCTTAATTTTAACCCTTAAAAGCAGTGTGCCAGCTGATGAGACACCTAATTTCTCTCTCTTCTCGACGTTAAATTCAACTATAAATGTGAAATAATAGGTTTAGGATAGGGCAAATAGTACTCTTTTTCGAATGTATACACTATACAGCAGTCTTATGAAATTTCGTAGCGGAACAGGAATTATTAGATATAAAGTTTGGGAAAATTCCTTAACTCAGAGATGAGAAATTTTTTCAGTTTTGGACGTTTACAATTTTAGCAAATTAACTCGAAAATGGTCCTCCAATATTCTTGAAGTTTTAATTTATGATTTTCTGTAAGATTCAACAATGTTTTTTGAGTGTATCAAGGTGGCTGTATCTAAAGGGGTTCTCATATAAGGGTGTGACACCAAAAGGGGACGCCCCCTCCTAACGAAGTAAGTTTTTAAAAAAAAGATTTGTAGATTATACGTCTAGACAATAAACTAAACCCATTTATGACGTTTTTAAATCACATTTAAAAAGGTTTAATGCCTTGCACCGCAAAGGGTTAAGCAACATATCCAATTTTCTCTTCTAAAATCTTGAGAATAAGACTGAAACTCTAATGCCTGTTGATGCCAATAGAATATATGCTGAAAATGTTATTAAATCAATTTACAACATATAGATGACAGCCTGAGTGCTGTTAAAAAAATGTTTTTTCGCTTGAGGCTGCATCTTTTTTAGCTTTGTTTGTACGCTTGAGGATACCATATTTTATTCTACAATGGTGAAGGAAATTCCTTATCCGCATTATTATTTATTAAAATTCATCTGGGTTTGACATTGTAGAATTTTGTCAAGGAAAGTTTTTTCTGAAATAAAGCCCAGTGTTGTCAGTCGATAACAAACTGTATTTTAGCCATAAACCATAATAATTTTTTTAAATTATTTTTCCCATGTTTTATTCAAGAAATGAAAGTCGAACAACATTTTAAAACCAATTTTTAAAAAATCGGGCTTTTAATGCTTAACATTGGCAAGAGCACGCGATTGAATGATTTGATAAAACAATGAAATTCGTTTAAATTTCATTACGACAATAAAAAAATATTGCTGCAAATTATGTATAAATATAATTTTGAAAAAAAATTATTAAAGTAAGAGAAAAAAATTGTGTGTCAATGAAATTGGTATCAATAAAAAAGTAATTTTTTAAATTTTAAGATGGCGTAAAAATCAATTTTGAGTTAAAATAAGACATCTTGAAAAAATGCCAAAAACATACTTAATTTTTATTAACTGAAATTTTAATTAACTTTTGGACTTGTATTTTAAACATTAAAATCACTTTGGGTGTACCTTTGACAAAATCGATTTTTTTTAAATTCTTCTAATTAAAACATTGCCACGTATCGAATTTTAACGTTCAAACTAAACGGGTTTGTTAGAAAAACACAAAACAAGCTCTTACTCTGAAGCTTGAATAAAAATAAATTAAAGAACTAAAGCACTCGCTTATATCGATAGAAGCTTTCTGAAAGGAAAAAGTTTATGTACCTATTATTTCCAATGAAATGATGCATTATTTAAAATAACTTAAGAAAACTTATTATATAAAGAAACAGAAAATTCTAGTCAACGAGAATTTAATTTTAATCCTATAATATCTCATGGATATAAAATCTATTTTATGGTATGTTCATCAGGTTTTGACAATTTTCCCTTTATAACTATAACAATTAGCCCTTATGAGAATGGAAACGAATGAACTGCAATGCGTTAAAAACAGTTAATAGATTCACATTGCGTGAGCATCTACGGACAAGTTTTCTGTTTTGTTCATTTGGGGTATATATAAAACTTCCGCTACACGGACCGACTTCTTGTGTTATGCTTCGTCAATGGGAATCTTCAAAATTTCAACACTCTATTTGAATATGTTAATTAATGTTTAAAGTCGAGTATTTTTAATGTTATGGCTTAAGGATACTTTGGAAATATTAAATTTGATGTTCCTATTGCTGTAGCTCTCAATATTTACTTAAAATAATTGTATCATTTTATGGAAAGACTGCGATAATTGTCCGTTATCTCTCTTTTTGGAGATTTCTAAGGCTTCTTTGGAGGATAAATTTTTAACCGAACGATTTAGATAATCACTGGCGGTTAAATTTTTAACAAAACGATTTAACTAATTACCATCGTTCCATTTGGAATTGAGCCGTTTTAAGATAAATTTTTTAGCTGTTTTAAATAAAACAAATTAAACAAATCCAAAGAACACAGAATTCCACGCTGTGCCTATTAAGAAAAAACTGGGTCGAACTTGGCAATTGATACAGTATCCAAGTGGAGGATTACTTTACTTTACTCTACAAACACCCCCGACTCCAGAGATAAAGATCTTCTGCAGTTTAGGTGGGTGTGCGTAGTAGAATCTTTATTGATCCCCCCCCCAAAAAAATACATACATAGAATACGACGGTTACATAAACTTGATGTATAAAATAGTTCAACAAGTATAAATTTTACATAGGATATAAGATTTACATATAAATTTACCATTCAGATTATCTCTGATGTATGGAGTCAAAACTGAATCTAAAGATAGTAAGTTTGAAATCACTGTAACAAACGTTGAAGATGAAGGCGCATTTGGAGTATCTTTATGAGAGTTGAAAACATTAATAAAATGGTTGGAAATGGTTTCATTAAACTAACTAGAATGAAAAGAAAACGAATTAACAATATTATCACATTATTTCACTCGAATATTAATGTCTCTCCTCATGTGTAATCACTCGAGTTTCTATATTGGTTGATTTCACTTATGAGACATTTACAAGTACAGCCTTTAGTTATATGTGTAGTGGGATATGTAGTTCCGAAATTTAGATTATGACAGTAACAGTTAACGCAACACAGAAGGTTATTGGTGAAATCTCTCGATAGGTGTTGGCCAGCACATTTACCCCAGCTTGGAGTTTTGTAGAAGCAGTCCTTCATTGTATATCCGAAGGACTGACAGAAATTACATTTTTTGTAATGAAAGAATTCCTTCACCTTGAACATCACCCAGCGAATTGAAATCTTGTTTAACTTTTGGAGAAATTGAACATCCTGAACCTTAGTCTCAAAGATCCAGTTTTCAAGGGATGGTGAAGAGAGTATTTAAATCGTAACTTTAGCTTGTCGCGAATCGGAATATTGGCTTGCATTGCTAATTGGATTTCTTCTTCGCTTATTTCTGACGGTAAATCGTATAATATTGTTCTAGGATGACGTTTGCCAGGGTTTTTATTACGATTTTTGAAGTTAAAGTAGAATTTTCAGTTATTTCCAATTTGAGGATGTCAGTATCCTCATTAGATACTAAAGAGATTTACTAGGCCTTCATTTTTAATCTTTTTGATGTTTCTAATGTTTGCTTTTGGGCTTGTTAGTGAAGAATTTAGATGTTTGGAGATGTGAATTGGTTGATGCGAATTTTGTGCTGGGAACAGCAGCAGGGATGGTGGTCTTGGGATAGGAGTGAATGCTGGAATTTCTTTAGAATTGGATACAGTTGATGCTTGTAATTGAGTCCTTGAGGGGACGTGGGAATGAAGAAGAGAGCCTGGAGTTTGTTGTTCATTGTAGAGGTTAACTTGCGTTGAGGCGTCGTTTACTGACTTAGAAATCTTAATATTGGACCGGTCGTGTGCCAGCAGCTCCGCCTCTATGTGATTTAGAAGTGTAATAGCCCTTGATTTGTTAATTACTTCTCTAGATAGGACTTTACTCATTTTATTGAGAAGTTGGGGCAGCGTACAATCTTTATCCAGGTGACCATTTGAACAAGGATGTGGGGATGAATCGGATTTAGATCTATGTTGCGAAAGGTGATTTATCTTGTCTTTATGCATTGCAGATAGAACCTCTACCTCATGAACCTCCAACTGGTGGTCCTCAAGTTTTGATTATCCAGCTATGGCTCCTTCAATATCTGTCATTTCTTCCTCCTGGACTGAAAAAGTTTTAACTGGGAAAGAGTCCAGGACTATTTCAGCTATTGGAAGACTCGAATTGTTAGAAATTGTTGATGTTGTATTATCCAGGGAGATTTCAGAGCAGATATTTTGTAGATTTTCAGTAGATTTTGATAAAGGTGATTGATGATAATGTTCAAGGGTTTCAGTTGGTGCTTCGACGGGGGTGCTTTCTTGCGGTAAATGCTGGTCAATCTGAGGAGAAATAGCTGTTACTATTGAGGACTTTAAGCAATTTTGAATGGCCTATGTTGTTGTTGGATAATTAAATTCTCGCTTTTGTTGCCTGGATGATATCTTTTTCTTTGGAAGATGTGGATTCAAATAATGAATTCCAACTTTCTAGTCCCATTGGATTATCTTTAAGCATGTTGTGGAAAGCTTGACGTTCTTTGCTATTTAAGGTATCCAAGAAGGCCGCTGTATCGGATTTCGGAAGGGAGGAGTAGATTTCAAAAACTCCCTTAGGAACTTCATTAATTTCCGCATCTATTTTTTGATTTTGAATTTAATTGTTGGGATTGTATGGTTGATTCCTGGTGTAGATCCCAGTTATTTTTTTATCGGTGAAGTGTCTATGAAAAGAAACTGTCGCCTTATTTCAGAAGCCAATGAAGTTTCTCTTGTCGGTGTGAATTCGTTGCTTAGAGTTTTTGCAGTTGAAAAAGGAGTTTTATTTTTTCTTTTTCTGTTGGATAGTAGGTTTCTGAGGTCTGCGGATAAATTGAGATTTGCCTTCTTCTGGCAGCGCTGACATATTTTTATGCCAGCCTCGGATTCAGTTCTACGGAAGAAATTACCACAATCGTGGTTCGGTTCACTAGGCAATATTTCGATCAATAGCGAGTGAATTAATATAGTTCTTAATTCTAAGATTATAATTCCCCCTATTATAGTTTCTTCTTGACATGTTGATTTGATACTAAGATTTTAAATAATGCTAGTTGATGCTTTGGAATATATTGATATTTGATACACACCAGTACTAACAGAGACAGCCAGGGCAGTTTCTTCTTCCCCCACCCCAAGCATGTCATGCAGAGCGAAAAAAACCATAATAACTGAAAGATTTGATAGCTAACAAATTACAAAAACTTTTGTCCAAGTATGAGAACTCTAGCTCTTTTAGATACTGAGAAATGAAGCCCTAAAGGGGGGGGGGTAATAATTTTTATATTAATAGGAAAAGAAGGAGGAGAAACTGTGGGTGCTTACGAGCTGGGGTATGAACAGTGCATAGCAAGATCCAGAAAAGAGCATTTGGGAAAGACCTAATAGAAAAGCTAGACAGAACCTGCCCATTTTGAATTTACAACAATGTTAAATCTATGGGACAGGTAAGAAGGGGAAGAGGGAAGGAAAGGGGATAGAAACATGAAAGTAACAGAGAATGAAGGTGTCTATATTGTTAAGAGTCATACCAAGTTTGGAAAACATAGAATAATTTAAACCAGAGATATTGGTCTTAGAAGGTTTCACAGGATTAACACTGGCGGAAAACATCAAAGTAAGCGGCACAGGTGAAAGAAAATCGCAATTTTCTCAATAACAATTAATTTTTCCGATTTGAAATTTTGCATTATTGTGGTACGTTGAAGAAGACACCTATATTATAAATTTGGAATTAAAATAATTAATTTAAGGGTCTAATTAGGGGCTGGCGCTTTTCCTTTGTCGGTAACATCAAAGGAAATTGGATTGTTAATAACTAGAGAAAAAATGAAAATTGATTACTGATATTATGTACAGGGTCAATGTACCTTAAGGGCAACCTGCATAAAAATTTTTAAAAAGCCCCTGGGCCAAAATAAAAAGAGTTATTGGGCATTGATTCCCCTCCCCCACTTGACCATGTTAAACCTATGGGATAGGTAAGTTAAAATCTATTAAAAAAGGGGTGGAATAAACTCATATAAGTTGCCACCAGCCTAATTAAGTTTAAAAGAACTCAGAATTACTATTAAGTTGTCAGATTTAAAATTAAATTGGTCCTTAGACCACATAAAGTCCAATGGGAAAACGATCTGTAAAATCCAAAGTAATCAAAATATAAAACTCGTCAATTAGATATAACAACTAATGAAGGTTTAAATTCTGGAATATTGTGCTTCATTACAGCGTCCATCTGCTGCAATACTGACACAACTCGAAAAATACGAATTTTGAGTTCTGTGACAGTTCCCAGCTTTGTAAATCGTCTTCTTTACGCCACAACAGAACTCCTATGAAGCATTTGAGTACTGCCTACTTCTTAATCCATCAATTAAGCATGTGATTCCTGCACTTCAATACAAACAAAATTTTTAAACACATTTATCTCAGAACTTCATTTTTCGAGCTTTTCCAATTTTGCAGCTCATGAACGATACATTGTAAAAGTTTTGGAATGTTTGCGTAGTCCGTTACTAATCTAATTTCAAAATCTAGAGCATCAAGTAATAAATTAATTTCAGAACTATCATTAAGCCCTTTTAATTCCTCAAAGTAAATCTTTTTCGGTGCTCTAGGCGTTAATTCCTTCGCTGTCTTTTTGTTTGCGAAAGAAATACGAGCGATCGGCGGACTTGATTAAAGTTCCAGTCAGTTGAGCATTAACACGGTTAGTTGTTGCCCATCTCTTTCTCTGTTTCGATTTCGTTTACCTGAAAACCGAATTTCGTTCACTTCCGTATATTTCGAGATCGTCCCTTGCAGCAAAGAAATGGAACAGAAGAAGAAAATGCAGTACCCTTTAGATGATTTTGATCTCGATTTCCCCCTCTTTCTATCTACCCCTTTTCCACTCATTCTGTTCTGCGTCTTTTTTCTTTCTTTTTTTGTCTCCACTTAGCGCCGCAGCATCCAGGACGAGGGTAAAAAAATAAAAAAAAAGGGAAGAGAGATACTAGCGAAGCACAACAAAAAACGAAACACCAAAAAAAGAAGAAAAAATAAAAAAGAAATAAATAAAATAAACGGAAACGAAATGAAGTAAAGAACGGGCGGAATGCTAGTGGAAGAAAAATATCGATGAAGATTCCGATTACGATACCGAACCATTGAACAAGTTCGGAAAACGTCGGCCCTCTCCTTCAAGAACGCGGACAATGATCTTCGATTACATCGAAATGGCATCGATTAAGAGTTTAGGCGAAGTAACGTTCCAGACCATTCCTGGGAATGGGCTGCCTCTTCGGGATAAAAAAAAACAGGAGAAAGCAGGAAAAAGGAACTAAACGGGAAAAGAAGAAAATGGCTAAAAGTGGAAAGTTTCGTTGTTTATGAGTCTGATTTTAGACGCCGAGCACTGGAGATGAGAAACGTTGAAAATTCTTCTGGAATTATTGTTCTTTTTCCGCAGAAAGAGGTGCTTTATCTTGTTGCCACATAGCGGCAATAAATTTTTAAGGTATGTTTGAAAGATGGTTCGGATGTAGAACTGGACGACACATTTTGAGACATAACGCAGTAACGCGATAAGTTCCGTTCAACTTAATGTTCTAGAAAAGGTAGAGTCAAAAATTTCTCTTCCTTTTTTATTTCCTTAAATTACCTTTCCAGATCAGTTACATATGCATTCATATCTGAATATTTGAAGTCGACTGCTCGGTGAAAAATTTTGAACCGAAAAATCATCTAGCAGAGTGTTCCAAAATGATTATCATAAATTATATTACTAGCAATTTCATTCCAAATTATATTTGCACATAAAAGTTGATAAAATTGCACACTAAGTCTCCTTAACTTATGACCGAGTTCCTTTCCGACTGACATGTCGTAAATCGAACTGGTAGCATCTCGGATCTATATTTTTCAATACTGTTTTCCTTTAAACGGGTTATAAAAATTATACAGTAAAACCTGTTTAAAACGGAAACTGTAAGAAACGGAATCCTGTTTTAAGCGGAAACAATATTTTGTCTCGTCGAAAAATATAGAAAGATCCATATTACATTCCCTCCATAAAACGGAACCTGTCTAACGCGAAACGGACAGAATTTTATTGTTAGAATGCCTGTTCCAACGGGAAAAAAACTGAGGTGAATTTACCTGAAAATGTTTGCATCGAAAATTATTCACCAGCCTAAGATGTAAGTAATCTGCAGATTTTGTTGAACAAGGGTAAAGTTTCCGATATGAGTGCAAAAGAATTCATATCAATCGACGATGATATTTTAACAGACATTCATATTGATAATGTGAATGATATAATTCAAAGGCATACGAACAAAGATAGCAGTGATAATGATGAATGTAATATAAATGAAAGCATTTCTGATAAAGAACAACTCTCCATCAAATCATATGGATCCTTTTTAGATACAGTACCTGAACTTGAAAAGTTTGCCATAAGTCAGGGAGATGCTGAAATGCTTGAACTTTTGAAGAATACGAGAATATTAACAGAGCGAAGAATTATTCATAAAAAGATATGTACAGAAAGCAATGCTGGATTATTTTAAAATGTAGAATTAGCAAATAAACTTATTTTCCTTAAATTTGCAGTTTTTGAGTAAAGATAATCAATTGTTAGAGTAAGTAATGACTATGATATTTATTTCTATTTAGTGCCACTATTTCTATATAGTTTATCACAATTCTCCTCCACAAAATATCTTCTTTAATGTATGTAAGATATTAACCGTAAAGAATAATTTAATCATTGTATAAAGAAGGATGTAAGAGCTAGATTAATTTTTTTGGAGATAGATGGAGCCAGAGTTCTGCTCTGTACGAACTACGAGCAGCGCCCTCTTTTTCCCAACAAAACCAGACTGCACGCTGAGAGCAGCGCAGCCCACCGTAGGCAGCCGAAATGTTAATACCTCTCTCATTACCTCTGTAGAAAGTCAGATCAGTCTTGGCGCAGTTAAGTCGCCGATCTTCCCACTATGGTAACTATATCCCATCTCACTTTCCTTATGACTCTCTAATCTGTCAATCTCTAATACCGTAATATTCTTAACCCGTAACATCTATTCCTCATTAATCTAGCTCCATTAGTTAAATATGACTTCATGTAACTTCTCAACACTCTCGTAAACTTTCTATGTACATATCTCTTTCCCCCTGTAAATTCCCCCTATAGTATTTAAATAAATGTTTTGTATTTAACTTGAAGTCTACTCGTTTATTTTATGTAATATTTTGTTCTAAATTTAATGTAATAAAAACCCTTAAATCCTCTGGACATAAACCCGATCTATTTACCCCTTAAAGGTAACCCTTCAATGGGCATTGTATTCATTTGAGCGGAATCCCACATGTATACAATCTTATTTGCGCATCCCAAATTTGCAACAATATTTTCCCATTAAATTATACTCGCGTAAATATTTACCACTACGGCTTGTTAAGGAGAAAGGAAACTTTTAATGAAAAGCAAGACATTTAAACTGCATGGTCTTCACCAGCCTAAAATTCTAGACTCATAAAATTATATTTCTAGTCTTCTAAAGATATAAACAAATAGTCAATAATTCATTTGGTATATAATAAAAAAAAAATGCTTAAAAGTATCAAATTATCACAGTTCTCCTCCACAAAATATCTTCTTTAATGTATACCAACCTTATTTGCAAATTCCGAATTTGTTACAATATTTCTCCATTAAATAATGCGCGCGTAAATATTTACCAACACCCCACAACATTGTATATATTTATAGAAGCAAACATTTCGGGTTAATCGAGTTTCGCATCCCCCTCCCCCTACTCACCTCAGTAAACACGATGGTAACCATCAGGTGGAAAGGGTCTAAATTAAATCCAGTGCCTCCCCTCTTTAAAGAGGGGAGAAGATTCGAATCTTCGACATTCCCCTTAATGAAGGCATTAGGCATTAATTAATTAGATCGGGCCACTCAAGACATATTCAGGATATAGGAGGGGGGAAGGCCTTCCATTGATCGTGCTGGGGGGGGGGCGGTGAAGCCTTTTCCCCTCGAGGCACTCAGCTGAACATTCACTGCAACTGTAATTGTTGCGCGCTGATTGGTGTCAATCGTAGTTAAGGAAGTATCTGGCTTTTAAGCGGGGATGCGGATTCCGATTTGGAAGGTATTGAGTTGAGTGAGTTTGAACGTAGATTGCGTTTCTCTGTAGGACTTCTTTGGGAAAATTTTAAGTTCTAGAAGCACTGGGCTTTGAGAAAGCATCGTATTTTATGGTCTGTTAATTTAATAGCGTATTTTCAGTTTCAGTTGCTCTTTTGGCGGTTCAAGTTAGACTGAAGTTTTGCTCCAGCAAATTATTAAAAACACAGAAATTTAAGTTATTTGTTTGTTTGAAGTGTAAATGAAGAATAATCTGAAGATTGCGTTTCTCTGTAAAACTTCGTTAAGATTTTAACTTATAGAAAAACGAAATTTTTAGAAAGAATTGTATATTATCTTCCGTCAATTAGAAAAAAAAAATTTTTCGGTTTCAGTTGTTCTTTTGGCGATTCAAGTTGGACGGAAGTTTTGCTTCAGTGATTTATTAAAAACACAGAAATTTAAAAAAGAGCGTAAATGAAGAATAATCTGAAGATTGCGTTTCTTTGTAGGACTCCTTGAAGAAGATTTTAACTTCTAGAAAAAACGAAATTTTGAGAACGCTTCGTAATTATTGTCTGTTCCACATATATGAAGTGTATTTTTTTCTTCATTTTCTGTGTTTTGGCGATTCGAATTAGGCAAAAGTTTACTTAAAGCGTTTTATTAAAAATTCAAAAATTCAAGCTATTTTGTTTTTTTTAAAACAAAATATTTTAAAAAATAATTTAAATGTTTTGACTTTCGAAATTATTTATCTGTAAGCAATTTCGATCAAATATAATTTTTTGGAAGTAATAATATTTTATGACCGCCCTGTTTTATCCTTTGTTTAAAAAATAAATTAATACTTTTATTTCAGAAAAGAAGATAGAAGCTTTACTATAGTAAGGCACCATTTTTTTTGGACCGAATCAGTTCTGCGATAGATCAATTCCATCTTTCGATGGAAATTTCCCTTTGTTTTTTCGAAGCGGATTGAAAAGAACTTTGGAATAAATATGAGATAATAGCCTTTGCAGCTGAAAATCCCTTAACCCCTTTAATCAATCTATAAATTTCTTTCGACTGCCATTTAGAAAATACTAAGTTTATTTTAGTGGTATACTAGAACAGCAAATATCAATAATACACTGACGGAAAAAAAATCCCAACACCAAGAAAGAGTTGTGCTAGATCAACGAAATTTCATAGGCGTGTTTATACATCTGAAAGTTTACGTCTATTCAAATTTCGCGTTAGGCGCATACGTGTAGCGCTAGTAGCGCCACTATGAACATGCATATCAGGTTTGCTTTAAATACGCACTGCAAAGTTCGTGAGCGTTATTTATCGTTGAGATGTGACTAGTGAGTTGATGTTAGTCAAGAATGCCTTTAAGAAGACGAAGAAGCCATTATCAACAGCTCACTGAATTTGAACCAGGTCGTCTAGTAGGTCAACGAGAAGGTGGATTTTCTTTCCGCGATATTGTAGAAAGACTTGGAAGGAATGTATCCACTGTGTATGATTGTTGGCAGCAGTGGTCAAGGGAAGGTACTGCCTCAAGAAGACCGGGTTCCGGTTGGCCATGTGACACTACTGAGAGGGAAGACCGCCGTGTTCGGCGTATGACTGTGGCGCATGGTACTGCGTCTGCGGCAGAAATTCGAGCTGCAGTTGGCACCACACGTGAAACAACGAACTGTTACAAATCGGTTAATTCAAGGGCAGCTCCGAGTCAGACGCCCTGTAGCGTGCATTCCCCTGACTCCAAATCTCTGCCGTTTGCGACGTGAGTGGTGTCATGCTAGAGCTCATTGGAGGACGGAGTGGAGATCTGTTATGTTTTCTGATGAAAGCCGGTTCTGCCTTGGTGCCAGTGATGGCCGTGTGTTGGTTAGGAGGAGGCCAGGTGAGATCCTGAAACCAACCTGTCTGCGGCCTAGACACACTGGACCTGCACCTGGAGTTATGGTCTGGGGAGCAATTTCCTATGACAGCAGGAGCACTCTCGTGGTTATCCCACGCACCCTGACTGCAAATTTGTACGTCAGTCTGGTGATTCAACCTGTTGTGCTGCCATTCATGAACAGCATTCAAGGGGGTGTTTTCCAACAGAATAACGCTCGCCCTCATACCGCTATTGTAAGCCAACATGCTCTACAGAGTGCCGACATGTTACCTTGGCCTGCTAGATCACCAGATCTTTCTCCAATGGAGCACATATGGGACATCATTGGACTACAACTCCAGCGTGATCCAAAACCAGCATTAACCGTCCCTGTACTTACCGACCAAGTACAACAGGCATGGAACTCCATCCCACAAGCTGACATCTGGCACCTGTACGACGCAATGCATGCACGTTTGCATTCAAAATTCTGGCGGTTACACCGGTTATTAATGTGCCAGCATTTCACATTTGAAATGGCTCTTCTCGCGCTTACATTAACCTGTGATCTTGAAACTTTAATCAATTCAATATGTTAGCTAGAATTGATTAAAGTTTCAAGATATATATTGTCGAAATTTCATTACTCTACAATAATTTTTTCTTGGTGTTGGGATTTTTTTCCGTCAGTGTAATATGATTCTTTTAACGTTTAATATATATTTGCCTGTGAGATTTCTTTGGGCAGATTTAAATTCTGAAAGTGTTAAATTTATCAGAATCTTATTTTATCGTCTGTTTTGAAAATGGCCGAAAGCGTAAATCTTGAACACTCAAATCCCACATATTTCTTCAACAATGTATTAAAAATCAAGAGCTTTCACTAATTTTTATTATTTTAAGGCTGAATATTAATAAAAATTTGAATTTTTTTATTGTAAATATCATTTCTTTGAAAAATCTTCTTCTTTGGATAAATTTAATCTCGAAGAGCATTTAATTTTTTTTAAAGCATTCTATTTTTATCTTCTACTTTGAAAATTCTTATAACAACTATTTCGATTCTCATTTTGAAGTTCCGAAGTTCTGTAAACGGCAAAAGCGTAATTTCAGTTTCAGTTGTCATTTTGGCGATTCAAATAACAAAAAAATATGCTTCATTAATTTATTAAAAACTCGTTAAATACTGAAAGAATTATTATTTTTGTTAGCACTTTGTTTTATCATCTTTTATAAGAACAGCTTTCCGTTCAATTTCCTTTTCAGCAATCATTCTGAAAATTCAAATCATGTGAAAATTTACGTCGAAGGAATATTGGAATCCTTGAATCCATGCTTATTAAAGGAAATCAAGCAATTTTTGTAAAGAACCTTATTTTATCGTCTAATTTGAAAATGGCTAAAAATTTACTTATATTTTGTTAGTCGTTTTTCAGATTCAAAGTGACGAAAACTTAATTCAACAGTTCATTGCAAGTACAACATAGTTAATATGCTTCAAAAGCTTTAAAGTAAGCTGAAATATTTTAAAAATCATCCGAAAAAGTTGTTAATGGAACATGAATCGCCAGTAGAAACTTCCAAGTTATGACATAGAAACATTTTTACTTGAAACAGAGCAGAAACGGAATTATATCGAAACAACTGAAACATTTATACATATGCTAACTTAGTACAAATATCGCTGTTTTTATTTAAGGGGATGTAAACCCATTATATCTCCTATTTTAACGTAGGACTACGCTCTTCCCATTGGGTTCTCAGGAAGGAATTTGATTCACACTCCAAAACGCCACAAAAAACGTTGTATGGGAGATCCTCTATATCTCGGTAACTACATACGTAAAAAACATAACTAATGTCTTATTTTAGAGATAAATGGTAACAACAGAAGTTACAAAAAAATTTAAGAATCCGAGAAGCTTAAAACAAGCTTAACAAAAGATAATCGCGAGTAACAAAGATAAACCGAGAAACTTCGAGAAACAAAAGAGTCACGCAAGTAAAGTAGAACTACGCCTTTAACATCAGCGGCTGTTTGAGAAAGACAGCCTTCTGTCATTTTTTTAAAAATGTTACTGTAATTTGTATCTTCTGTCACTATAATTGTATATGCTTTGTAAAAGCACATTTTCAATTGATATACAGTACAGAACATCAAAAATTTTCTAAAGCATTTTATGTTAAAAGTCTGGATAGTTCCAATTGGAAAAGAAGAGGCAAAAAGTTTTTTTTATTTTGCTACCAACAAACCTTGTTCAGAAAAGAGCACTTTCCTTAATTAATTGCAGTGTTTCATGCATTTTATATATGCTGTGTGTGACAAAAATGCTGCATGCAAATGTGTGGAATTATCAATAATGCATGAAAATGTTGACTGATAATGTACTTTGATACTTTTGATACTAATGAATGATAAAGTACTTTTGATAGTGTTTATATCATCTCACGATAGCTTATAGCCATATTTGCGAAAATGGAATGACGTCGGAAATCCAGACAGCAACATCTTGCCTAATAAGGCTTAAAATACGGTGCAAGCACTAACTTTTGGAATGAACAGTTTATCGATTTTATGAATTGCTAAGAAGGTCCAGAATAACAGACAATCCGTGAAACCATTCTCTTTAAATATAAATCAGGGGCATAAATTCGAACAACGAACACTTTTGAGAAATATTTTTATGTTCGCGTAGACCTTACAGAACAAACACAAGAAGCGACGCAGTGAGTCTTATTGCCATCTGTTTGCGACGTCATAAAAATTTATGCCCCTGCAATTATGGATGATATCAGTGGCGAATCCAGGGGGACTATGGGGTTGCAGCCCCCCCAGAACTAAACCAAAATTCTTGATTTTTTTAAAAATCATTACACCTGTTTGTTCTTAATCTCTTTTTTTAAAAAAATAAAAAGAGGCAACATTGTTTTCTCGCTTGGCAGAATCAAAAATTTCCCCACTTCTGTAGTCATTCCATTCGTACTTTTCCCGCTTCCGCTATAACTTAACTACTCGTTAATATAACTTAACTAACCAATAAAAAGCGGCTGAATCTCTATTGATCTATTCTAGCTTTGAAAGAAAAAATATTTTGCATTTCAGTGTGATGTCTAATTCAGAGAGAATTGTAGGTGTGATGCGTTGTAGGTGTGTTATAGAAATTTGAAAATTAGTCCAATCCGGTTTTCAACGCCTCCTTTACACTATTAAAGATTTGATGAAGTGGAGAGGAAAGTTATTCTGACTTCCCCTCCACTTCATAAAATCTTTAAATCCAAACCAGGTTCAGGTCTTATTACAACTTTTATTGTCTCAGTTTGTTCGCCTGTTCCCCATGAGCTTCGCACGGCTCTTTAAAACACCGAATCAACAATTTCTTATATATTGCATTTCTAATTACTTGTATTCCTCTTTTCATACAACAAAGAAGGTTTTAGAAAGTTCAACTGCAAATTTGACGTTGTCTTTCTACGATTAGCCGTTCACTTGCGATACTTAAATTTCACGTTCTACATTCTAAAATGGTCATGAACTGGAATTGTCTAAAAATATGAATCTAACCATCAAAATTATCGTTTATCTCTTTCATCATCTTTTAAAAGCCATGTAAAGACTAAAATAAAAGACTTTTAATGCTTTTTGGAGCGACTGGAATTCTGTTCAAAAATGCCACACTACATATATAGGGTAATTGAAAAATAATCCTCGGTTATAATTTACTATAATTCATCAAGTATTACAAATATCAAAATTAACAATACCTCATTAAGATGCAAACATTACCGATTAGTAATTAATAAATCATTATATCCCCCTTTCGTTAAGCAACACACATCCTTACGGTAGTCCATTCTCATTAGAGATACATTTGAGCTTCATTTATTTTACTAACCATATTTGGTACGGTTTCAGACGTAATCGGTGATGTAAGATCTTCAAGACACTTCGTTGTGGGAATTTCCAGTTCTGCGCGAATCTGTGGATTACACTCAAAAGTCTCTAACTCTAGTCGCTATGTCTTGTGAGACATTTGGTCTTCCTGGTCTTTTTTTTTAACAAACTAGTGTCCTTGTTTTAGCAAACCCAGGGCAGAATGCTCTGCTGTCTCGCTCTTATTTTTCCCCTATATTTCTCGGGATACTCGCTGCACTGAAACAAGCGGTGATGATTTCGCTTATTCTAAAATTCCAAAGGCCTTCTACTCGTTAGTCGCCATTTTGAGATAGGCGACGCGGAAAATAACTTCTTTCCTTTTGCTGCTTGCTTAACGTGAGAATGAGTTTGAGCTGAATCTAGTGACTCACGTGAAAAATAGAAAGTATGGAAATAAAAATTTAGCACCTGCTTCTTCCCACCATTAGCACTAAAAACTATAATTTATATTCTCATAGTTATACCATCTCAAAACCCGATGATTACTTTATTACTCTGTATATCCAGGAAAAATTAATCGAATTCTCATAAATATCTAATCTGGTAAGTCGATGACTGGCTAACAAATATCGACGCTGAACGGATAACGTTCGTTAACCTGTTATTCACTGACTTTGTAAGAATTTTCAGTACGTTTTACAGTTTTTAGCAGAATAATGTCTCTGCATTTTGGCATATGAAAATTTACTATTCAGGAAACATTAGCCCACTTAACTAGAAGTGATTGTTACTCATTTTATGCAATCATTTTTTTTTCCAAGAAGAAATTTCATAGTTTGTAATTCATACTTCAGATAAGCTCATTTGGAAACAAAGTCAATTCCGACTTTGAAACAAAAATGATAAAAAAAATAATTTTAAAAAGAATGCGATTTAAATATGCCTTTTTAAAATATAGGAAAATTGCGTTTTAAATCTATTTATTTTAACATCTGTTCATGCATACATGTGTAACCCTTTTCAAAATATACTTCAGTTTATTTGTCTCTCTTTTTATAGTATACCTTACTTTATTTTTTATACGATTTTTTTTATTTTTTATGCTAAAATTTCTCTGTTTCAACAAGCGTGTTTTTATCAGATTTTTTTTTCTCTTTTCGTTGCACATAATTCTTTTTTTTTTACTTTCCTTTGTACTTTTTTAACACACCTTTGTACTTTTTCAACACTGGGATTTCTTTCATCATTCGCTATCTAAACTGATTAAAATCTTTTTAAATGTATTCTCGAGTTTTATTTATTCGTCTTAGAACGGTTTTTGTGGCGAATTTCTGTTCTTTTTTCGAACGCTTATTTTGCTTTCGAAGTTATTCTTTTTTTCATTATTTCGTTCCATTTTTCTTGCGTTAATGACTTTTTATTTTACTTTATTTCATTCATCTATTTAATTATTCTCATTTGTGCTTTTTTTTCGTGAAGAAACACGTATAAAAACATAAAACGTAGTTAGCACCTATCTTTTGTGTCAGATTTTGTTCATGCATCAAATCTATTCAGGTTTTTACTGTAAGAAAAATAAACATTGCTCAATATCAGTAATTTAGATTTTTTAAAAATAATTTTGTAAGGAACTGAAAAGTTCTGCTTTAAAGAAAAGAGGTAAAATTAAAAACAGAATTTAATTAATTTTTTGAAAGTTAAAAAGTGTTTTGATTTAAATTTTTTTATGAATTCTAAAAGAAAGTGAAATAATTTTCCTTTTTAATTTATGTAATAAAACGAAAGCAATTCATACTTTTATTTGTATCTTCAAATTTATTTTTAGCGAATCAATTTGTTTTAGTAAGTTCAAAATTTATTCTATAGAAACTTATTAATTTGAAAGAAAATTTTTTGTTCCGGCAATTCACAATTAATTTCGAGGGTTATTTTTATTCTATATTAATGTGAACTACAAACATTTGTTATCAGTTGTAAACAGCAAAGTTTAAGGAATCTGAAATTCAGCAACCTTAAATCTTCGCAGATTATACCAATCAACAACAATCAAACATTTCAAAAGTAAGTTATCTAAATTGACATCTAGGGCTACCAGAGCTTCTAATTTTCTTTACCATAATTACTATTTTAGTTTTCCACAAGAAATAATGCTTGGCAGAATTTTTAAGACTCTCTTGAGCAGTTTCTCATTCAATGCCTTTTATCTTGTTGGTGACATTTTAGCAAAGGGCAATCTACAACAACTTTAGCAAATCCGCTGAAACAGAAACATAACATAATGCTATAATCTAAAAATAACGACGCTGTAGTAAGACATCCCATTGTCTAAAGATATTAGCATTAGAACGGTTTCGGCTTTGTATAAGACCTATTCAAAAGTATCTTAAATAGATCTAAAATTCTTAGAAATTGGCTGAACTGTATTGATCTTTTTTTGTCCTAGGCAAAGTCGAAATGAAACGAAACAGCGGGATCTATTGTTGCTTCCGTTTAAAACAAAGAGCGACCGTCGCACTGCTTTCGTGCAGCTCTGACACCACCCCGGGTTGCAGAAATCACATAAACAATGCAAACAAAAAGGACAGAAACAGCAGCAATTCCCATTCCGGCTTCAAGCAAACACACGTTCCGCCGGTATTCCACCGTTCGTTTTCAAGTATGCCATTCAGAACACAACAATACTCATACAGAGAAAAGGTTTATCTTAGCAACAGCAAACACAAGCCCAAAAAAGAATGAAGAAGGGGAAAAAAATAGAACGAAGATGAATCCGAAACCGATTCACGTATACGATATAATGCTAATTAAAATTAAACCCACAGGAGACTTCCAACTCTTAGCTGAAAAGGGGGGGACGCAAAATAAAATGCCAGCGCACGGAACGGTTTTTAATATTATGTGCGAGTAGAACAAACAAAATCTTTCATTAAGAAACAATAACTCGACGTTTGTCAATTTCTTTTGGGGATTCCGTGCGAACAGCGATAAACTTCTAAAAGGAAAAGAGCGGGAAAAACAAAGAAGGGGAATTTATGTATGTAAAAAAAGAAGAGCAAAAGGAATGGAGGCAGGGGGAAGGAAGAGCAAAGAGGGGGGAGAGCGGGAGGAAGGTTGTTGAAGGTGAGCGCGAGCCCGAGAATGAATAGAATGAACTATAAACAAGGAAAGAATTTTCCGTGCCAAATTAAACATGGCGCTTTCAGTTCTTCGCCGTTAATTATAATATTTGCATTTGAAAGTTTTGGTCGGGAATAATTAAGCGTTTTATCTCGCTTTAGTTTGAGCGTGCCGAATTAATAAGCGTGTTGGGGGTGAGGGGGGAGATGAGAGAACAGTGCCATCTGTCGGAATGAGTTCAGTAGTTGATGGGGCGAATATGGTTTGGCTTAGAAAGGAAGGTACAAGACTGGCATTTGTTTTAAGAAAAAGGGAAATAAGAAAGACTAAAAAGAACGAGACGTACAGTAAAATGTTCAGAAAGAAAGCTTTGTAATTGCTCTTCGGCTGCGAAAGATCGCCTTTTCATAAAGGTGTAGAGGTAGGCTGTTTCAAGGCAGCATGTAATTTTCCCTCGCATCAATTGTTTTTTCTCTTGAACAGCATGGCCTCGACAGATGGAATTAATACAGCGTAAACGATGATTATTTTATGGCTTGTGCACATTATTTTTAATGCACGAATATTCCCGTTCTGTTGTGGGAAATGTTACGTAGAACTAGGTAGGCCTTGATGAATGAACGGAAATTATAACATTGAAATTTTTAGAAGGATGGGAATTACCGGCTGCGAAACATATTACTAAGAGTTCAGAGTGTAAGAAGCCTTGCACATAGATTTTCTTGAGTAATTCAGAGAATGCCGATTTTAAACGTAACGTACCAGCTATGTGCTTTTCAAAAAATCCCAATTCTTATGATAAACCAACGCTGGTAAAAGGTTAAATATTTGCTTATATACAAATTGACATTAATATAGCATAATCATGGTCTAAATAGAAATTTATTAAGTTCATTCCATCAAGAGCTCCTTCTCGTGGTTGACATGTGTCTTCGTCGCCGAATATGTGTTCACCTTCTTTCCTCTCCAGAAACTTTCAACTCTGGCCCAGCCCACTGTTGCTTACGAAGGCAGCTGGCAAGGGGTCCTAATATATTTCGAATGAAAAGCAGATCAAAAGCTGGAGCTTTAGTATAAAAGCTGCTATTTTTACTTTGTCTCTAGCATCTATCAGAATCTGAAAGTTAGGGGCTAGAGAAACCAGAATGGTCATAAGAAGCTAGGAGTTATCTTCCTCCAGAATCATTGAAAGCAAGATTACTGGCATAGGGAAGGGTACTCGTAAAGGAAACGGTAACAGTTTGAGGAATTACTAAATCATAAGGCGAAAGTTATTCTTAGAGTTACATAACAGTTCCTCATACTTTAACACCAAAGGAAGTGGAAATTATACTGTTTTGGCTCAAAACTAGGGGGAGTTGGAATAGATCGATACGCGGGAATATTGATATAGTCCTTAGATTTTGATGAATGGAATGGTTCAAGATGTTCATATACATGCCACTGTAACCGTTAGCACAAGTTCAGAGTCGGATTTAGCCTTTGAACCGCTCCGTGCAAAATTCAAAAAATGCGCCCTTATGGAACTACAATGTACGCATTCTAAAAAAAAGTTATATGGTACTTTTAACATTTTTAGCGAACGTCCAAAGAACAACAGTGTAACCCAGTAATTGACACAAATACCTATTACAACTTTTCACTTAAAATACTTCATTTAAAAAACAGTTAATAAGAGTTTAATTTAGACGATTTTTTTTTACGAACACTTAGTTCAGATAATTCTCTAATTAATTCTAAAACATCTGAACTGTAAAAGTTTAGATGTCTCTGAATTATAATTAGAGAATTACATGGATTAAATGTTCATATTCAATTTCTAATATAGCTAGGAATCTCTCCTGAGGTCTGACAAACTTGTTTAATATGTTCTTGTTCGCAAATAGTTCTTGATTATTTCTAGTTTGGCAAAACTACATTCCACGGATGCACCACTTATTGGAAGAGTTTGTAAAATTCTTAAAGCAATGCTCAAGTTCGGAGCAAAATTCATTTTTGTCATCAATTTCAAAACTTCCAAAGGTGGTATATCTTTTTCCAATAGAGAACACACCAACACCACTGATATTTCATCACAAAGTTCCTGACTATTTATATCCGATGATTCTCCATCTGTTAAAATGGTTTCCAAATATTTGCAATTGGCCAAAATTACATAACTAAGATCTTTCAGTTCATATGTATGATATATATTGAATAACGAAAAGTCTACTTCGAAAATCAAAAAAATGGCTTCGAAATGTTTCGACTCCTATCCTGGACCACCTTCGTCCTGTAGGTGTAATGGTCTCTGAGCTGTACTGTACAGAGACAGACATTGCCTTTTCTATATATTATAGATTACTGGAGTAGTGCCTTGAAAGTTTTGTGGTCATTATTACATAAAATTTGATTTTTTATTGTTTTTTTAGAATTTATTCAGAAAATTTTCTGATTAATTCAGAAATTCCGTTGCGATTATTTTCTAATTTTGTCTTAGCAATTTTGTGCCTCTCGATTTTTTTAATTCGTGACTGGTCACGAACCAACGGAGTGTTCGTCCGGCCCTGACAGGGTATATTTTTCGGCAATGTTTAGTCAAAAGTTAATTTAAAAATTAATCAAATCGCTGATCTTCTCGTCTAAGTAAATTTTACTCTAAGTACGTGTTGTGTGATTTCTTTAACTATTTACGTTTTTCTGCCAGAGAATCTACTCCAAAGGTGGGAAAAAATATTTATTTTTCTGAAATATATTAAGTTTTAAGGTCATTTAACGTTGTTTTTGCGTGACCACTTGTTTTAATTAAAAAAAGGCTCTTGGGGCAGATTAATACAATTGACTCCGGGGCACATTGATACGAATCTTGTACGTGTATCAATATGCCTCAACAGCAATTACTTTGCTAAATCGTCTTCAGAAATGAAAAAAAAACGTAAAAATGAACTATCTAAGAGAAACACGCAAGTAAGTATTTATTTAAACGATGAAAAGGGTTTGATTTCATTGCAAAAATCAAAAGTATTGTAAATTAAGTTTTAAATTTTGCTTACCAATTTATAAAAAAATGTACAAAAAAATTCTACGGAAATTTAATTAATATCATCGAAAATATAATTTTCTGCATTTTCAGATGGTGTGAAAATTATTTTTGTGCTATATTATTTTCGTAAATCATCAAGGAATTACGCGAAAATTTTCCTTAATTTTTAATTAAATAAAATTTTCAAAAACGGCTTCCAGGTACACTCCAAAGTATTTTTAAACCCATACACACCCATTTTCCTTTATTATTTATAGAGATAAATTATTTTTTGTAGCATTATTGTTTCATTTTCCAGTCTCATTAAAAATGTTGAATTTTGATAAAAAAAAATAAAAGTTTGTTACTTTATTAAACTTTTAAACATTGATTTGGAATGCAAAGTTTATTAATAAAACAAATTTTGTTTTGATCCCACACCTATTAATCAGCATTATTTTCGATATTTCCGTGTGTATCAATGTACCCCTGGTATGGGGCAGATTAATACAAATCCATTTTTAGGACAAAAGTGTAATAAATATTATATTTTTTCATTGATTACCAAAATTCTATTGAAATTCTATATTAGATTAACAAATGCATAAATATAGCGTATTAGTTCTAACTATTACAGCCAGTAAGATCATTTTTTAGCTTTCCAAAAAAAGTGTATCAATGTTTCCGCATTTCCCCTATCTACTAAAAAAATTTTTTTTTGAAGAGCCATGAGGATTGTTATAGAATTTTTTTTAAAAAAAGAGAAGAAAACTTATCGGTTCTAAATATGAAAATGCGACATTCTCCTGGACGTGATTTTTTTTAAGAAGACATTCTACAGAATTAACCAAAATACCCACGTGCAGCATGGTTTCTTACATTAAAATGGTGCTCAAGAATCGGGTATAAAATGCGAAGAATTCAAGAGAACTTAGAAACCACATTTTATTACTGAAAAAGCTATTTTTATCTTTAGAAATTGCCAGTGAACTTCCACAAAAAACATTTACGTGTAAAACACGATGTCTTCAAAATCCTTCCATTTGGTGAGGTTTTGCGCTAAAATTTCAATGAGTCTCTGAATAGCTAATTGAAACATTCTTATGAAGAACTACGCACTACATTTTAAAAAGTAAATGCAGCTATTCAACCATGTGAAGGTGTACGCCTCTTAGATTATAAAGTAAACATGATCAGAGTTAAATTTCGTAGATTGAGTTCACAAACAGTAGTGTTAGAGAAGACACTATAAGACAGACTTCGAAAATATCCTTTTTCCTTAAACTGAACAATTCGGGTTTATTTATATCCGAAAGCTATGCTGATTTGTTACTGAAATCTCATGGAGTATTCTTACAAAATACGGCACTTTTTGTGTTGAGCTTCGTAGTATAGTGAACAAAATTGAGTTTGTACTTTAAACTTCTTCCTTTGACCGACAGGGTTCAAAATTTTACACAGATGTATAATTTTGATATTAAATCTATATACCAAATTTTATTTAGGTAGATTGTTGCGTTTGTGAGGTATCGTGTTCATATACATAAGAATAAACAGACAGTTAACTCGTTTGGGGATTTAATCCAAAACTTAGTACGAATCAGTGGCGGCTCGTGAGCTCAGAAACGGGAGGGCTGCAAAAAAATGTTTATCAAAAGAATACAATTTTATAAAAGCTACTTTATCTCTAAGTGGGCCAAATTTTTTAATTCCAAATCCAGATGTGAAATTTCCTGCTTTTCAAACAAAGTAAATAGCCAGCATATGACATTTTCTATTAGTTTTACTAACAAAAATTAAAGTGATCGCTGGATGTGACGATTCCTCTGACGAAAATAATGATAATAATAATCGGAGCTCCACATATACACTTCCCTCCTTGCCCAGTTTACTCGATAACACTCTTTCAAAAATGAATATCAAATAACTCACATACAGAAAATTTATTTTTGAGTTAAAACATATTAAATACATTTATTACTGAAGTACTCTAAAAAATTTGAAAGTTTTTAGAGTAGTAGTATTTGCCTGAATCTGTCGTCGCAACACGAACCGAAAGCGAAACTCATAAACAGCCAATGAGATTGCAACTGGTGTGAGGGTGAAGAAAAGTATTTTAAAAAGAGCATCTTTTTTTCATTCAGTTGGCTCCGTGCCAGCCAGAGCTGTGTTGACTTTCAGCCCATAGCCCGTCTAAGTTAAATGAAGAAAGAGTTGCTTTTTCTCTCGGATTTTCTGCTCAGTGAACGGATTTCGGGGAGAGGGGATCAGATTATTTTGAAGCTCAGACCTGCGTCTCTCTTCGTTTGGATTCATTTTATGCCTTTTTCAAAAAAATTTTATTGCTTTTTTTGCATTTTCGTAAGTCATTGAACTCTGAGAATGGAAAAGTAAGCAAATAAGATTCAGAACGAAAAATACAAGTTTAAAAACTAATTTCAGGGGGTGCTGCAACTCCGTAGCCCTAATAGACGAGCCGCCACTGGTACTAATTTAAAATTATGGTGATAAAACAACCTGACAAATTTCATCCGTCAAAAACATCTCCAAAAATCATCGTTGAATTTTTGAATCAAAGTTTTCACATGCACATGGAAGGACAGACAGACTTCTCATAGATGGATTTCATCAAAAATTTGATCGACATCTACAATTTGATGTAAAGAACTCATACTAAATTTCATCCCTCCAGTTCGTTGCGTTTTTGAGATATCGAACTTACTTAATTCCAAAAATGTTTTTTTTTCGGACTCATGAGGATCTGAAACTTGGATATTAATAAAAATCTCGTGTCGAAAATGTTGACGATTACAATATTTTCTCTTTCTATATTAGAAATTAAAAACGAAAGATTTTTAATGTATATACAACATCGCTTAAATTCGTATGCCTTCGATCGTAGAATAATATCTTTCATAATTTGAAGGGAAAAATACACGGAAAATACAAAGAGAATACAAAATTAAGCTCCAAGCAACACAATTCCGCGATAGAATTCAAAAGTATTTTAAAATCAATGGTTTACGTTTCAAAAATGATAGACTCATCATTATATTAGTCTGTTTCTTTTATCAGTTTCTACTCATTCCTTTGCTCTCAATATTAACTTTATTTTAAACCTTAAAGATTTTGAAAAAATTTGTCCTTTCACTTATTTTAAAGTATCTGTCCCTTTAGCAAATTTCCAACACATTTCATTTGATGTGCGTCAGACGACACAAGAAAACCACGAGTTTTATATCTAGATACAAATAGAAATAAATTGCATTTCTTTTTCGCCATCGCTGTATACCCTTGAAATTGTTCGAGAGAGGAACAGATTTTTATTCAAGTCTGTTGCTGTAGTGCTTTAGAACAAGATTTGGCGGGAAAAATCCGAAAAATACGATGGAATACGACGACAGAATTTGGTCTGGTTCTTTCATCAGAGACAGTCGGTGAAATTTTTCGGTGTCACATAAAATCCAGGAGTTATCGGAAATTGATTCACGGTATCCGGATAGAAGGATGGGTGAGGTTGAAATCCCATTATAAAAGATTTCCAAGTCACGTGACACAACCGTTGTTGCCTTTGCTGACTCAATACAGATAGAAAACTTTCGGAAAACGAATTTCATGTCATGTTGACTAGCTCTCCTCCTCGATCTTTTTCCCATCAGAATGCTTCAAAGAAAGAAAGCAACTGTTCTATGTCAGATTTCATTCGATTAGTAATTTTTTAGCTGGGAAAAAAAGATCAGAACAAATTCGATAGTTCTTCCTTTGGTGTTGGTATGAAATGTGTTGTGTTAAAATATTTTTTTCAAGACTTTATAATGTGTTCAAAGAGAATGCATTATAAAATGTTTTCGAAAGTTTTTACCTCGCGAATTGTGCTACATTTTATTTTTTTATTTACTTGCGGTTGATCTTTAAATATCTTTTATACCTCAAAATTCAATAAAAACGCAATAGATGTGCTATCAATAAAGATTCAGTTGATTACAACTTGGGTTTTACAACTTATTTGGTTTGGAATAGACGAAAAATTAAAATTACAAAAAAAAGTTTTACGATACATATTTAAGAATCTTAGAAGCGATATCCAACGATCAAATTAAGGGGGGGGGGAATACATACACTACAATTTTTTGGAGCTATTAAATTTGCTTTTACTTTTTAGCAGAATATGAACGTCGTTAAAATAAATAGAGCTTTTAGATGCATATATATGGGTTTCCAGATCAAAATAGCAAAATAAGGCCAAACCTTCTTAACAATAAGGCCAAATTTGACAAACTGATTGAAAAGGTCATTTGCTATTAGAAAAACAGCTATCCTTCATGAAAACGAATCCCACCTGATGGGCATATGTTCAATGTTCTATTATTAAACTAAAGTTTAAGTGAAAGAAATTTAAAACATCCTTCTTCTATTCGGGAGCTATTTCGTTCGACAGCTCATTATATATCATTTGAAATGTATAATATCAAAAATTTATTGAAAAACAATAGAAATAGTAATTAAAAATTGTTTTAAAAGTCATTAACGGAAATAAAGCCAAAAAAGGCCAGTAATGAATTTAAGGCCAAATGAAAATTCCCAAGGCCAAGGGTTTTGAAAAAAGGCCAAATTTCCATGATTTGGCCTTAAAAAGGCCAATATGGCAACCCTGTATCATACGTCCCGTATATACGGGACTATCGTCGTATTTCACTGCTCAGTACCGTATTACTATTTGTACCGTTTTCTCCCGTATGTTGATCAGAAGTCATGTCTAATAAAGCTATGCGAATATGTATTTGTCATTACAGCCCACAATGCAAATGTGGAGAGAATATTTTCCCTAATGTCACCTCAATGGTCGGACGAAAGAAAGAGGTTCTCAGTGGAGACAATTGAAGCAATTTTGTATTGTCATTTAAAATGACTTGCGCCCATTTCATAATTATATCAAAGAAGGAAGTAATGTAATTAAGAAAGTAAAATCAGCTTTAAAATATGACTGGGCTAAAGAGGATTAGCCTCGCATCTTTTTTATTTTCTATGTTGTCATTTTATTTGATTAAGTTAAAAATAAACGATAATTTCAATATTTAAAAAGAATATTTGCAAATCAGATAAACCTGTTTCCTTTTTCAATATCTTCACTCTCTCTCCTTTCAGCATTAGCTCTATTTTAAGCCTTAATGTTCCAAAAAAGTTTTATATTCTTTCACTTTTACTGAAAGGTTCCTGTCGCAAATGTCTCTCTCATTTCATTTTATATATATATATAGACTTATAAAAGGCAATGTTTGTGTGCGTGTGTGTCTGCGATGTCCAGACGAATCTATCGCACTCAGTGGCGAATATAGGTTATAATTTTGGGGGGCCAATATGACCAAGCTTACAGTTATTTGCGCTTGTTTTTTATTTTGTTTTTTTTTTAAGTAAACTATCATTCCATGATTAAGGATAGTTTTCAAGGGGTTTTAAACAAAGTGTTGGGACTAAACAATCTAGTTATTATTATTTTTTTATGTTTTCAATTTATTTTTATAAGTGAACTGAAATAATGCTTTATTATATGATAGCGCGTTGTTTTATGACACGCGCGTAGTGAACATTTACTTGTATTCGCGTTAATATTATTTTCCTCGCTCCCCTTACTTTTTTACTTACTTAATGTGTTAGCTTTTTTTAATAAAGATTTTTTTTGCTCTGGTCCCAACAAACGTAAATTTTATACAAAGGAAAAGAATGTTGGTTTATTATTATTGAGCCATAAATACGGTGTCATAAAGTGAGTACATAATAAAAAGTTTGCCTTTTTATGTAAAGTTTACAAAACGAAGTCCAGATTTCTTGGTACACTAGCAAACTTATCAAGAACTTCTTCATCTCTTATTTTAATGTCTATGGATCGAAAGCAATGCTAATCCATTAAGCCTACTTTCCGATGTGGTATTTCTTAAGTAAGTCTTCAATCTTCTTAAACTTGAGAAGCTTCTTTCCACGGTTGCAACAGAAACAGGCAGAACTGCTAGTAGTTTCAAGAGGATATAAATGTTCGAGAAGAAAGTCTTGTCACATTTTTCTAGAGAACTAATGGCTGTTTTGGGAAGATTTTCAGATTTTTCCTGACTCCACTTTTCTTTCCACAACATAAACTCACTTTGCACGACCTCTTTATGTGACAAATCTTCTTCGTAGAAATTGAAAGCAGCTTCCAATGAATAGAAATCTGTTTTGGTACTAAATTCTGGAAGGGTGTGTTGTAAGGATGCAACTGTTTCCTTGTGAGATTCAAAGCGTTCCTTCAGTGAATTACAAAAATCATCAAGGTAAGGTACATAAACAGCTCGTCGATAGTATTCTTCTTCTGTGCTGTAAGGGACGTTGTTGCGGGCTGTTTGAAGGCGACAAACTCTTGGAATCTCTTATTTAATGTCGAGTTTTGAAGCGATTTCCTTTACTTGAGCATACAGGGTTTTAAAGTTGTCATTAGCATTTACCCTTTGTTTCGATAGCAGATCTAAGACACTTGTAACATTTGCTATGGCTTCAGAAAGATCTATGTATTTTTTTAAGCTTCTCAAATAAGTTATGTGTAGTTGACAGCATCCGGCTCAAAACAAAAAGATTGACAAGAAATTGAAATTGACTGATAGAGCTACTTAGAGCATGTGCCTTAGGTGCTGAGTCACTTGATTCTTCTTCTATTTTCAAAAGAGAGAGAAGGATTGGTTCTAAAATATATTTAAATAAAAACACCGAGTCGTGCCTTTCCACCCATCGTGTTTCACATAATGAAATAAGTTTCTTTTTTTTCTGTTCAGGACAATAGTCAGATATCATTGATTTCAGTATTTCAGTTCTTTTGGCTGACATATTAAAGAATCTGCAGACTTCTTTGATAACGCCCATACAATCTCTTATAGAAGGAATGTTACTTGTATCCGACAAACACAAATTTAGACTATGTGAAGAACAATGTGTATACAAGGCTAGTGGTAGTTTTTCTTTGATAGAAGCTTGTACCCCTCTGAATTGCCCTCTCATCGTGGCAGCACCATCGTATCCTTGACCTCTCATTTTCTTTAAGTCAATCCCTAAAATTGACAATGTCTCTAACACTGTGTTAGCTAAGCCTGCACCAGTAACGTCATAAACGGGGACAAAAGTTAGGAAATCTTCTCTAATTTTGTATGAGTGGTCTTCAACATACCGTACACAAAGAGAAAACTGTTCTATCTGGCTAATGTCAGTGGTTTCATCTGCCAAGACGGAATAAAAAATAGACTTCCTGACATTTCTCACAATTTAAGATTGTATTAAATGACCAAACGTGTTAATGATCTCGTTTTGAATAAAAGAACTTGTGTGCATGCTCCTCCCACCACTGTTCATTAATTGGTCTTTAAGGTCATTAGCTCCACTGTTAGCTCTGTATCTCAGTAGTGATCGAAAATTTCCGGCATTTTTTTCTGGTTCTTCTAGGCCTATACGTCCACCGTCACAATGACCTCTTACTGCTATTTGCTGCCTTCCGCAAAATCTTATAGTTTGTATTATAGGGATCAGTTTTTTTCTGTTTTTTTCAATATCCAATCTTCTTTGAGCATTGACTTGATTAATAATACTCTCAGGGTTTTTTTTTTGTAACAATGGATTTTGTGTTTTCAGCAATCAAGACTGATTTTTTATGATATGTGCAATTTTCATGTTAATGAAACATTTCCTTGGCTTTTTTCAAATTACTAAAAGCCTGTGTTACTAATGCCGCTGTTACTTGGTGATCTCCTTTTCCTACACTTTTGGAGTGCGAAAATATTACGCAACATTTACAAAAAGATCCGGATTTTTCTTCAGAATAAGCTAACCACTCGAATTCTTCTAGCCATTTCATTTGAAAAGATCTAGAGTGGTTTGAACTAGAACTATTAAAAGTAGAAGGAAATTTGTATACAGGTTGAGGTTTCCAAACATTTTCTACTAGCGAAATTTTTTCTTCATTTGTTAACGAACGAACGGAATTGCTTTGACAATAGTTTCCAATATCATAGATATTTTTTCTTACTTGGTTGAAGTCCTCCACAACTGGGGTTGGATCAACGGTACTCGTATTTGCGACACCAGAAGAAACATTGTTACTGGCACAGTCAACTTCAACATTGTTACTGGCACAGTCAACTTCAACACTGTCACTAACAGGCCTATTTACACTCTGTTTTTTTGCAAAAAAGTTTTGAATAGAAGCTTGTCTCTTCATTATGAATGCAGTTGACTTAATAACACATTAAGATTCCAGAACAGCAAAATGCAGATGATCGCAGATACACAGCTATCCAAAAAGCTCACTAACTCAATCAACAGAGCTACAGATAAAACTTGACAAACAAGCAGAGAAAACAAAACAAGCAGAGCACACGAACTAACCGCATAAGACCCGCTAATATAGGATCAGTTGGCGCGCTTAGCGACCTTCTGTAATATTCCAGAATCTTCGAACCTATTCGAGATTTCGACTCTTCTTTATTGCCAACTTAGTTTTCTTGCCAAATTTGGCGCCAAAGTTTTATATGTTTAGAAACAAAATTTTGGGAATAAGAAACGTTATTTAGTGAGATTATCCTTGGTATGATATAGTTCAAAACAAGGCCACGCCTTCATTATACGCCCATATTTTAAATTCACGGTACTCCTGGTGCCATCTATATTTGTTTTTGGAAGCTAAAAGTAAGGAAATTATTTCCGAGCAAACGCCAACCGAATAATAACTACTTATTACATTAAATTTGTTTCTGATTTTCCCCATATATACGCCCTTGATCGCACTCACAGCCATGAAATTTGGCACACAGGTAATCGTAATGGTGACTGAATGCCCCTGGAAGCAGGAATTTTAAACTTTAATCTAGAAATATTTTTATTTAATGTTCTGTGCTGTTTTGGGTTATTTTTGGCACGTTTACGGTCGTAGTATCTTTCCTAATGATCGTTGAAAAACAATCCATGCACCATCGGATAGAACGAATAATTTTCGTTTTAATGAAGTTTGTTTTGAACGTCTAACGTAATTTACTGAATTTTGAGAAATTTTTAAAGAATAGTAAGCTTTGCCATCTAAATTTTATTTTTCTTTTTAAATTTGTTGCATCCAACGCTCTAATAACACTATTATTTTCATTTTTTTCAGCTTATAACTGCAACGGTTCTGTTGGATTTAAAGCAAGAATGGTTAAAATATCTTTTCCCGTTTTTTTAATTAATTTTTCCCTGGTCAGTTGAAAGATATTTTTCCTCTAGTGAGTTTCCTCGCGCGGCACTTCTTCGGAACGTTGCTGGCAATTTTGATCGGCTGACGGTACTTCATAACCTTCAACTGAATGAATGACTTCGATTATTATTTTCGGATTCGATTTAATATTTTGCTTGCTGTGTAATAACCATTTTCACGTTCCAATTTTGTAATATTGTTTTGGATTAACGTACTCTGTACTGTAGTGCGAAAAATAATAAGCAGGAAAATCAATAATGTGTATCTTTTGTTTTGATTTTGTTTTCAAAACTTTTTCATGTCATTGTGGGATTTTTTTTTTTTTTTCATTTTGTTGAATTCCTAATTCCATGGGCAATGCCGTGCGCGTACTGCTAGTGCCTGATAATACAAGAAAACTTTGAGATATTGAATTTGCGAAACACAAAAGAATTGCTTTTTTTAAACTTGTTTTTGTACACCCTTGAAATTGCTCTAGAGGGAAATTTTTTTAAAAATCCTAGTTTGTTACTGTAGCATTCCAGAACAAGATTTGGTGGGAAAATTTGAGAATACCACGACAGAATTTGCTTTCAAACTTCAATAATCTCTGCCTCTTTTACCAGAGACACGTAGTGAAATTTTTCGGTGTCGCATTAAATCCAAGATTTATCGGAAATTGATTCACGGAATCCGGACAGAATGATGGGTAAGGTTGAAATCCCATTATAAGAGATTCCCTGTCACGTGACTCAACCGTTGTTGCCTTTGCTGACTCAATACAAGGCGGGAAAGTTTCCGGGAAACGAATTCCACGTCATGTTGACTCGCGCTCTTCCTCGATCTTTTTCCAATAAGAATGCTTGAAAGAAAGAAAATACAACTGTTCCACGTTAGACTGCCTTCGATTCGTAACTTCTTAGCTAAAAAACCCCAGATTTGATCAATCTTTTGTAGGTGTTGGTGCATAGCGTGTTCGTTCTACTTCAGTGTGATATCCAAGTTTTTAAACGGAGTTACAATGTGTTTGAAGAGAATGGTTTAAACACTATTTTTAAATAATGTAGCACAATGAATTATTATTCATTTTATACTGTTATATTCATACTATTCATTTATAGTGTTATATTCATACTACTCATTTATAGTGTTATATTCATACATTCATTTATACTGTTATATTCATACATTCATTCATACTGCTATATTCATTCATTCATTTATACTGTTATATTTAGGCTTGCCAGATTTCTGAAATGTTCAACCGGGACACCGGAATGCCCCCTAGCGTCGCGGGTATTCAAGGGTACACACCCTTTGCGGGTTTTTAGAGTGTTTTAGAGGGTAGTTTATTCTCAATGATATGAATAAATGGTTACTGATTAGGAACCTAAACCAGGGGTAATAATAAATGACAAAAGCATAAAAATTTAAACATTTTATTTCTTACATGTTAATATTTATAAGTTACTTAAGTAATAAGAAACACTTTGAATGAGGAATAAAAATTTGAACAATATTTACATGTACTTTTCATTGGCTGGGACTTTTTTTAGAAAGTCTTTTTTGTTTTTAATCGTGTTGTAAAAATCTTCTCAAGCTATTCCGATATTAATTTTACATGCCATCAAGCCTTTAACTGTAGATTCCTTCATCAAACCCCTATCATCAGTCCATGCGTTGTTCATCAAAGAAAATACTCTCTCAACTGGTGCTGATGTCCCAGTTAAGCAGAAAGCATGGTCACGATTGGCGAGACAAGACGATACGATGACAATATTATTTATTAGCAGACCATCACTCTTCTATAGTTTTCACTTTTCATACAGTACAGTGAAATAAATGACAAAGTAATTATCCTAAATAATCCTTCACAGTTAATTATTTTTAGACTTTTTTGGTCATCTATAATCAAATTTAATTTTTACCGGGACGTGAAGTAAACCGGCCGGGACACCGGGATTTTGTCTGAAAACCGGGACGTCTGGCAAGCTTAGTTATATTCATACATTCATTCATTCATTTATACTGTTATATTCATACATTCGTTCATTCATTTATACTGTTATATTCATACTATTCATTCATACTGTTATATTCATTCATTCATTTATACTGTTATATTCATACATTCATTCATTCATTTATACTGTTATATTCATACATTCGTTCATTCATTTATACTGTTATATTCATACTATTCATTTTGTACTGTTATATTCATTAAACTGTTGAGGCCGCGGTGGCCTAGTGGTAAGGTCTCGGCTTTGGGGCCGGAGGGTTCCAGGTTCGAGACCCGATTCCACTGAAGATCCGCCGTGTATGGGGCCTGTTGCACGTTAAATCATACGTAGTGGTCAAACGTCCTCCCGTTGGTGTGGCGTGGAAGTTTGGAGAGGGGGGTGCCAGCTCAGGTGTCGTCCTCGTCATCTGACCGAGGTTCAAAATTACGAGGTCCGTCCCAAAATAGCCCTCGTGTTGCTTCAAAACGGGACGTTAATATAACTAAACTAAACTAAACTTCATTAAACTGTTATTATTCATTTTGTACTGTTATGCACTTGTCGTTGTAATCATCATTGACAAGAGTATTGTAAAATTCAGACAAGTTTAATTACTGCCTAACCTGCCACCAAAAATTGAGAATTCACATAGAACTTTTGATCGAAGTTCTTTTTAGGTAAATTATTCGCATACAGTGCTCGAGATTTCAGAAAGCTATTTTTCTTTTTAAAAATTCGTTCGAAGAACAATTAATGATACATTGCGTTTCAGCTAGCTGTCTGTGAGAAAACCTACACACTTTGAAAAGTATTAGACGGATTATTGTACAAAAAATTTGTTTAAAGATAAAACAAAAAACATTTTCGTAAGATAGACATACATATTTTTTGCTAATTAAAAGTTATTCATCTGCCGTAAAAGTCTGAGTTCAAAATATCTTCATATAACGTCGAGAAACATTCTACATACCAATGAGAAGTAGAAATTGTTTCAATATAGCACTGAACAACATACAAAAGAATTTACAATAAGATATCATTTTTATTCTCTCGTATGCGAGGTATACAAAAACGAAAACATTGCAATCATCGAAATATTCGTTCTCACGATTTTAAAGAATCTCCATTTTAGAGTTCTTGAATCCGAAAAAGAACTTTTTTTCTGGAATTATGTCCGTCTGTCTGTGAATACGATAACTGAAAACGGAACAAGCAAGACAAATGAAATTTGTTATCTAGTCTTTAGAAAAAATTGTAGATCGGCATCAAGTTGTGGACAAGATTTGCCGGAAGAAACTTGTCTGTCCGTCCATGTGCTCGTGAATGCGATAACTCAAAAACTCAACGAGCTAGATGAATGAAATTTAGCATATAGTTTTAACACCAGAATTGTATATATGCATCAAATTTTGGACCAAATCCATAAATGGGTTGACTCTCTTTCCACCAGTCTATTCGTGTGTGTAAAAGCGTGATAACTGAAATACAAATAATAGAAATATAAATTAAAAAAAGAAGAAAAAATTGTCCATTTTAGAACTCCTATGTCGAGTGGTCTTTGAAAAAGTTCGTCATTCGAGTTCTTATCTATTCCTCCCATTTTGAATAATCTCTTTTACATTCTAAATTCTATTTTATTTGTTTTAAATATTAATTGTTGTAATTTTTTTGTTGATGCAATCACTTGATGCTGTTGCGTTGAGCACACAAAAAGGTGTATTGCTATCGTTTTTTGTTTAAATCTTCTGTTTCTTATTTATATTTTTTTAACTTTTAATTTATATTTCTATTATTTGTTTCTGTATTATATTAGAAATAGCTGCATATGCGCCATTCTATATAATACAAAGTTTTTAATTAATTTTTGATTAAGTTTTAATTAATTTTTGGCTAATTAATTTATAGTTAATATCTTTGTTAAATTTTGTTAATTATAACTGTTATAATTGAAATACGCAACAATTTGCATAAATGAAATTAATTCTGTGGTTTTAACGCCAAAATTGCTGATCTGAATCAAATTTTGGATCCATGTGGTCAAAAGGAAGAGGCCTAAAATGCAAAAAAAATGCAAACTCGATTTATTTCACTATGTTACGAAGCTGAACTCAAAATTCCCCATATTATGCAACTATGTGAGAAGGTAGAGGCGAGAAAACTCTGCAGAATTAAGTAGTGTATTACAGTAGTCTGAATAATCTGTAAATTAATAGAAATGATTTTTAATGGCTTTTTTTTAGAATCTCAATGATAACCATTTCCCTTTTAATATCCACGACATTAAAGATCTTATCCTTGAAAACAGTCTGGAATATAAAATCTAAAAAAAAATCTTTCTCTTTTCATTGAGGCATAGAAGGAAACTAAGGGCTTTTTTTATTAATTTGTCTAAATGATCTGATTCCCTACCCTTCCTGTTTTTCCTCCCTCAGTTTTTCTTTTCTTTTTAGAATACAGATGGCGCCATGGTTCTAGTCTTTCTTTACAAAGAAAACAAAGAGGAATTACTTATTTAGGCGGAAAGTTCGCGTTGGTTTGTAATAAAAGTGAAGACACATTCTCTCTCTTCTAAGCGTGGGGTAAGTTTATTTTTATGAAGGCTATTATTTAGCCCGATGGCTAATATTTTTAAATCAATCTTATTAGTGTTTTTATGTTTGTGTTTGTTTTTCCTTTTTCTTTTAAAATAATGCTTATTAGATGGTAGTGATCTCCTTTGTCTTTTGTTGGGCAATTTCGGGCCAAGAGAAGCTCTATTTGGCGTAATGCAAGCTTCTTACAGAAACATTTCCCAAATATTTTGAATCCATTTCGAATATAGTCCTTAGCCCTTGACAAAGTGGACTAGAATGGATTCCTTGTTTGTTTAATTCGATTCTCTCAGAGTATTTTTCTTAGTTTTTTGCTTTTCTTTGAATGATTTTGATTTCCATACTTATAACGTGTTGTTTTCCAAAAATAAATGCAACTTTTATTTATGTAATCTGCATTTATTAGCTTTATACTAAACAAGGATTACATAAATAAAAATTGCACTTAAATTTATAAAAGAACGATATAAGTATGTAATACGATGCACGATATACTAAATATCTCCTTCATACCCTCTGGAAGATTAAAAATCTTTATTTTCTCACCAACGACAAGTACGGTTGGTAGAAATTTGTATTTTAGAAGAGTCATCTAAATATCGATATTAATTATTTTTCATTTGCAGATTTTTATATTTACCATGTAAAAATATTCTGGATCTACGCTGTGATAATTAAAAGAGAAACAGTTTCTTAAAATTATTTTTCCATTATTTTTTTTACCGTTCAACGCTGACATTAATAGTTCAGCAAATTATATTGAAACTTAAAAACAAGTGCAAATTGTGGAACTTTGATATCAAAGTGCTTGCCTTGTGAATTTAAGTCAAATTATTGTTGCTTAGGAACACGTTGAGCATAACAACGAGCATTGGAATAGGTTGAGCATATCAACGAGCATTGGAATAGGTTGAGCATATCAACGAGCATTGGAATAAGTTGATCATATCAATGAGCATTGGAATAGGTTGATCATATCAACGAGCATTGGAATAGGTTGAGCATAAAAACGAGCATTGGAAAAGGTTGAGCATAACAACGAGCATTGGAATAGGTTGAGAATATCAACGACCATTGGAATAGGTTGAACATATCAGCGAGCATTGGAATAGGTTGAGCATAAAAACGAGCATTGGAGTAGGTTGAGCATATCAACGAGCATTTTTTTTTTCGGCGTTTCAGTTCTTTCTGTTAAGATGTTCTAGTCCAGGGATGGCGAACCAATGGCACGCGACACAATATTTTGGGCACGCCACCGATCACGAAGTTAACTATGAAGCATTGACGGTACTATTTGACGGCACGTCTATGACCTCATTAAACATTTTTTTAGAAAAAATGGCACGTTGATACATAAAGATTCGCCACCCCTGTTCTAGTCTCTCTTTTCTGATTTATCGATTGAATTATAAAGAGCAAATGTTTGTTCAACAAACACATATCTTTTATAGACGTTCTAGGAGGGATCCGAGCTTCCAACTGTGTCAGCTGGAATGATTTCATATGCCTTTATCTATAACTGAGCAGCATCGATGACGTCGGCATATATTTCATCATTTTGTGACCTTATTTTTCATTGTTTATCAACTTACATAAAAACCTGCTATTGTGGAATGCATTAACTTTGGGATTTGTAAACACAAAAGCAAAATTTTTGCGTGGCATCGGCATTTCACTTCCAACCCTCACAAAGGCTATATTCAAGTATGTCCCATAATGAGTTGAAGATATGTAAAGATAATGTAAAATTTCTTTTTCAAATAATCAGCACAATTTTTCTGTCTATTATAAAAGGAAATTGATTAAGTTCAGGAAAGCAACGAGCATTTTTTTCAGCGTTTCAATTCTTTCTGTTAAGATGTTCCAGTCTCCCTTTTCTGATTTATCGATTGAATTATAAAGCGCACATTTTTGTTCAACAAACACGCATCTTTTATAGACGCTCTAGGGGTTCGAGATTCTTTCCTCCTCTGCAAAACCAAAAAACTATGCTATAAAGAAAAAGAAATGAAATTAATAATTACGCCTTCAATTTTCTTGAAACGCAATAAAAGTTTGACATTCTAATAATATTACATTAAAATTTAAGAAGTTATTGTATAGCCACGGATTCTGAAACCTTCCGCGCTTTTGCGCATGCGCCGGGCGGAGTTATTTTCATCAAAATAGGGGGGAAGTGAAGAATGGAAGGGTAATGTTTACATTTTACTGAGCGTGATCTAACAAAGAACTCCGGAAATGCGCTCATAGGACTCATTGCCTGACACCCGTTTCCGTTGTAAAATCGTCCAAAAGTGGTAGTCTCGGAATCCGTTGCTGAACAGTAGGTCAGAGCGTTCCGGCACTGCTTAATTTACGACTACACTACTGATCCACAGCCTATAAAATGATGCACAAAACTGCGTGTCTTAATAACTGTACATAGCTTTATTATAAATACTTCATAAATATTGTAATCATGTGAAATTCGCATAGTAATACGGCAATTTAGTTGAAGGAATCGAGTGCTCATTTTTATAGAACCCACATAAAGTTGTATCAATCCATAAATGAAAAGAAAACGAAAAAATTAAATATTATATTATATAGAGTCTGAGCATAAATACTTCTTCTCGGAATCCGTGGTCAGACTATACTCTGATGTTTTCCATCGCGTGATTTTGGTGTTTTGATGCTGGTGATAACCAGTGGCGGCGATGGGGTGGAAAAAGTGCGGGGGCAAAATATTTATAGACATCTAAAAGATCCGAGAGTGTAGGGGGGTAGACAACAAAATTTAAAAATTTAGATTAAAAATTAGCTAGTTTTCTCGAGCAATATTCTTCTTTTGTAATTTCTAGTTTCAGGCAGCTAAAATGAAATAAAAAAATTAATTTTTCCTTTAAAAAGTAAGGGGCGACTCCCCTCTCCCCCCTAGTCACTTCAACTGGTGACAACTGCACGGACTATTTATTACCTGAAAGATTTTTAATCCATTTTGAAATTCATAATATTATCTATGTAATGATTAAGTTCCTTTTCAATTACAACTCACATCACTTGTACACGAATAAATGTATTCATTATTTTCGTTGGGTGGAGTGTCAAAGCGCGTGGAAATAAACGGAATAAATAAAAACGTGTGTAATTTTGTTCTGCTTTAAATTTATAATTTTATACCGCAATATAATTTGTAGATTCCGATAACATATTAAAGTTGGATGCATTCTGAAAAGAATGATACCAAACACTAATTCGTGACATTTATGTAAATTAAAGTGACAATTCATAAATATCTTGTACGCTATAAAAAAACCATACTATTGAATACTGTCTGTCCGCCACGAGAACTGCCGCCGCCAAATTGTCTAGTTTACGGCCGTCGCTATAGAAACAGGTTATCGTAAGAAGAATCCATTTCTAGTAGGAAGAAGTTCATTCAAATGTGTTCCGCCGAAAACTGGCGCCAAGAATAATATTTAATTAAGAATTAGAATAATAAGAAATTAGAATAATAATCAAAATTAAGTTGCAATAGATAACTGATGCATAAGTAGTTTATTTCAGTCACTAACAATTTTTTAGCAATGGAAATTGTATGAACTGTTGTGTGAGTTTTCTCAACGACAGCTACTCCCTACACACCTTACTATTAAATATTGCATGAGCCCCACGTTTTTCGCTTTAAATCTGTATGAGGTTATAAATCTGTATGGGGCTAGAAGAAATTATTTTTTACTTTTTAGTCAGTTTTAAAAACGTGGTATATTAAAATTTTTATTTTATTTAAATAATTATTTTCTGCTTTTTAGTCTTCTGTGTGTGAAATTTTGAAATCGATTTTAACCATCTTGATGAGATTATGATGGAGACATGTGGCAAATTTCAGGTTTATTTCAGTTTCTCTTCACCTGCTCATAAATAGAAAATTGTTATTTTCCTGAAAAATTAAGTTACTTGACGCAGAAACCTTCGTGAAAACAACTAGCACCCGAACAGCATTTTACTCCCCCCCCCCCTCTGGAATTTCACGGCAAACAAATTATTGTCACTCTGGTATAGAAAACCCTCCCCTCCGAACTTCAATCCACTCTTCGATGTTCCCCCGCGATTTCTTGGAATCCTTCAAACTCGAGATTTCCCTTCCTCGCTATTCACGAGTGATGCCTGGACAGCGCCATCTATCGAAGCTCTGGGTCGGTAAAACACGAAATATGAAATAAAAAATTAACAGACAAACAGACAGACAAGAAAGCGAATTAATATTGCATTGCCATCTAGTTCTGAGCTATGTTTAAAGTTTCAAGTCTCCAGCTCATCGGGAAGTGAGTTTAAAATTCATTGCAAAATTTGTACCGAACAGACAGACAGACAAGAAACCGAGTTAATAAAAACGAGGTAAAAAAAATTACGCCTTCCGTTGGATTCCTCCTACTCGAAATGGATCTTCCCTAGCACAACCAGTTGCTATAGTGACTGCCATAAACTAGACAATTTGGCGGCGACAGTTCTCGTGGCGGACAGATAGATTTTATTCAAATTTTGTTCACAAATACTTTGAAGCAAAAGAAAGATTACAGGGATGGTTTCGTGAAAATCAATTTAACACAGTAGTGTCGTTTTTTATACACGTGACTGACGCAATAGCAAAAACTGTGAATCAATCTTACATTCCTATTGCAAATCTATCCAAGTTACCATCATTTCAACAGCATTAATTGCCCAATTTAAATTTATAACGACATCGTCATAAAAAAAATGTAGTTAGTTTATTTTTATTGTCCACTACTGTAGCTATTTTTCTACTAATTGAAAACTGTGTTTCCTTATATAGAAAGGATTATTATCTCCGTAGTGTTGCCATTCTGAATGAATGAAAATGTTACAGATAACTAAAATCATTTTATTTATTTGCGTCCGAGTTGGTATTCGCAGTGTTTAATTAAATTTTGTATCATTCTTTGAAAAATTATTAGTTTAAGGAAAAAATTAACTTTCAGCGGTTTTTATAATTTTTTTTGGTACAGCCTGTAATTTTCAAAGAAAATAAGAGATTTAAAAATTGTTTGTTGCAGCTGTTATTCTCGTTTTAATTAAAGAATGAAGTTGCAGACGATAAGAAGATTTTCCGTAAAATAATATTTTATAAAAAAAATTATTTTTTACTTTTAAAATACCAAATGCATTTTTAAAAAGTGTCTCATTTGCATAAGCTTTGGCATGTCGAATGCTCTTTCTCGCATATGACGTTTACAAGACATAGACGTCAACAGCTGATTTGATATGTGATAACTGTAACCTTTGTTATGTTATAAATACTTTAAAATTTTGCTCACAAATACTGAAGCATAAGGGAGGTTTTAGTGAAGGTATCGTGACAATTAATTAAACAGCTAACTTTTTATTTATAAAAGACATGAAAATATTTTCATCTCGAGGAACGCTGGGTACATCAGTTTGCAAACAAGAAGCCTGCCATAAAGCGTTTCGCGAAAACTAAATAGATTTGGACTTATCTTTTTACTTTCTCGTATACGAAGTATACAAAGAGAAAGTATTGTAATCGTCAAAAAATTCGAACTCGAGATTTTGACGAATCTCCACATTTTAGACCTCCCTAAGTCCGGAAAACACAATTTTGGAATTATGTCTGTCTGTGTGTCTGTGAACACGATAACTCGAAAACTGTTAGAGCTACGAGGATTAAATTTGATATGTGATCTTTACACATAATTTCTAGGTTTCTGTCAAATTTTGGACAAAATCCGTCTACGGGAAGTCTGTTTGTCTGTATGTCCGCGGTCATGTGAACACTATAACTCAAAAACTTGAAGAGATAGATGGATAAAATTTAGTACAAAATTTTATCATCATGAACGTAGGTCCGTATCAGATTTTGGACCAAATCCATCGGAGGGTTGATTGTCTGTCGGTCTGTATAATCATATATTTTTAATCGCAGTAACTTCTTAACAAAATTATGTAGATAAATGAAATTTGGTATGTAGCCTTTTTACTTTGATTGTAGATTTGTGTTAATCGGTTAAAACAAGGCGTTCAAATTGCTTAATTAATTTTTCTAATTCGATTCTCCACGCACGCATGCGTACTGGTTCCAATCTCTGCGCACTCGGAAGCTATTGAGCGAATTACATCACTTTGTCCTTGAGCCGGAAGAGTGGAACCTAGCAGTGTGTGATAGATGCGTTTTAATCGGTGCGCATTTCTTTGAATTTGATTCCTTACCTAAATATTTTACAATCAATATAATCTACAATGAAAAACCTTCTGATAGTCATTGAATTCTGGGTTATAGTAGGTTCGAATTTTTTTTATCCAGGCGGGGGGGAGGGGAAACAGCACCTTTTTGGGGAAGTATACGAGAAAGTTTAGGTGAGACCACTCCCGCTGACAGCAGATTTCGCAAAGTTTTAGATCATCGCATTCACATTAATTTACTCTAAATCTCTTCAGCACGACAGTTCTGAATAAAAAAGTACAATTTTATATATGAAAAAAGAGATGACGTCATATCCTTCAGCCGTCTTATTTTGCCTGTACACCTGTTACTGATAACTGATTAAATCTAGTCTGAATGCTAATTTCCATTGTTAAAGGTAAAACCATTGACAGCTTTGCCAGAAACAGCGGATCATTTAATCTGGAATTCTGTTAGCATCTGCCACGGATTCATGAATAAGTTTTTGTGTACAATTTACTGATTAATATTCGGCGAGAATCGTGTGCAACCTGAATAAACTACAAGCAAGAGTCATCATCAAACATCACATTTTCTTATTGCAGATATACGATCTTTTCACAGCTTAAAAAATAGAATAAATTATCTCTACATTGAAATCCGGCTAACGAGGTTGCACATCCTTCCGTAAGAAAATCAGCTGCTTACAGAGGTGGGTACTTAACGAAGTTCGGATCAAAAATCATCATTCTGACAAAAGAATGTACTCAAAACAATTTTAATCATTTAATAATTCCTCCGTCCGTTTTCAATTGTTTGAAATGCCATTTTTCCATCCCCAAAATTATTCCCATTTAAAAAAAAAAACACCAAGAATTCCATTATTTATTTATTTCGAAATTTATAGAAGCATGAAATGATTTAATTTTTTTAACCTTCTTTAATTATTTTTAACACAACTTCATTTTTAATTACTTAATGCTTCACTCCTAGAGAACCGCACTTCTACTTTAACTTCCAGTCCCTAGTCTTCCAAGTATTTAAGCTCTCTGCGCATTTTTAACGGCCCTTTTATAACCTGCGTGTTAAGAAGCGCCGATTCGCGCGTTACTTCTTCAATTCTGGTCATGGCTGTATTTTGAAGTATGATGACACTATCTGCTTAAATCAATCTGCATTTTCAGCTTTACATTGAATAAAGAGAAGTTCGAGCCACTACTGCCTGTTTTATTGAAAACGAGTGCTTGCGCCTCACTGTTAGAATGATGTTACAAACAACTCATAGCTCTTATGTTGCATATTTAGCCTAACAATTAAATATATGGTTGGTAGATTTTTGTCTTTGACACCAAGTCTAAATCTCAAAATATTGCTGACGGGAGTTGACTCCTTCTTTTCAAACTTTTTTTTCCACAAGGAGCAAATCGTAGCTAAACAAGCAGCACCACCTATCTAAATTTTTTGAAATTTCAAAGAGGAAGAAATAACTGAACCAATAACTAACGCAACCAATAGCCAATATTTATGAATTTTTTTAGCATCCATCAATTCCTACCACATGTGAAAAAAATTCAGAAATATTGGCTATTGGTTGCGTTAGTTATTGGTTCAGTCAATTCTTCCTCTTTGAAATTTCAAAAATTGAGATATATGGTGTTGCTTGTTAACCCTTTGCGATGCAAGGCATTAAATTCTTTGAAATATGATGAAAAAACATCATAAATGGGTTTAGTTCATTGTCTAGACATAGAATCTACAAAATTTTTTTAAAAAAACTTACTTCATTCCGAGGAGGGTCGTCCCCCTTTGGTGTCACCCCCCTCATATGAGAACCACCTTAGATACAGCCACCTTGATACACTCAAAAAATAATGTTGAATCTTACAGTAAATCATAAATTAAAACTTCAAGAATATTGAAGGAAAATTTTCAAGTTAATTTGCTAAAATTATAAACGTCCAGAACTGAAAAAATTTCTTATCTCAGAGTTAAGAAATTTTCCCAAACTTTATCTCTTATAATTCTTATTCCGAAACGAAATTTCATAAGGCTATATACATTCTAAAAGGAGTACTATTAGCCCTATCCTAAACCTATTATTTTAAATTTATAGTTGAATTTAACGGTTCAGACAATTTCGGAAAATGCGAACAAACAGATGTGCATTTTAAGCATTCTGCTCTTCGAAATAATTTGCACAAGGTGTCCTTTCGTACTAAATCGAAGACGCTCTACAATATTGTAATTGACATTTTCCTCGTATCTTGTACCGTTTTCGAGATGTTCCTGTTGGCGATTTAAAAAAACATATTCAATTGTTGCTTTACTCCAAATGGCAGGAGCAATGGAACGTAGAGACCGGAAACAAGCTTCATGCTCTCAAACCAACTGTACAGTCCTGACCTTCTTTAAAGAACAGACAGGCTGATATTATTTTAACTCGGCTACGTGTAGGGCATACAAGATTTACTCACCGTCACTTGTTGCTCGGAGAACAAGCACCAATGTGCTCACAATGCAACTGTACTATGTCTGTTCATCACATTTTATCAGAATGCTCAAATTTTAACTCGCAGCGTTTACGTTTTTTTAATACTACTACAAGTTCACTCCCTACATTACTTGGTGAAATTCCACATGTTCATCTTTTTGCATTTTTGAAAGCAATCGGTTTTTATTCTCTTATTTAAACATTGTTCAGTTTTAACTGATCACCTTTTATATCATTTTGTATACATATGGAAATCTTTGATTTTTTAATTTGACATGATTTTACAATTTTTCTGGCGCAGTATGGTCAACTTCATGGCTCTTGCGCCAAAAAACCCAATACAACCAACCAACCAACCGTTTTCGAGATAGGAACGCTAACTCAGTTGTTTGCCGCCAGTGGTGCTGTAACCGATCTCACCGTGTAGCTCATGGTCACTTTGCTATACCAAGACACCAAGTTTGTGGCAATAGTTGTCGCCGTTCGCAAGTTAATGTGAGGTAGAAAGGACTTTATTGGACACCCTGAATATTAGCGTCCCGTTTCTAAGCAACAAGAGAGCTATTTTGGGATGCACCTCGTAATTTCCCCCCCCCCTCTGGTCTGGGGGACAGGTCCCCTCGTCGAGGGAAATTTTTATACGTGATATTTAACTGTAGTTGATAAATAATAATCTGGCGAAAATTTGAGACCAATTTCATTACACTCGTCCCCCGTACAGCAGGTCGGGCCCCCCCCCCTTTCGAGCCAATCCCCCCCCCGTCGGGCAAACTCTAGCTCCATTCCTGATGACGAGGACGACACCTGAGCTGACACCCCTCTCTAAACTTCCGCTCCACACCAGCGGGAGGACGTTTGGCCCCCTACGTATGATTTAACGTGCAACAGACCCCATACACGGCGGATCTTCAATAGAATCGGCTTTCGAGCCTGGACTTAATTTGGATTGAAAAGATAAATCGGCCACCTAATGTTGGACTTTGTTCTTTTTTAAATTTGGCGGGAAAATACGAATCGGCTAACTAAAGTTCGAATGAGGGAGAAGAATACTTTACGCTCGTACAAATTCTTAAACATGAGAAGATATATATATATTATATTCAGAGTTCCTACTGACATTTTACACAAAAATTCTTAAAATCAATCAGGTGGTTCAGCTATCAGTACTACAGCTATTCACCTTATATCAGGTTTAAGCTTGCGATTCTTCAAGAATAAAAATTAATTGCGAATTGAGAAATTTAAAAAATTGATATAATTCTTAGGAATTCGCAATTGGAATTTGTTTATAGAAACACATGAATTTCATGAAAAGATGGAATAAAACTTCTTTAAATGAATAACAACAACCCCGTTATCTAGAATTCACTGCAGGTGTGTACTGAAAAAGTCTTAAGCAAAATAAATAAATAATTAAAATTACATTCGCAATAAAAAAAATTTTTCTGTGAAATAATTAATTTTATTATAAATGTCTTTTTTAATGCTAAATTTCAATCGTATGAGGTGCTTAAGGCCACAGATAATAATAAATTTTAGTTTAACTGAACGTTTACTTTCAGAAATCTAAATTATAATTGATTCAAAATGGATTAACAAATTATTTAAGAATAACACTTTATTGTTTCAAAACGTTATCAAACTGTCATTGAAATCGTCATAAATCTAGCTGCGTAGCCCAGCATTGCAAGGGCTATCTCGAATATTGCGTCATTCCCTGGCGGAGAGAAGAAGTGAGGTCACGTGACACGTCCCCAACCCTTTTCTCCTAAATAAATAAGGAGAAAAGAACGGTCCAAACGCTCAGTCCATGAAAACGCGTCGAAATAGGCTTAATTAAAAAATAAACCGTTATTTTATAAAACACTTTATACCGTGTCGTGGCGAAATGAATGGTCTATCCGATTCCGGAATTATTTTTTGTCTAACTTTAGTACGGAGGGAAGGAGATAACTCTGCGTTATTCGGGATCCATATTTTTTCATGCACTCGCCTCCAGTTTACATACGCATGAAGCAAGATGCACTGCATACTTGAACTCTCAAAGTAAAACCTCACGGAAAATAACATTTTTAGTAAAAACTCTATTTGAGCGATTTAATTTTCTCTGTTTCTTTGTATCAATTACCAAAACCCGAACACAACGCCATCCATATTGCATTATTGGATTGTTGAGGGATCCATATTGCATTCTTGCAGCTTTCAATAATGAAAGAGAAACATGCAATTAAATGTTTGTTTAAACAATGAAAACGGTTTGAATTGCGCTACAACAATGAAAAGTATTGCTGTAAATTAGTTTTTAATTAATATCTTTTTCACTAATTATAATTTCGGAATTTAAATGGTCAAAATGCACTCCTTGGATTATTTCCCATGTTTTGGTAGTTTCGCCGCGCTTTTCCGTTCAGTGGTTCGTGAGAAGACAGCGACACATACAAACATACATACCAGTGGTGAATCTAGGATTCGGGTATGGGGGGGGCCGCCCCGGAGGTCATAAAAATTTTGTATCGTCGTGACGAATGTCAAACCTCAAGGTTATAGTAAACCAAACCTCATTAACTTTACAGACTTGACTCATCTGACAATAAGAATTATAAAGAACAATACAATATTTTCAATAATTTAATAAAAATTACAATGAAATAACTAGCCAAAAAAAATGTCTTCGACCGCGTCAAAGCTACAAGTACAAGTGGAATGACTACAAAAATAGGAAAATTTTCGAGCCTGTCAAGCCAGAAAGCAATGTTGAAACGTTTTTATTATTTTTTTAAAAAGGGAAATTAAGAAAAAAACAGTTGTAAACAGCTGTAATGATTTTAAATAATAATAAGAATTCTGTCTTGGCTCTGGGGGGGATGTAGCCCGATACCCCCCCCCCTGATTCGCCACTGATACATACAAACAGTCGGATTTTAATAGTGTAGATTTTAACTGAACGTTTACTTCAGCAATCTAAAACATAATTTATTGAAAATGGATTAAAAAAAATTTATTTAAGAATAACACTTTATTATTTCAAAACGTTATCAAATTACCATTGAAATCGTCATGAAGCATCAAAAACATTTCTAACGGAGATCATTGGCAAGACTTTCTGAATAAACCAATCCCTTTGAAACTGTTTTTCCTGTTTTTCCATTTGTTTTCACCATCAACTGTTTCATCATAGAAACACCATTTAAGTGATTTTGTGATTGAATGGAGCCCATTCATGCCCACATGATTCACATGAAATGAGCTGCGTCAATTTAATGTTTGAACTCCTTGCTTATCTTGCAGGTGTAAAAAAGACGTGACGTGACGTCTCAGCACGGTGTAAGACAATCGGCCTTTGTGCCTGTCATTCCCGATCGCTTCACTCCACGCAAATGGCCTGGTGACACTCCACACCATTCCGTTTTCCAGCCCATCCATTTAGGTAGGTTATTCACGGCCACTCCACGCAAACCACAAGCTCATCAGCTACGGACATTCCAATTCCCAAGTGCAAAAACTTCTCCCCCACGTATCTACACCGGTCACATTTCAGCATTTGTGGCCCAAATGGAGCTCTTGGATATCCAGACTGGTTGAAAATCCAAACTTTCGACCACACCGCTCCAATTCTCATCAGATTTTCCCATTGATGACCGGTTGCCTGTGGAAGGCCTTACACCCTCTTGGGTAGGCTGGGCCCGGGCGAGTTGTAAATAAATTGATGACCGGTTTTAGCGTGGATCGGTCGTGAATATTCAGCCTTAGATGCCAGATGACATGCACAGCTATGTTTGTCATGTGAATCTGATTTCACGTGAATTAACCACCGTTTTACAAAATACGCACAGCTACCAGTAAAATAATCACTTGTCAACTATTTCACTGCATTAGCGAAGTTTCGATAAATTTAGGGTTAGCCCCCTTCTTGATCGACGTCGCACGTCATACATTCGGCTTTTTTTTTGTGCCCCTACCGTCGGCGTCGCATGCGATGCGACGAAGAGAAAAAATTGCATCGTTGAAAGTGAATTCGTCGTTACTTACGCGTCTCGTTATATTCTGCGAATTTCACAATTCAAGCAATAAAATAATCGGCAATAAATGATTTCAGTATGGTTTTTACGTTCTGATGGTCAATAAAGATTGTAAAGCTGTTTTCATGGTAAGGTTGTAAAACCATTTTAAAAAATATTTTTTACATATCATTAATAATTCTTTTCATGCAGATATTTATCTTAAATACCTAAAGCAATAGATTTCAAAAATATATTATCAGTGAGCATTTTGTTTTAATTTAAAACTTGTGTGCAATTCAGGGAAAACCGGAGATCAGCGAACGGGTATCACATGTATGACCACCAGTAGGTCAAGCAAAAATGCTTACTGACAAAAATATTTTGCATTTACGAATTTAGGATAGAACTTGCATTAATTTTCAGCAATAAAAAAATGCTTTTGGGGGTTTGAAATTCGAAAAAAAAAATCCAACCAAGAAAGAGTTAATGTTCCGTTTCGCATTATTATATCAACCCTCTTGGCAGATATGCAATCAATATGATGATATTGAACATATTCTCCTGAATTGTAACCAATATAAAACTCGCTGAGAGAATCTGTGGAAAAAAACTTCAGACATCTCCGTTTTGTAAGGACTTTATCCCATAGATCACTAGGAATCAATAGCATTTACGAGCCTTTCTTCAAGCCCTGGAGTATTTCCAGGGTCGGCATTAAGCCGATTGGACCAATTGCTCTTAATTGGGCCCCGCACCTAAAGGGCCCCGCGCCGGTCTGCAATCTGGTCTCTGCAACCTGTTAACAAATATATTACGCTTTTACTGCTGCTTAATCAGTAAAATAATTATCGTTAAATAATAGAATTAATATGGCTGTTATTTCTTATATGTAATTCCTATATATACTAGTACAAGAATTTAAGTGCATTTGTTCTGTTCTGTGGTACTGTGTATGATTTCAAACCAGATCTTCAGAGAAGGTTGAAATTATCTTCTACCTGAAGGGAGTTTAATTTTTGTAGGATTAACGGTTTGCAAACAATATTTTAAAATTATATTGAAAAGAACATTCTTTATTTAATTTTCTTTGTAAAAATAGTTCGAACTTTATCAACTCATTTTAAGCACACATTTTAAAAGATTTTCAATTTTTTTTCGGAATACACAAAGATTATTTTCCGTTTTGTCCCGCACTTGCTAAGGCCAGAGCTGAGTATTTCCGTTTTGGCCCGCACTTGCTAAGGCCAGCGCTGAGTATTTCAGTTTTGGCCCGCACTTGCTAAGGCCAGAGCTGAGTATTTCCGTTTTGGCCCGCACTTGCTAAGGCCAGCGCTGAGTATTTCCATATTTATTAATTGCAGCTGTTTGGAAGTAGGAGAAAGAAAGCCTTTGTAGATGAAGTTCTCATGGACACCTGTTTCAAAATAAAATAAATTACCAGATCAATAATGCCTAACAGACAAAATGAAATTTTTATACGTATGCAATAAACAAAGTTTTAATTTCAAAATAACATATATTATAAACATCGATATTAGTAAATGCAATAAAGCACCGTTTACACGTTTCTCATTTATACGTCGTTTCATCACAATCCCTATACATTCGTATTCATTGTAATGATAAAGTACTTCGTTTATACGACGCAAAGCTTCGGTTATACGTCGTTTTGCCCCGTTATAAAATGTGACAATTTCATCCTTTCTAGTATGTGAGCTGTGATAAAGATATCATGGCTTCGAAATTATTCATAATTGATAAATTAATAGAAAACAAATTTCTGTTCTAATATAAGTGATTATGAAGAAGTTATTCCACTTTTTGTTAAAGACCCAGTGGATTCCTCTGAAAAACTTTGAGCTAATTTCTTTTGTCAAAAAAGTTGTGAAAAAGTCTTCAAAGAAATTAATTCGATTCATAATGATGTATTTAGTACTCTCAGACAATCAGCACGTCAGCTGACGATTAAAGATTCTTTTAATTAAACGCCTACCATGTGCACATAAATCGTATAAAGCATGTATAATTAGTACTCAATGATATGCAAGAAAAGAAGGATTTTTCTCACTTTTAAGATAAATGTTTAATTTTAAAATTTAGTTATCGATTTCCACTTTATGTAGTATTTATACTAGTACTATCTTAAAAAACTTTAAAATTAATAATTTTAGATGGATTTGCATTGGTAGCATTAAATTTGTAATAATCAAAGTTGTTCATTAAAATTTCGATCATACGTCTTTTCATTTATACGTCGTTTTACGTCAGTCACTTCAAAGAGGTATGTATATATGGTGCTTAACTGTAATTTAATAGTAGATGCACAAAAAAAGTGAAACTATATACTTCTATCAAACAGTTGGCGAAAATCATAAAAACCTCTATTATTCCCTGCCTTGTGACTGATAAACACGACTTGTTTTCACAGTATTGCAACACAGATAGTGATTTGCAGTGTGTTTACTTATTTCTCAAACATGCCTTCATGAGAGGATAAACAAACCACAATGCCTCCTTTTCCCCCTACAAACAAAAGGTCCTTCCCAATGTATTTTACAGACGTTTAAGTTATTGACAGACTATGTTATTTCTTATTTTGAACAGTTTTCTGATTAACTTTTCTCTGAGAGTCAATATGTACTTTATTGATTAACAAATTTTTGTTCTATCAATGTATGGTCATGCCTCTACTTGCTCCGTAACTATTGTAAAATATTCAACGAGTGAGGAGCAACTGAAATTAAAGTATTAAGACGAAAATGGGGAAGATATAAAAATATTCATATGTCCATGTCGAAATCGCTGCTTTGTAATGTCAAGAAATAAATATGTATTACTAATATAATGACCCAGATCTGTCTCTCGGTAACGCTCTGACGTCACCAACAATAAAACTAGCGCCATAGCACTGAGAGACGTTAAACAGCATTATTTCATTGTTAGAGCACCTAAATTTCAGTAATTTTAAATTTAAAAGAGTCATTGTCGTTCTAATTTCAAATTTAAAAGCTCTAAAATAGTAAAATAAAATTTACTATCGATTGATTTAAAATTTATTTCGCTATGATCAATAGTTCCCGAAAAATTTTAAATTATATTAATCATATATTTCAAATTAATTTCCGTTTTTTAAAAGAAAGTTATAAACTTCGTCATGCGCGTGATGTAGTTTGAACACCACGATGCATCTGATTATTTATTGCAATCCTGATGATATAATATGATAATATTTTTGGCAACGTTTGACAAGCAGAGAAGTTCTTTGTTTTGATTAGAATTTCGAAATAGAATTCCTTTGAAATTTTAACTTTTGATTTACGTTTGACAAGCTTAGAATTTCATGGTTATTCAATTATAATAAAATTGTTAAATAACGAAAAATACTTTACACAGAATGTTGTTTACCAAGAGGTTTTTTTGAATAAAGAAATATATAAATAAAAAAATTATTTTCTGTTATAAAACATATGTTTATTTTATTTGTTTTCAATCAATGTTAAACATTTCTCTCGCATATATATATATATTTAAACACGTCAAATTTGGCAGGAATCATTCGAATGAAAAGGCAATTTTCTAGTTGATAATAACTAAGCGTGCAGATCTTCCTGCCTTTTTTTTTTAGCAGGAGTAATGCAATCAGGTCACGTGATATCACAGTTGCGTGGTAAACAACACTGTGCATGTCGTCTAAAACTGGACTTTCACCATAAAGCTGTTCCAAACTTAGTGGTAGTGGTGACAAACCTATTTCCCCTCCTCCCCTCACATCTGTTCCCCTCCACAAGATCCCTTCTACTCGGCCATGCTCTTCTTCCCTTCGCGTACGCGTTCCACAACTTTCGGTTCTCTTAACATTCCAAATGAGTGTATTTAGACAGTATAATCTAAATCTACATATCAGTGCTGTGTTTCACATAAAAGCTCGCAACATTTCACATTCACAAGTTCCATTTTTCAACATCTAGTCAACATATATACACGATCATTAAGGCCTGGTACACACATGCGATTTGTGCCATTAGGGACAAAATGCCGGAAGCTTGCTTGAATTCTTGAAGTGCATTGATACAAGTTGGGTAGTGCTGAGGGGTCGTTATGATGGAAAGTAGTTTCAGATGCAGTGGATCGAAAGGATGATTGCCAGTATTCTCTAGACGAGCTGATGGAACAGATTCTTCTAGAAAAACCAACACCAGTCAGACAAAAGATGAAGGGAAAATACGGAGACTGTATTGTCTTCAGCTCGGTTCGAACACGACATACTGTTTTATGCTTTCGTGATGTTAGAGAAAAAAAATCTTAAATGACACCTTGTACACTTCAAATTAGAGTTATGAAAAAATTACAGCGAGAAAGAATCGTTCGAATGGCTGGTGCAATATTATTAGAGGATAAGCAGCTAATGGGGTACGGCACCGCAGTTTTTCAACCTAGTGACGATTTCTGCAGTCAGTCTCAGGAGATGGTACCTGAGACTTTTAGAACAGAAATGGATTCTCTTTCAGGAAAAAAAGGGGATGATGAGAAAGTGAGAAAGAGGTTGACAACTATTGCTTATGCTATCATCTCAACCATTAGAACGCGATTTTTACTTTCTCGTATACGAAGCATACAAAGAGAAAGTATTGTAATCGTCAAAAAATTCGAACTCGAGATTTTGACGAATCTCCGCGTTTTAGACCTCCCTGAGTCCGAAAAACACAATTTTGGAATTATGTCTATGTGTCCGTCTGTGAACACGATAACTCGAAAACTATTAGAGCTACGGGGATGAAATTTGGTATGTGGTCTTTACACATAATTTGTAGGTTTCTGCCAAATTTTGGACAAAATCCGTCCACGGGAAGTCTGTCTGTATGTCCGAAGTCATGCGAACGCTATAACTCAAAAACTTGAATAGCTAGATGGAAAAAATTTAGTACACAGTTTTATCGTCATGAATGTAGGTCCGTATAAAAGTTTGGGCCAAATCCGTCAACGGGCTGATTGTCTGTAGGTCTGTATAATCGCATACTTGTAAAAATTATATCTCATAAGCCCTTTGACTTAGATAAATAAAACTTGGTATCACGTATGCTAACATTAATTATAGATCTGTTCCCAAATTTCGTTCAAATCGGTTAAAAAACATGCGTTCAAATTGCATATTTAGTTCAAAACGCACGTTGCAACTGTGTGTTGGCGAGAGTCAGTATTGTTGGCTTTTGAGCTTGGCGGTCTACGAAGGAAATTGTAGCCACGGACGCTCTTCGGAAATTATGGCAACCCACTGAACCTGACTGACATTCTCCAGATGGAAGGTATGGTGAAATCTTGCGTGTTATTTGTACTAAGATTTCATTTTCAAAAACTTTAAATAAAGTTGTGATACCTCAGCGCTCTTAAAAATTAAGAACTTACGCAATTTTTTTAATTGTTATCATTTTCCTTTTACACATAATCATAAAAATGGGCGCAGGTCATTTTAAAATTATAATGACTCAGAGTTTAGGAAGCAAACGGGACAAATAGTATACGGGACGTATGGCAACCCTAGTTAGAGGGAAAATGACACCTTTTTGGGAAGTATACGAGAAAGTTTAGGGGAGACCACTCCCTCTGGTTTCTGTCTTCTATCCTGCATGGCATCGCTCTGTTAACACAAAGTTTGGGCCAAAAAGCTTGATAAATCTACTGACATGTTTGTTATTCTGTGCATCTTATCATGAAGCCCAACAACTGGAACTCTACCACCCTCTACAGCCTACACCTGCCGGAACATTCTGTCAATATATGTTCGACAATGTAGATTTTAATGCTGCCGTTCTTGATGGTTTGAATGCTTTTCACACAACGGGAAGTATTAAGTACATTTCACCATCCCGTGCTTTCCCTCATGCAGACTGTATCATAAGGCTGAAATCGGTTCCCACTGCTGAAGAAGTAGGCAAACTAGGCGTTATAGAACTGCTGACATCTGAGAACCTGAATACTGGGGGGGGGGGCGAAAAAAGTCAAATTTTTCTTCATGTCGCTACATCGCAGAAAAGTTGCAAAATGGTGAGAAATTAAAAGAGGGAAAAAAAGTAAGGAAATTGATTGATATCTTTCGTTCCTGCATCGACCTTAAAAATCATAAAAATTGAGAAAAATCGACTGTTTTTTAATACTGTGGAATCTCTCTTAACGAGCAACTCGCATAGCGAGTAAGTCACATAACGAGCAAAATAAATTTTAAAAGATGACTCGCTTAACGAGCTGTGTTTCGCATAACGAGTGACGAAAAGAAGAAGTTCCAGATTTTGCGTCATCTGCTGTTATATATGTGGGTGTCAGGGATGGCCAACTGAAGACAAGTTTTTTGAATGAAAAGATTTAATGATGATTTCTAATTACAGTTAAATGGTCAATAAAATGAGTAGCTATGTACAGATGATAAACACAAGAACACAAAGTAATAATCGTTGAAGAGTCACACACATTCC
>BGPR01000014.1:3500365-3512706 GCA_013235015.1 Araneus ventricosus
TTAACATCCCGTCTGGATGTCAGATCGTCAACTCACTGGTTCTCCTTAGATCCGCTAGAGGCGCGGCGGGAATGACGTGGGCTGCCGTCTGCCTGGCACCACATATATTTTATTTCGCTTTTATTCTTATCAAACATGGCGTCTAGGGACCAGACTTAATCTCAGAGAATATTTAAAATATCACTTTCACATCGCTTCCTGCCCCCAAATGGTCGTAAATGCATGTGAAGGGGTTACCAAGAGAACCCTCACTTCTGCTTGGAAGAAGCTTTGGTCGGCGAGTGTTGTTTAATGTGACATTTAGAACCTGAGACAGTACCCTGTGGATCCTATAGTCAATGAGATAGAGTCTTTGGCCAAGATCAGGGGATTGGAGGTGGATAGCAATGATATCGGTGAGCTTGTGGAAGAGCACAGTCAAGAGCTGACCACCGAAGAGCTTATGGAGTTGCATTGTGTTTCACAGCAAGAAGTTATGGAGAAGAGCTTGTCAGAGGAGGAGAAGGTAACAGCAAAGCAACAATCTTCTAGAACAAAAAAAGAAATGCTGAAAGCATGGGAAACTGTTGCATCGGACATTGAGAAGCATAACTCTAATAAAGTGGTGGCTAAGCACGCTACAAATTTATTTCATGATAATGCTGTATCAGATTAGCGTCAAAGTTTGAAGCATCGGCCAAAAAAAGTTCTTTAGACAGCTTTGTACTAAAAAAGAATTAGGTATGTATCATAATTCATATAAAAACTCAATAACTCTTTTAAAACATTTAGAAAAATTAGTAAAATTTCTAAATTAATCATTGAACTCAATCTTGCTGATTATAGTATGTATCATAAATAATAAACTTATTTTTTCAATTTTTTGTTTTGTTTTCTGCAAATCGTATCCGCATTCCACGTTGAAAATAGTTCTACTCCATAGCAAAGCATCTAAAATGCTACATATAGGCAAGAAACAGAAACTTCCGACGCTAAACCACTTAGTTTAAAAGAATTTTCGATATTTCTTCAAGATGTTGAAAAATCTTCTCCGTGTCACTATCGAAAAGAGACTTTGCATACGTCTAGCACAATGCACTGCGCATGCGTGCAGTGCGATTCATTCAGAGTATTACATAAGTATCGAGAAGGGATTGTGATTCTAACCATGTAAGAAGTTTAATTGTTTTATGTCGCTAAGAAAAGAAACAAAATTGATATGGAACTAGACAGAACAGAACACCACTTCATGCCCCTGCGACTATAACCTTTTGGTTATTTAAACAGTGTGTCGGACATGAAGTGGAAGAGACATCGGAAGACGCTCCTTACCTGTCTAGCAAATAATGGCGGAGGCAGAGGGATGGAAAAGGTTATGGAACTAGACAGGCGTAAGACAGTATGAAGCCCCTGCCAAGTATTTAAGGTGGGGCCAATTTTTCTGTCCTGGAAGGTAGGATAGTAACAATATTTTTATGCCTATACAATTATAACACTTCGAATCAGTACCCCCCAAGACAATGCCTTTGTATGTTACTCATATTTATATAACAATGGAAACATACGTAAACAATAATAATAAGGCTATTTAGAAGTGCTATTTTATGTGCTATTAACATTGTTGGTAAACAAGGTAATTGTAAACAGTGGCTAAGAGTAACAATATTTCAGCAGTGCTATCTTACTTGCATTAGCATTGTTCGTAAGAAAAATTGTTTTAAACAGTGGCTTAGAGTAACAATACTTCATAATTATGTTAAACATCATTGTCATTTGCGAATCTGATATTTAACAATTCGTGTGCTCTCTGATCATATCTTTGCGACATTTTGATATACTCACTGCGAGTGGGATTTATTGCGTTTCTCTTTGCTAGCTTAACTGAGCTTGCTGCTTTCTCTTATTGAAAGACTGTATTGTTTTATTTGAGTCTGAACATCTGATTGAGACGATGGGTGGAAAACTTAGCTGCTTTCCGAAACGGAAAAAGTATGGGTACATGGATGACTTTTATTCTTGCGAACCTGAACTTGCATCAAAGCAGAATGTATCTTCTGATGATGCTATAATTTTTGATCTTGCAACTGCAGAACAACCTGCTATTGAAGTGAAAAATTCTAATGACTGCTTAGTTCTCGAAACTCCCGAGGATGAGAACTTGGAAAATAGTGATGGCTCTCAAACTTTAGGTCATTTGGATTTTGCGGAAACTGAAACTAACATCTCCGATACTTCTGATGAACGTCCTAATATTGAGACAGTTGTAATGAAAAATAATGAAACAGCCACTGAATACGTGGTCTCTGATTTACCTTATACGATTCTTGGCCATAAAGATTCGGCCACGGCTGATTTGCTGCACCATCAGCAGTTTTTGCAAAAAATTCATAAATCAAAATTGGCTGATTCTTCCAAGTTATTACTGGAATGGCAAAATTCTTTACAAAGGAGTATGAGAGAAAAGCGAAAAAATAAATGGATGAAAATTGCTGAATCGAACGATTTTCAAATGTTGCCGCTTGCTAAGCAACAAGAACTACGACAATTATGGGAGCGAAAACTTTGCTCTGGGCAATAGCTATAAAATAAATTTACGTTTCAAACTTTTTTGAGAAAGACTCACCCACCGATGCTCTAGACTTTTATATGCCGTATTATATATTTAATGGAATGCTGTCCAAAAGACTACATACTGGATTTTCATTGGCCTAAAAATAAATGAATCAAAATTCCGGAATCGAAAGGTTTACAGATGTTGCCACTTGTCAATCAATAAGAACCTGGAATCAAAAATTGTTCCGTAAAACAGCTCTAAAAATAAATTCCTGTGCCTAATAAATCCTAAAACCTGCCGCTAAATAAATCCTTTTGTGCCTGCCATCATTTACATCGTCTATCCTGCTGTCTTCTGCTTCTTTTGCTGCTGTGACTGTCGTTACGACTACTAATACCTGCTGAAATTTATTGGTCTTTATTAATTATTGGAAAACACCGACGAATGATTTCCTTTTACTGAAACAGACAGATCTTTGAGAGTCCTTCCTCCATTTTCCTGTGTGCCTGCGACGACTTTCGTTAACTGCCTTGTTGGTTGCAACATCGGACGTCGATACTGCTCCTGTTTTTGAATCTACAACTGTTATCTACTCAAATTTGATAAACTTCTGTGTATTTCTGATAACTGTGACAACCACCTGCTGCATGTTTTAGAGTTTCATTGACTGGCTTGTCTTTACTAACTTCCTGCCATCATTGACTTCATTTCTCTAGAAATCTTGTCTTCTGCTTCTGGTGCTACGATGACTCATTACGACTACTGACACCTGCTGAAATTTATTGGTATTTTTGAACTACTGGAAAACACCGACGAATAAATCTGTGAGAGCCTTTCCTCCGTTTCCTTGTGTGCCTTCAGTAACTTTCATTAACTACCTTCTTGATTGCAACATCGGACAACGATACTTCTGTTGTTCTGCGCATACGAAGACTTTCATTAATTTCGTTGCTGGTTGTAACATTGGACATCAATACTGCTGCTGCCACTGTGCCTATGATGGCTTTCATTAACTGTCTTGTTGGTTGGACGTCGATACTGCTGCTGCTTTTGAGTCTACAATTGTCATCTGATGACATTTGATGAGCTATGTATTTTGGTACAGAGACAATTATCTATTGCAAGTTATGGAGTTTCTTTGACTGTTTTGTCTTCACTAGCTGTTGTGCCTGACATGACTTATTCCGTCTTTACAGCTGGCTTGCCTAATGTTCCTTCTTGATACCCCTGCTGTGCCTATACTGCCATAGATGCTGAAAATTGAACTGATCGACTTTCCCTTACTGATAATGATAGACTATTTTGTTACTACTGAATAGAACTTCTCTTCTGGACTTCAGTTGATAATTCTACATCTGCTGCTTTGTTGATAAAATCGCTACAGTTTCATTTTTTTGTCAAAATCTGTAATAAATTTATCGCGACTGAAGAAAACTAAATAACCATAGAACGAATACCTAAAAACTTGTATTATGTCTTGAACTAATGTGTACTAAATTCAATTATACTTTCAAATAAATATTGCAGTATGTTGACTCTTTTTTTACACATAGCATAAATTTCAATATCAATAGCAATAAAAGAAATAAAAAAATGTTCGCTTTTTTTTATTATGTCCAATATTTTTACCATTTTGTTCCCTGCCTCTCTCACACACATACACTCTCCTTCCAAAAAAAACTTCAACATATATAGTAAATTGATGAAAAAGTGATACATGGCGTCATAAGTAAGTTAGAGTAAATATAATTCTAAATACAAACAAATCAAGTGGATAAAGACGACTTTTGAATCTTCACATTTTTGGTTTATTTTACTTTTGCAATTTAAATGTAGTCCTTATTAATTTCACAAATTCGAGTTTTAAAGAATAGAAATTAAATAGCTAATAAAGAAATGCTTGCAAAAATATGAATAAAGTGAATGTGAAACGAAAAATATGAAATGACTTCTAATAAGAAATGAAGTAAAAAATAGTTAAAGGTCACGAAATTAAAGATACTAATCTAGTTCAGTTTAAACAATGCATTAAACTTCAATTTAGTGTTTGAAATGTAATATTTATAAAACAGCATAATTAAGAAACAAAAATTTGTCACTTCATCAAATGTAATGAATAAGGGGTTAATTAATGAGTTGAAATTTCTATTTGATGTTACACAAAACAAATGAAAATATTTGTGATACAAATGCACATTTCGTGCTAAAATGATAATATGGAGGTAATGAACAGATATACTTAAAAATAATGTAATATCCATACATATATCGATTTATCTAAATGTGTCTGTATGTTTCTAGGTGATAATTTCGAGAACTGTTGAAAGGGATTTTCTTTATACAGACAAAAGTTCCAAACAAAGATTCCAAAACAAGCGTTAAAATTTATTGTCATAGAAAAGGAAACCTATACAATTTTTATTCCAAACCTTTTGTCTATATATGCCGATCTGTGAGAATTTTGGAACTGGTTTCCAAATTTTATATTTGAATAAAGTACAATGGAACCTCACTTAACGAGCATAATTCGTTCCAGGATCTTACTCGTAATGCGAATCACATATTAAGCGAAACAATTTTTCCCATATAAATCAATGTAACTTATGATAATGCGTTCCATGCCGAAAAAATGCTCAACAAATTAGATGTTCAACTTTTATTTAAATAAAATTAAATATAACATTGTTAAGGAGCGTGAATCATTATCTTTTCTTCTATCGTAAAATCAACCAACCTGGAATGCAAATTTGATTTGCAGGGGAAAAAATCAAAATAATTAATTTATTAATCATGATACATACCCAATTCTTTTTTACTAAAAAGCTGTCTATATATTTTTTTTTCCTGCCGCCTCAAAATTTGACGGAAATGCGCCACAGTATTATTACACTGCCTTATGAGGTGATGTTTCTCAATGTACTATGCAACAATTTCCCATGCTTCAGCATTTCTCTTATTGCGCCAGAAGATTGTTACTTTGCTGTTACCTCCTCCTCCTCCTCTGACAAACACTTCCCCATAACTTCTTGCTGTGAAATGTAACGCAACTCCGTTAGTTCTTCGGTAGTCAGCTCTTGACTGCGGTCTTCTTCAAGCTCATTGAAATCACTTTCCATCTCCAGTCCCATCATCTTGACCTAAGACACAATCTCGTTGACTGCAAGCTCCACAGGTATTGGCTCAATCCCCTGAAAGTCGAATTTGACAACGCTCTCCGACAAAGCCTCTTCCAAGCAGAAATGATGATTCTATTGGTGAGTGGTCACCAAGAGAACCATCACTTCCACGTATTTTTGATCATTTGAGGCAGACAACCATGTGGAAGCGACATTTTCGAAACTCCCTGAGAGGTTTCTCTTCATGAGAGAAATGGTCCCTTCATGGTCTCACGATGACTCATTGGTCACTTCAACGATACGTCTGAACATAAGTTTGGAAAAACGTGTGATCACAAGCGACGCTAGCGGAACGAGCGCTAAAAAAGGACTGGTGTAGCAGGCGTACAATCCAGGATTTTCCTTCTCCTCGTCAATCGTTATGGGAAACGTCGCTCGTTAAGCGAATCATTTTTTTGCAATTTATTTTGCTCGTTATATAAATTACTCTTTATGAGAGGTGCTTGTTAAGTGAGGCTCCACTGTAATTCAGATATACAATCAGTGAATGGGAAATGCAGATATGATGGATTAGAATATTGCCAACTATCGTTGTTCCATCCGTAACAAAAAGTAGCGGTGGGCATTTTTTTTTATTTGGAGGCTGCTATGAAGAATGCATGGCTCTTGCATCGTGTTTCTCCCAGTGGCCTAGCTAAAGGGAGGGCGGAGGGGGCGGCTCTAACCGGGCGGCACTTCAAAAGGGGCGGCAGAATTCGACACACAGAAAAACAATATTATAATTAAAAAGAGTAGCGGCAATAGATCAGTCACTTTGTAAAAATAATAATTACTGCAATTAATTCCCCTTTGTCGGTAAATTTCTGATGTATGAAATAATGACTGGTGGTGGACTCGCGATTTCGCACCCTATCTGCAGAGATCGAGGACATGAAAAGACGAATTACTTTATTAATAAAATATTTTTCCTGGAAATAATTTTTTATTATTTTGAGGGCTATGTGCTCTATGCAACTTGCAAAGAAAGGGCGACATGCCACGGGTGGCAGAAGTTTCAGCTACGCCACTGGTTTCTCCATCAACAAAAGAAAACTTCTCGACTTTTCTTCAATTCCCAGAGAGATAACTTTGACGTACTTCGAAAATATGCTGTGGATAAACTGTAGCCAGGGGCATCTTTATGGAAACCAAAGACATTAAAATCAAGGGCTTCTGACATTATCAGATATGATGGGGAAGAACAATGTATTTTTTTAATGAAAATCAGGTGTGATATGCCCATTACGGCAAAATAATGGGCCGTAAAAGCTGCAAGTGTATGATAAGTCTGCATGACAAATATTTTATGACGTTCCATACTTGGAAAGGAAAATTAAAATATAGCACTTCTCTCCGATATTTTTTCTTTATTCAAAATGTTTCACTTAAGAAACTACTTATTTTTACAAAATACGGTTGCATGTTCAAAGTCCTTTTGCACGGAAAAGCTAGCGTTCCTTTTTAGAGACGTTTCGATTTTTTCAAATAAAACATAGATTTTTCAGGGAGGATTTTTTTATAATTTTCCAGGTGTTCTCACGACATGTATTATACAAAATAGCATTGAAAAATTACGACTTGGGCATTAATGGGTTGACAAATACCTTTTATGAGATATTTTTTAATTTAACCAGTCATGTAACTTAATCAGTCGTTATCGATAAGTAATTGTCAACTAAAATTTAATTTAATAGAGGTAATAATTTTAAAAAAATTAAAATTCATTTTTTGGAATAATATTTATGTGTATTTTGTTTATCATTCTTTTTTCGTTCCATCAGAAATTTTAAATTTTTTTTTAAATAATGAACTTATTAATAATGAATTAATTAAATAATGAACTAATTATGCAAATATATTTTTAAATATATTTGCATAATGAAAAAGTGAATGCTTTGAAATTAAATAACCATAGAAAAAGCTAACATAAAGGCTTCTGTAACTTTTATTTGCTGTTAGTTTTCTGTTGGTTAAAAAAGCACTAAAAGCGTTAATAGCGATTCCTTTTGATGGAGATTTAGACTAATTTTCAAATTCATGAAATTATTTTTTTCTAGAGGAGAGGCACTTTTGACTAACGTTTTTCATATATGATGATGAACGTTAGCTTAATGCTGATGATGTACTTAAGTACATCATCAGCATTAAGCTAACGTTCATGTAAATAATAGTTTTAAAAAATATGCATTCAAACTACATGAAAATTAGTAAGCAGTAATTATCTTACCAAGAAGTATTCGGGAGGAAAATAATTTCAAAAAACATGTTCATTTGTATTTAATATGTCATGGAGGTTATTTGATTCCTTGTTGAATAACAACATTTATTATAGATAAGTTTCGCCGATTTTGTGACTTTTAACATTTTTTTGATAACTTCAAAACCAGGTAGTAAGTTCATTCTATTACGAAGGTGCATGCATATCATATCGATACACTTTTTGGTGGCATCTTTTTCTGTGCAATTATTTAGAGATAAATTAATATGCTTTCTCGTGGGATGCATGCTAGAGTGACGCCAGTGGTGTGTCCGGGGGGGACAGGGACTTTCTATCGGGGTTCGCGGCAAATTTTTCTACCCTGTTCACGCAACTGTCTATTCAACTAGAAGATAAATAAAGATTTGGCGAAAATTTGAGAGGGTCATCATTATGCCCTTCCTCCTGTATAGTAAGTCATGCCCCTCCGTCTGACAGACTCTAACGGCACTCCTGGATACAAGTCAAGTGATTTGCGCCGATTTAATTTTTGGAATCCATTCAGTGGCGCATTTTGACAATATGAGGCCCAAGACGCACCATTGTTTTGAGGTCATTACCTTACCCAATGTCGTAAATTCGCAGTCGGCTTAACACTGAAATGTATGTCGAATGGATTTTGAAGCCCCCTCAGAGTCTCTAGGTACGAGGCGAGCGCCTCTAGCACCTGTGCTGAAAACCGCCACTGAATCTATTGCGTGCCTTGAAGGATCCAGCACTAGGGATCCACTAGGGATTTTTTTAGTAACAAATATTTTTGCTACTGCTTTTTTTAAATATCTATTCCAAATAACTGTTATTTCAATCACACTTTTAATTTTCAAAAAGTTTTATTAAGTATAAATAAAGTGTTCTAAAAATTGTTATTTCTTTTTAATATACATACTTTCTATTAATGTTTAGTTCCATTAATGTTAAGTTTTAATGTTTAGTTCTTTATACTGTCAACAGATGACGCCAACAAAAATTCTTTTGGATTTTTTTAGCAGGAGATGTTGGAAAGTGAGTTCATGGGTCACAATCAATAGTAATCAATCACAGAAGTCAGCCTTCGACATCACAGTCGCAGTTTTCGGTGCGATCACAGAATGGAGCTTTTACCGTGATTATTCTTTTTCCCAAAAATTACGGCGATTCTGACAATCAAAGAGAAAATCGAATACTTGCTCCTTTGAGTTTCCAACGAAGCTTCAAATTACAAAAGCGTTATCATTCGAGAATGCATACCACAACAAGAGGGGTGATCTAAGAAAGACTTCTGAAACCGCGATGGGGGGGGGGGCGCGAATAATACGAGATGGTGTAGGTGGTGTAGGGTGGTCTGCACGGTGAAGCCTGACCTGCTTATCTCTAAGGTTACGGGTGAAGTTTCTGTTCCCCCCCCCCCTGAGAGGGGAGTAACGATGCCCTCTCCCTGTGTGGGGAAGATAGTTCATACTCCCAGTAGCACAGAAATATTATATAATGTTTGTACAATGTTACACAATATTATGAACACCGAATACCGTAACAAAGTATTGTATTGAATGTGCCAGTCTTTCTGAGATACTAAATTTTCACAAATAATATATAAACAATGTTTTTTATAAAAATCTTCATTTTAACTCATGATATCACTCGATTGGAGGTTTTATTTCAAAAAACTACACTGGAAAAATTATTTTTGAAGATGCTGAATATTATATCATACTAAACATACAATGCATGCTGTATTTTAATTCCTATATTAATCGATGTTTATCAGTATTTTAAGGTAAAGTTATTCTTACAGTCGACAGACGGCAGCATGATGATAATGTAACACTTCATTTCTCAACATTTAATCATATGTCCGAAAAAATATTTTACAAAATGATCATTTGAATAATAATGTTCACACAATCATTTTGTTCTACTGTATATAAAAGGCGGGCCGGGTTCAGCTAAGGAAGTTAACCATAAAAAAGCTCTCACATATGGATTATCCATTGTTCTGAGAAAAAAAGGGAGTTATTCTCATCGTAAAAATATTCACGTGATTTATAGTTGCGAATCTTGTATTTGATTTTCAATCAATACTGTAATTATAAATGTTGAAGGCATCTCATAATACATTGAAAGAGGAAGAAATAAATTTCAAAATTATTTAAAAACCTTTCAGACATATTATTATAATTACTTTTAAACCTTATTGCCATAATTTATTATATTAGCAAACCTAGATATAAGAGCTAAAATTGCTTCCTCTTTGACTTCTAATTTCATTTTGAACTCGAAATTGTAACAATATAAGATAATTTAATTAAAAAGACTATTCGTATGAAATTTCGTAGAGATCCGAACTCTGTAACTACATTTTATTATCATCATTTACGCTCTCTTATGCAAGTCTCGGTGGTTCAGTGGTAAGGTCCCGGGTTCCAAGCTCGCTGTAAGTAGTTGCGTTCAAAAAGTAACAAAGTGTTACCGAGAAGGTCAGCACTTCGGAATTAAGTGAGTGACATTTTTCCATGCTTCTAAAATGTATTTTTAAAATATTCACTATATTGCTATATTACAAAATATTATATAATATTATTCAGTATAGAACAATATTATTCAATATGGCATAATATTATACGACATTATCCAATATTATGAAAAAAGCATTGTACAGTATTGAAAAAGTCTTACGTTTTACACTGTTTCAATATTGGAAAAAAGATGTAATCTAATATATAAAATTCTCGTGTCGCGGTGTTTGTGGTTAAACTCCTCGAAACTTGGCTTTCCGATTCTGAAATTTTGTGACATATTAATTGATTGAGAATCGACAACATCTATTTTCATCCCCCCTAAATGTTAAGGGTAATCCACTAATTTTTTTTTTCAATTTTAGATACATTTTTTTTAAATTTTTTATGATACAGCATTAGTCAAATACCTAACTCCTTCGATTTATCACCACGTCAGATGATCAATCGATCAGTTATGCCCCGCTAGATGTCTACCTGGGTCACCTCTCATCCACAAACATCGGTAGGGATGAGAAGGCAGTCTCCTGTCTTACTATATACAGTTTTGTATGACTGACTTATACGTCATTATTTTAATTTTCTGTTCTAGTACGTTTAAATTCATATAAATACAACACGTGTTGCGTACCTGTATATTTATTAACGCTTTTTGAAAATAGTTTAAATATACCTTTTTTTCTTGAAAGGTAGTGACAAATAATACAAATGAATACAAATATAATAGTAGTAATAATAATAATAAATATCATCATATATTAAGTCACTGTTTTTACCAATACACTTGATGGAAGGTTTATTAAACTATTAATATTTTAATTTCTTTGAGATAACTTTAATAAATATTTTTTTACATTCAATAAATATTTATTAATATTAAGTCATACATTAAATAATTGTATTTAATAATAATTTTATTAACTATTATTAAATATTCATTACATCCTATGATCTTGAATAATTATTTAATTAACAGTTGATAAAGCTTATGAAATATAAAAATCTTACTATCTGTAAAGTATTTTAACTTCATTTTATTTATAACAGTCAAAGAAGACCAAAAGACGTAAAGGGGCAATTAGTTAGAACAATATTCAACAGTCTGTGCAGATATAGAGCACGAAGGTTCTAAGCAACCGCCAACAAAATAATACAGATGTAATGAAGCATGGCGCAGTTCAGTGAATCACTATCGCAAGAGGGCGAGATGAGACGAGAATCACAAGAGACAAATTAGACGAGAGAGAAACGCGCAGGATTCATAGTAAAAAACAGACGTAGAGGCGTGACCAACAACGCCAACTTCTTCGAGCATTTACTAAGTTTTCTTCGATTAGCATTCCAATATAGGCCTGATGTTGAATATACCTCATTCCAAAGTGTTATTGGTTCTTTGACAAGGAATACTCATTTATCATGCACTTAAATTTAAAATGAGCCATGGATTGGTTGTGTGCTCATCAGGAAAAGTACAACTAACCAGTGAAACACCACCGAACCACTACGGTTTACTTATCGGTACAGATCCAGATTCTAGCCTTTTTCCTAAAGTCAATTCGCACATTCAATTCATGTTTTCAAATGACGTCGTTTAGAAGCAATAGTTAACAATTACTGCAGGCAGCAATTTAATTCCACGTTCAAATCAAGAGCAAATTTATGCTTTAAGTAGATCATTCTGCCAATGCCAAACAGATCTCATGAATTTTACAAATTTCTTTGGGTGGCAGACTCCGGAGACGACACTCGCCTAATCAGCATTGCGATTACGTTACAATCTCAATTCATACCTTTTATGGAGCGTCGTATTCACCGACCTGGACGCTCTGGTAAATGAGCATAATTGTGAAATTATTCTGTCACACATGCAAAACTACAAGTGACAATCATGCTATTGTCATCAG
>BGPR01000014.1:3520839-3641867 GCA_013235015.1 Araneus ventricosus
TTAAATATACAAATAATAAAAAAACAATTTTATTTAAAATTAAACTTTTTCATTTAAAAAGTGAAAAATATTTCATTTACAATTTAAAGTGAAATATTACAATTCTGGTATTCAGCCGCCGAATATTCATTACATCCCTAGTATTCAAGTGAATTAAAATATTATTTCTTTATAATTACTGAAGACACACGCTACAGACATGTTTAACCAAAGAAACCAATTCAGAAATAAATTTCAAATTATTGACGATAAACAACGTTTGCCGGGTCAGCTAGTATTGTATAATATTACTTCTTCGAATTTTATGATATAAGACAATATTATGTTCTACCTGGGACATACGTGAGAGCTTTTAGAGTAGCTTTGATGGCGCCATCTGTTGACAGTATAAAGAACTAAACACTAAAACCTTGAAAAATTATATTAAAAAGGAATGTAATTAAAATAAAAAAAAAACACCTTGAGTACATTTTATACAAAGGACCTAATCACAGCTTTTTGACAGTATTATTCATCACTAGTATTTGTGATTTTGGATATTGCATAGAAAATAATCGTCAATTATTCGTCATCCCTATCCAGCACAGCGCGATAAACGATATACCAATATGATATTTGTTAACATGCGCATTTATGTTTGCCGCGTGACTGTGACGTCATGTGAATTAAATTCAACGGTGTTTAGAAAAAAATAGTGGTATTTTTCGTAATTCATTACTTTTATATATATTTATTTTTTGTAATTTTGTTGCTTTGCTGATGTTGACAAACATATTATTGGCTAGATGCTACGTGCAAAGTTAAACGAAATATTCGTTTTTATAAATCTGAAAATCATTTAATCAGTAGCTTAGTAAATAATTTGGATAAAACCGTATACAAACAATTTTTTTTTGTGTACAGATAGTTTAGGTTGTACTGTAAAAGCCAGTTCTGTTCAGCATTTAATTGAAATGCTTCAGTAGGATCCCTTTAGGTTATGGGCCTACAAGCATTGATAGTTGTATTATTTAAACAAAAGCAGATTACACGCTCTTTTTTCGACTATAATTAAGATTACTAACTATATCTAAAAGATCTTTGTGTTAATTTGGTACAATATTAGGGTAATTTTTCAAAATTATTTTAAGTAAGAAATGATTTATTCTGATATCAACAGCAAGTCCCGACAACTCAACGTTACAACCCTTTTCGAAATAAAAAAATATTTTACGAAGCCTTATTTTTCCGCTGTTAGTTGTTGTTCGAAGTGTCATGTTAACTAACAAGTTTTAATTAAACAATTCAATTCGAGCTCGATTTAGTGCTTATACTTCATAAACACTGTCTTAAACAGGTGTCGTAGTTATTACACGTAGTTTGTTTCACTTAAGTATCGAATCTGGCGGGGTCTGTGGGATATTTTCCGACTATGCAGGGCTATGCGCATGCGTCGGCATCATTCGTAAAGTACGATTCCGCCATGTCTAATAAGGTAGTTATTTTTTATTTAAATTTGTAAATTTTGTGTGAATATATGCATATATTCCATATTTATAGTTCGTTTCTTTTACAGGAACCCAGCAACGAGAGCCATCCTCGAACACTGTAAGTTCGATTTTATTTTAGATCGCTATTTTCAAGATTGCTTGCAATCAACCGGTTCAATATGCGTTTGTTGTCAAATACAATATAATTAATAAATTTTATTGTTTTAATAGATACGTTGGAAATCTAGATCCGACGGTCACTGAAGAATTGATTTTAGCATTGTTCGGACAAATAGGACCTGTTAAAGGATGCAAAATAATCCAAGAGGTGAGTAAATTCTAAATTCTAGCATTGTTCTTTTGCTTGCTGATTTATACGCCTAATTTTATTTAAAATTGTCTGCTCTTCTTCTGTTTGCGATATGCATTGTCATTTTACCTTGTACACATTGGAAGTTTCGACAAAGCTTAGGATTTTGAGAAATTAATTTGGATCTCATGTGTAACGGTTAATCTAAAGATTTTGATGCGGTAATTTGTGGAATCTTTTTTCGTGTATTTTTATCATCAGTGAAATAATTTTTATCAAATGTATAACAACTTAGTATTGTTTTTGTTTTTCTCTCCGCTGATGCGAGAAAGTAATAAAACATTTACCGTCTATTAAAACACATGTTCATGGTGTTATTTCTCTATGTACCGATATTGTTTGCTTTAAATAATCCTTAACTTCTCTGTGCCATTAAATTCCTTTCTATCTACCTGTATTTAATTTATTTCATGTGAAAAAATGCACGTTTTATGAATTAAATTAATCTTCTGAAACTTGTGGTTTTAACCTCGAATTTTGATTCCATAGAATACATAGGTTGAACTTTGTAGTGCTTATTTTCATTGAAACTTCAGTTTTGGCTAATTGGTTAAAATACTACTTTTAATAACATATGATTGGCATTTGTAATGCTGCATGATTGAAGTTTGACAGTTTATTGTGAGTAACCTATATTGATTTGATAGTGTTTTGCATTCAGATTTCAAAGTAGATAAGCTTTTATTTTTGACACGTAGTTTTTTTTGTATTCTGAAATTTGTGCCAGCGATTTTTTTATAAAAAATTTGTAATATTTAACATTTATGGTTTGTTTTGGAGCTTATAGTTTAGAGCAAAATTTCTTTGCTTTGTCACTATGAGGAAACAGTTTCCTATACATTGTGGTTATGTATGCATTAAATAATTGAAACACATCACCTCTACAGTTCTGTGAATTCATTTTCATCATTCGATTTTGATTTCTTTCAAGTATCGTGCTAAATTCTTTGCAAGAAGAATATTTTTACCATTTCGAATACGTAAATTCATGTAATGCTAACTAAAAATTATTTGAAAGATAAATTTTTAAAATGAAACACTGGATATCAGTGTATTTTGATTTTATCAATTCATTTATGAATGCTTTTTTGTGATCAATATCATTCCTGCTATTAAAATTAAGTAATTGGAATCTTTCTCTTTTTTCCATTTTAATCCGTGTTTTAGTAAGTGTATTAATAAGAAAAGGGTTATATTCAGAATGTTTGCAACTTTGTGGATTTTTTTCCTTTTTACTTATGAAAAGTTACGAATAGCCTGAAAATATTTACCTGGCTTTAGAAAAAGGGACAAATTAATATTTTGATACATTTCAAATTGGAAAAAGTTGAATTAAACTTCAAAATTTCTTATGGAGGAAAATAATTAGAAATTGGAAAATTAATGTTTATTTCTAGCTTAAAGGAAACATTGGTATTTAAGAATGAATACAGCACCTTAATGAGTAGAAACAAAATTGTTTATCTTCTTTTGATGTAAGGAACTAAACCTTGTTGGTGATGCGAATCGCAACTGGCTCTTTCACAGAGTACCCAAAGTCGATCCTCTACTGATTTTGGTATATCAAGAGTATTTTACTGAATTTTCTGGAATCTGAACAGAGGTCAGCTCTAATTAGTTTTGATTCCCGAGGTTCTACTGTATTCGAGCATGACAAAGGCTACAGTTATCACATATCAAATCAACTTTTGATGGCTACATGGTGTAAAAGTCATGTACAAGAAAGTAAAAATATTTAATATTAGCACTTCGACGGAAGATGACGCATGTAGATGCACATCTTTAAAAAATATATGTAATATTTTTGATATAAAAAAATTCTTTTATACAAAATATTATAATACTCAAAATTCTATTAATATCTGCAACTTTATCTGTAGTTAAAATGAAAATATCAGTTGTGTCAACTGATTTTTAAATCTCGTAACTTCATGGTGGCAACCGTTAAGATAACGTTGTCTTTTCAAGCGAAAGTCACAAGAGTCTAAAACTAGTTTTGAGACAGTCAATTTAAACTTGATTAATTTTGAGTCATTGTAATAGTAAAAATTATTTTACAGATTTCTAGCTATAATGGTTGGTTTATTGATGTTTAGATATTAAGTTTGTATTGCCAAAAAGTTAATTGATTGAAGTAGTCTGCCAAAAGATTTATTGTGGACTTAATGACTTTAGCTTGAACAATGATGAAATAAACATATCTATTTATGGAAACACTTGTTATTAATAAGAAGTTAACTGGGTCATTCCGTGTCAAGTGATCCATAAAAAAAAATAATTGGTTGCTTGACCATTCTGTAATCAAATGATTTTTTTTGTTTGTGGATTCCTACATGATTACAGAGTCCAAGAAGACTAATTTTAAAATTTTTATCTCTTTCCAAATTCCAATAGCAGCCATTTTTGCTTTACAAAACGTGCCGATTTTAGCGTTTGTAGGAGTTTGCGTTAACTTATACTACTCAGAACAGGTTGAAACAAAAACCAGTTTATTCAGAAAAAACAGCCTTTTTTTTATTTGCAGTACACATTTAAGGAAAATTGTATCCCAAATAGCAAAGATCAACCTAAAAGTTCGACTTAAAAAATGACAAATTTTCGATTTTCGAAGGCATATCATTCTGAAAAAGAATCTATTCTCTACATTACTTTTAGGGGAATGTAGTTACTATAATGTCCTGTATTTACAAAATTCAATCCTGAGATTTGCTTCCTTTAAGAGATACAGGCTTTCAAATTTGGAAAATTTCAAATTTTGACACCTTATATCTTTGCTGGATCAAAGTTTAAAAATTTGAAATTTTTACAGATAAACCCCCCTATAGTGTATTTTACTGCTGTAAAAATTTCATTTTTGAGATTTATCTACAAGTCAAGTTAGAGGACCTTAAAAATCCCATAAACATATTTTTTGCAGAAAATGACAGAGCATTAATTTGACTATATATTATTCTTATCATTAATAAATTATAATATGACCTCAAGTAATATTTCTAATTACATTTACATGTTAAAATTAATGCAGATTATCAAATTAATTCTTATGGCATTTATTACTTTCAAATTAATGCACCATCTGATGCATTAATTTTACTACAAATTTATTCTGTTAACTTATAATATATTATGCAATATTTCTATTTACAAGATAACAGTTTCTGAAAATGCAGTAGGCTTGTATTGTACAAGATGAGCCCCAGGATCATCACTGGGTCAATTGACAAGCCACCATTCATCCATCTGTCTATTATTTGTAAAAAGATGGTGAAGTAAAAAGCCAATGTTTTTATGTCATTTGGTGATACTTTGGAACACAATACAACTACAGTCCATTGCTTTCAGCAGCATCTGGTAAATCATATCAAAAGAAATCATCAGCATATTAAAAAGCTCATTTGTTTTTCTGATGGAGCTTCTGGTCAATATAAGAACAAAAAAACTTCATTAACTTATATCACCGTAAGACAGATTTTAATTTGGAGGCTGAGTGCATTTCTTTGCTTCATTTTACGGTAAAAGCACCTGTGATTGTGTGGGTGGTACTGCAAAAAGAGAGGTTACCAAAGCAAATTTCTAGCGACCGTACAACTAACCAAATATTGACACCAGCAGAAATGTTTGAATTTTGTCAAGAGCATTTAAAAGGAATCGCCTTCACTTACATAAAAGATGAAGAAATCATTCAACATCACAACAGTAAACTTCTGGAACGATTTGAAAACTCTGTGACAATTACTGGTGCAAGGAGTTTTCGTTATTTTGTTCCTGTATCGCAGAGTAACCTGAAGTGCTTTATTAGTTCACAAGGTGCAGAATATTAAATTCATTCCACTACAAAACCTGTACAAATTGCACTCCACATAAGAGATTCTATTGCATGTGTATATGATGATCAATGGTGGCTGGCAGAGGTGAATGACATTAGTGATATAAATAAAGATGTGCTTGCAACATTTTATCATCCTATTGGACTGATGGCAGCTTTTAAGAAAAAGGAGGAAAACCAGACTTGGTTGCCCTTGAACAATGTTTTAAGGTTAAACTAAGTGCCTTCGAACTTACAACAACTATTGGACGGTCACACAACATTTCTCCAAAACTAAGTGAAAAAATATCAAAACTTCTTAATGAATACAAATCAAGGTAGAATGATAAACATGATCCAAGTGTATAATATGTCAAAACTTTTGTGATATGTAAGTTGTAAATAATATATCAATACTTTTGTTTGAAGTTTTAAAGTGTTTTAACAATGATATCCACAGTAAAAGCTGTGTTGCAAAAAAGTGAATCAAGAAGCCTCAATTCTACTGTGGAACCAGAAGTGACCACAAAACATCAAAATTATTCAAGTTCATTAAGCATTTAAAACATGCACAAGCTACTTCATGTAAAAAAGTTAAATTTAATTGTAATAGGCAATATTAGTTGATATCATTTTATAATTTATTAATAAGAATAATACAGTCAAATTAATGCTCTGTAATTTTCGGCAAAAATTGCTTTTTATGGAATTTTTAAGGTTCTCTTAACTTGACTTGAATCTTAAGCATGGAATTTTTACAGCAGTATAATATACTATAGATGGTTTATCTGTAAAAATTGCAGATTTTAAAACTTTGTTCCAACAAAGATATAAGGTATCAAAATGTGGAATTTTTTGAAATTTTCCAAATTTGAAAGCCCACAACTTTTAAAGGAAGCAAATCTCTGGGTTGAATTTTTTTGTAAATACTGTACATTAAGGTAGCTACACATCCTTCCAAAACTAATATGGAGAAGAGATTCCTTTTTGGAATTATATGCCATCAAAAATTGAAAATTTGTCACTTTTAAAGTCAAACTTTTAGGTTGATTTTTGCTATTTGCGATACAATTTTCCTTAAATGTGTACTGGAGATAATGAAGGCTGTTTCTTCATGAATAAACTAGTTTTTGTTTCATCAACCTCAGTCTCACCAGTTCTGAGTAATATAAGTTAATGCAAACCCCTACAAATGCAGGAATCAGCATGTTTTGTAAAACAATGACTGCCATCAAAATTCAAAAAAAGATGAAAAATTTAAAATTTGTCTTCTTGGACTCTCTAATCATATAGCAATCAACAAACAAAAAATCATTTGATTATAAAATGGTCGAACAACCAACATTGGATCACTTGACATGGAATGACCCAACTGTATAATTATCATGAAACCTGTTGCATAGCATTTGTGTGCAATATTTTACGAAAATCTATTCGATAATTTGCATTTCTATAATGTACAAACTATTTAGGTATTTCACTTTTATTTATATTGATTTAAATCTTAATATAAATAAAAGTCATTGTGGGTATGTATGTGGCTATGTTCCACATCTCCTCCTAAACTAATGGACGGTTTTCAACCAAATTTTGTACACTTATTATTTAAGACAAGGGGAAGACACTTATGAACTTTTTTAAGTCCAAAAGTTAATTAAACAGGCAGTTAATTAGAAATTAACCGAAACCGTTTTTCCGCCGTAACTTTGGAGCAAATTGTCCGACGAAAAATATTTTTAGACCATCTTAAAATTCAAATTTTTGCCTTTTCAATGATACCTACTTTATTTCTGTGACATTTTCCCTTCAATTGTTATTAATTTTTAAAAATTTCATAATTTTTAAATACGTGCAGACGATTTTGAAATAACGAAGATTTATAGCTACTCCGTTGCTAGGCAACGGCTAGACTTTGAACTAATTCACCTTTATTTCTGAAAATTTTGCTTATTTTTATTAATATCCATATAATAAATGCGAAAGTGTGTCTGTCTGTTTGTTACGCATTCACGGCAAAACTACCAAACCGATTTGGATGAAAATTGGCAGAGTTGTAGCTTGAAACCCTGGAAAGGACATTGGGTAGGTGACATCATGTTAAATTCATTATTTTTGATTACAGATAACAATTAAATAATTAACAAGCGATTTGCGATGAAGATTACTACTTTATTTTTCAATCAACTGTCACGTGATCCTTAAGGAATACATGAACAAAATGAAATGTCACGTGATCCTTCAGACAAGCGCAAGCATTTCAAATGACTAATTTTTAAAGTCAAGCATCACGTGATCTTGCTGAGAAAAGAAATAATTAATTTGTGGAATAATAACTGAAAAATAGTCGCCGGGATAGAAAACCAATGATAGATATGATATAGTTTCAAGAATTTTTGGATTAAAATTTAAAAACTAAAGTTAATTATAACTAAAGGAAAATATCGTTCAATGTTTACTTAAAATAAGAGCCTAATTTAGTGGAAAGGTTGCCAAATTAATTCTTTCACACGTTTTATCCACATCCAAGATTTGTTTGGCTGTTAAATTTGTAACCAAACGATTTGGATAATCATTGGTGGTTAAATTCTAAACCAAACGATTTAGCTAATTACAATAGTTCCATTTCTCATTTTAATGCTTTAAGAACTTTTTTCAACTGATTTAAAAGAAAGGATTGCATAAACCCAATGAACACTTAATTCAACGTTTTGTTTACTAAAGAAAGAACTGATTCGAATTTGCGCTTGACACATTTGCTAAATAGATTTAGCGTTTGCTAGAGATTCAAACAGTGTATTAAATTGGGACTTTTTCAAAATTGTTCACAGTACAAAGGAACTGATAAGCAAGGTTTATCCTTCCTCACAAGCTAATAAGAAGAATAGAAATTGTTTGTTGATTAGGTAATTTTTGGCATTGACTAATGAAAGTTTAGGTCAGATAAATGAAAAAAAGTGCTTCACAAATGGAGGGATGTATTACAGAATATCTATCTGTAGATACGGTAATGGGCAATAACAAGTAAAATCATATCCTGTAGAGTTCTTCAACCACATAGAATTGTCAGGGATACCTTCCGACAAGCTGAGATTAAAATTCGGTGTGCCAGAGCTATTCATACGTAGCCTCGATGTACCGAGACTGTGCAATGGCACAAGGTTTCAATTTACACACTTAGGACCAAAAGTCGTGCTAGCTACTGATATGACTGGCATAGTGAGAGGTGAGAGTGCTAAATTCTAAGCATTCCGATAATACCGAAGGATTTACCATCCCATTTCAAAAGGTGACAATTCTCTTTAAAATTAACATTTGCCAGGCTCAGAGTCAGACACTCAAAGAGGCAGGCGTACATTTGGAAAAATAATTTTTTCCGTTGGTAACTATATGTGGCATGTTCGTGTGTGTCTAGCCCACTAAACCTATAAATCGGTGCAAAAAACGTGAAACAAAAAACATCGAATACAAAAGTGTGTTATCGTATATAAACAATTTGCCTAACTGTAACAGCAGACACATATACATTACACTCCTGTTAGTCGTCCAATTATGTATTATCAACCATCAGAACTTTTAATTTCCCCTTTCTTACATATAATGAAACATTTACATTCTTGAATTTAAAAAATGTAACAATTCAAATTCTTCGTCCACGAAGTCGCGGGTAACAGCTAGTATTCTTTTAAACTTTTTCCTTACTGCTTTTTTGGTAATTATTGAAAGATAGAACTACTTTAATCTCAGAATCATATACAGTAAAGCATGTTTTATATATTTCTCATTTATATGTTGTTTCGTAACGGTCTTGATTCATTTTAGTGAATAATGTACTTCGTTTATACGATGCAAGACTTTGATTTTACGTCATTTTCCCCTGTTCTAAAATGTGAAAACTTTCCCCTTTCTAGTATGGGAAGTGTAATAAAAATGGCATGACTTCGAAATTATTCACAATTGATGAATTAATCAAGGTTGCTATGCCAACTGGAAATCCTTAAAAAATCAACTCAAAAAATCAGAGGAAAGTCATGGAATTTCATTTTCAACCCAAAAATCTGAAAAAGTCGGGGGGGGGGGGGGCAATTTTGCGGCAATCGCTAAAAGAGTGATTTTTAAAAGAATTTATATTGCATATAAATTAAAATCTAAACATTTTAAATATAATTTGTATTTTTATGTTTACACTAGCTGATATACCCGGCTTTGCTCGGGATAAAAATATTTTCAAGTCCAAGTCCATAACACTTTCAATTTACTAAAAGTGTTTTTCGCAGAAGTGTCTTGCATTGATTTTAGTTAATCGACTGAACCTTGGGACCAGCAGTGAAACACCCTTTTCTCTCCTTAGTTTGAACCACTTGGCAAGAATCTTGCAGTCCTTCGTACTCATTTTCCCACTCCGCATCATTGCTACGGCAACACCAGAAACTCTTTCATTTCTTTTAATTTTTGCCATTATCTGGACTACAATTCTCTTCTCTTTAGTGTTTTTGTCACTGACCGGAAGAAACCGCATAGTGTTCTTTCTTTTTCTCCTTAGGCCCTTTCCCTCAAGTAAGAAGTGGGGTCAACAATCTTGAAGGAATTTAAACACTCATTATGATTATTAAAAATTTGTAAAATTAAATGAAGTATTGCGGAAAGAGAGTAATTAACATCCTTGTATTGTGGTGCAAACATATTGAAAGAGGGTATATGCTACAAAATAAAAGCTAAATAAAATTTCTGCCTTTCTGTTAACATTCAAAGGGAACAATATTTTTATCATAACTTTCACAATGGCAAAAATACTGGAATGAAGGATTTGATAAAACGATCAATGGTTGGAGTTTAATTACAATAACAGAAAGCATTGTTACAAATTGTGTATGAAATAAATTTGAAATATACATTAAATTAAGAAAAAGAATGCATAATATATAATTTGAAATCATTAAAAAGATGATTTTCTGCTCTTTAAAATGGTGTGCAAATAATTATGTGCAATATATTTTTCTGAAATGAAAAACTGAGATAAAACGCCGAAAATTGGCTTAATTTTCGTTATTTAATATCTTAGGAAATAGTTTCGTTTGAAAGAGTAGAATGAATCTAAGAACGGACCACAGAATGGCATGTGCAAATTTCATGTCAAGACTATTCACCATTTAGGAGTTCTCGCTTCAGATAGACCGTTAGATCATCTTTTTTCCCCTTCCTCTTTTCCTCTTCCTACGATAGGAACCAGACTAAGTAGCCTTGAAGACTTAACACACACTCGTTAGGATTAGTTAAAAATTTGTGAAAATTAAACAAAACATCGAGAGAATAATTCACTAACGTCATTGGATCACTGTGTAACCGTATTAAAAGCTGTAAATGGTACGACAACAGGAAACCGGAAGTGAAAACTCACCTTTGTTGTTTATGGCCAAAGAAAGCAATATTTTCTTATTAACTTTAAAACTGGCAAAAGCCTGTGCGTGAAACAGTAATTTGGTTTGAATTTATTTCTATAAGAATAAAAAGTATTGTTAGAAATTGCATTAAAAATATATTTTTTAACCTTAATAACAATCAGAGAAAACACTTCATCACAATGGAATTAATAGCATTAAAAAGATCATTTTCTGGTCTTTAAAATGGCATAAAAATGATTGTTATCTAATAAATATTTCAGAAGTTATTGGCAAAAAACGTCCAAGTATTAGGCTTAAAAACATCTAATTTTCGTTATTAAGAATTAATTAACTCTGAAAGTTGAAAATGCCACCGTTGACCTAAAAATATGCTCTAGAATGTCGTGTGTGTATTTCATGTCGCTACCGTTCACTCTTTGGGAGGAGCTCTTGTGATCGTCAGAGACAGATACATGTATTTTCTGCTTTATATTATAGATATTTATAAAAATTAGCAAAATTTTCAGAAATAAAGGTGAATTAGTTCAAAGTCTAATCGTTGCCTAGCAACGGAGTAGCTATAAATTTCCATTATTTCAAAATCGTCTATGTAATTAAAAATTTTTAAACTTTAAAAAATTAATAAAAATTGAAAGAAAAATGTCACAGAAATAAAATTGGTATCATTGAAAAGGTAAAATTTTGAATTTTAAAAATATTTTTTGTCGGATAATTTGATCCGAAGTTACGGCGGAAAAACGATTTCGGTTAGTTTCTAATTAACTGCCTGTTTAATTAACTTTTGGACTTAGAAATGTTCATAAGTGTCTTCCCTTTGTCTTAAATAATAAGTGTACAAAATTTGGTTGAAAACAGTCCATTGGTTTAGGAGGAGATGTGGAATATAACCACATATCCACAATGAGGAATATAACCACATATCCACAATGACTTTTATTTATATTAAGATTAATAAAGTTTTCCTTGGAGAAATCTTTCTGTATTTTAAGCTAGATTTTCAACGTGCTTTACTCAAGACACTTTGATATACGGTAGAAACCCGCTAATCCGAACTAATTGGGACTGGTGCCTGTTTGGATTACCTGAAATTCCTATAAAAATAGAAAAGAAAAAGATGCGTGCTAAAAGAATGCAAGTTATAAGTATTCAGTACTACTATCTCTTGAATTCTTTTATTCAAAAGTAATAGAAAGAGAATATGTCTCCTCTTTTCATTAGAATAATGGATGTGCTTCTGTATGAAGTGACCTTATCTTGCAGCGAATTACATTAGCTTCTTCAATGTATACAAAATTTTGCATGCTGAAGAAGTATTTTTTTGTTTTTAGTATAAAATATAATGTAGATTTAAATATAATGCATATTTAAATCTTTTCGGGTAATCTTTCCAATTACATATAATTTTCAAAAATAAAATCGGTTAGGATTAACCGGAATTTCAGATTAGTGGGGTTCTACTGTATATTTTTTTGGAGGGGGAGAGGATTCCTCTTCCTTCACTACTTCAAATATTTCGGATATTTTGACATAAACTCAGAATTATTCATGAAATTAATGAGATTTCTACATATTCATTCATGTGGATAAAAGTAAAATTAAGAGAATTTTGTTATGCAGTTGTTAAAAAAGAAAGGTAGCTGATTATACAAAAATTTTATAATTTTTAATGGTTTTGAAAAAACTTGATTTGAAAGAAGATTTGATAGGGGAATCAAAAGTGGAATTTTTAGTTAATCTCGTCTGTAATTAGATAAGCTCAGTGTTTTCATTTGATATAATCTTATTTTACCTTCACCGCAACCAATACATATTGATTGGAATTTTCTTGAATACTCCTGAAATATTCATGGGAAAAGTCAGGCAATTTGATTCTCCTGCTTGAGTAGCAACCCTGATTAATAGGAGATGAATTTTCTGATGCTAATTTAAGTGATGATGAAGTTATTCCACCTTTCTTTAAAGATGCAATGGAATCCATTGAAATACTTGGAACTTTTATCAAGAATAGTGAAAAAAAAAATTCAATGAACTTAATTTGATTCATAATGCTTTATTTAAGCTTAGTCGTTAGGTGCTCAAAATTTTGTTATGCAGTTAGGCTCGTGAGGTACATATATCCTCCATTTTCTCTTCCTTTTTTCTACAAATGTTTTCTCCTGAGAAAAGACATATCAGCTGTAAATTAAAGAATAAACTTCTTAGCAATGCAAAAAAGAGAAAGTAATTTTAGATTATTTTGAGTATTTTTTTAGATATTATAAATACTATGAAAAACCACAGCATTTTACATATACTTCTTGTAAATGCTTACAATAGGCTCCATCATGGTCTTTTTTTTACCATATTTTTGGTTAGTTTTGTCCCTGTTTCTTCCACAATATTTGCATCTACCTCTCGTGGCTTATGTAAGTTAAAACAATTTATTTTACTCACTTGACAATAAGAATCACAATGGACACTACTATACTTTCGATAATTTAGTAAAACACAATGAAATAACCCCAGTAGCAGAAATCTTGCAGCACGACAGCGAGCGCTGCTGATTTATCTTGATGCTTACAGATTAATTTACCAACTTACAAGTTATAAAGACGGGGGAAAAAAAAAAATATTCGTACAGAAAACGGAAAAAATGCACCGGGCGAAAAATCTCCGATTTTCAGAAGATTGTATTTTTCCTTTCGAATAAGTGAGCTTTCTATTTTCTCTATGAGTTGAAAATTTGTGTTAATTCTAGGGAAAAAAATTCCAGATTCATTTCTCAAATACTCAAAAACAGCTACAGAGTTATTCAAATTTTGCACTTACCAATGTGTACCACTACCTGATGAACCTGTAAGCTTGAAAGTATTAAGATCAACTGCTTCAGCTAATTATCATGAAGAGGAGAAAAATCGGCCGAGTTCAAATTTTAAAAGTGATTTAAAGGATTTTTATCAAATTCTTCACATACATTTTGGAAAAATTAGATCATTATACCAAGGGAAAAAATGAAGGTATTGATAATGTGATACAAAAGGCTGGATGTCTTTTTAACTTGCATCATTTGATATAACCACGATCCGATGTTTCTGGAGAACATTTGGCATCTACGTTCACTTCTGAGACATTCTCAGAGTATATCAGCGACTTTCCTTTTAGCCTTACAAATATTAATAAGGACACTTTTTTCTTTGAATATAAAGAGCTATGTTCTTGGATGCAGCATAAAATATCTGAAAACAGAGATGAAGGGTCACTTTGTGATTTACGAAAGCGTTTTAAGTTATCTTTGGTATGGCTGAAGCATAAATTGTCCCTTGTTCTAAAATTTTTCTCATTTTGTTTGTTAGTCCCTGTGTCAGAGGCAATATGTGCAAGTTGGGGGTCAGTAATAAGCAATGTGATGGTAAAAAGACCAAGAGGTAATGATGACCCATTGGAAGACATTGGCACATCAAATATGCATGTATTTATTATTCTTAATGGTCCTGAAAGTGAATTTAAGCATATACACAAATTTTTGAAAGCTGCATTAGTTGAAAAATACGGGATGTCATACTTTCAACATTTTAAGCATATGTCTACAAATGTTGCTTTTAAACATGCTGTTATTTCGAAAGTAGTTAGTAGAGTTATTAATGATTAGGATAAATGCTTACCATGTTTTCACTAAGTTATATAGTAAATAATTTCGAAAGTTTAAACTGTGTTTAAGTTATTTTTCTTTACTTTCAGGTATCACTTTTCTCTTAGCTTGCATTAACTGCAATTTCAATTTTAAACTGTTTAAATATTTATTTATTGTCTGCATGTATTATTGGTATCTGTCATATATTTTAAAATGCAAATTTTGCTTTGAAATGACAGTGACTTATTATGATAGTAAGCTTGGTTCTGCATCGTTTTGGCTTCTGAAATTGGTGCTGCAGATTGATAAAGAAAATTCTGCTACTGGGGAAATAACTAACCAAAATGTGTGTTTGACTGCATTAATGCTGCAAGTACAAGTGGAATGACTACAAAAGAGAATTCTTGAGGTTGTTAAGGCCAGAAAGCAATATTGCCACATTTTTTTAAAAAAGAGATTAAAAACAAATAGGTGTAGTGATTTGGAAAAATCAAGAATTTTGGTTTGGCTCTAGGGGAGGTTGTAGCCCCATAGCATAGCACGCCTACCCCTCCCCCGGATTCGCCACTGTTTGAGACGCACTATGAATTATTATTTGCATTTTCAATGGTTTAAGTGGATAACACATTTTTCAGTTGTCACATTAATATAAGTTTCAATATAACATTGAAAAAAAAAAACATAAAAGTTAATTTTCTGACCAGAAACAAAGCAAAGCATAGGTTTTATTTTTCGTCTATTTTTAACCATTCTAATAAATAACATTCAATTATGCTTGTTTTTAAAATAACTTTCATAATTTTCTTAATATAAAATTTTCTTAAATAATTTTCATAAACTTTTTCTTGCAAGTAGATCAGAAAATGTAACTGCACATGCATTTATTTAAAATCTACATTGTTTGATCTTCATTGTTCATATGTAGTTGTGAGAATCTAGGAATGTGGTTAAGGATTATGATAAAAATAATTTAAAAAATTTAATTTTTGAACTAAAGTTATTTAGTGTAAATACTATCATATTTGAAGTGAATAATTTAATAAGTTAATTATTTTATTAATTAAGTATTAAACTCTTGAAGGTTGATTAAAAATGAAAAAATATAAGTGGTGTGAATATGCATCATAGTTCAGTTTATGCTTAAAAATTACAGAAGCTTCCCCCCCCCACCCCACAATCCATCACTTTAGAGCAGTATTGGTTATATCTAATAAACTGTGGGAATGCATTTCTGAAATGGAATTAATTGTTAGTCACTTAAGTTAATTTTAGGAGAATAATATGAAATCTTATAGTGCCTTTTCCAATTTTTAGAATAGAATTGTTGTACATTATCTGAGAAATAGTATTGCAGATTATTTCGTAGAAATAGTATTGCAGCATATTTTACAGTTTCAATAATAAAAGAAAAATGAAAAAAAAAAAAAAGTTTTAGATGGGAAATGATTTTTTTTTAATAATTCTTTTAAATGCAATGTTTATATTTCGTATCCATTGTATATCAAGAACCTTGAATTCAGTAGTATGTATCATTAGTATTAATTTGTAGCTTTTAAACAAAATATAAATTGTATTTATTATTATTATTATTATTAAAAGAATTGATGGTTTATTTAGTTATCGTGCTCTGCTTTATGGAAGGAAATCTTATTATTTGTTTTACATCTTATCTGTTTTCATTTTTCACTTTATTAACCCCTTAACTGGTTTGTTTTCTCAACTATGTAATTAGCTGACATCTTATGTTTTGAGAATGCATTGCCATTTTAATTCAGTTGAGAACCTGAATTACAGTTGAAATGTTTATGTATTCCTCATAATTAATGTATAGAATTATAATGCCTGCAAATGACTTTTAGTTAATAAGTTTAAAGTTGCGATAATTCAGTTCACATACAGGCAAACCACTTAAGGGGTTAAGGATACTTTGTTTTGGTAAATCTGACATTTTAATTTTTCGAAATTTTTAGATAATAGGCTACGTATTGGAAGAATTTTAGAAATGATATTCTTCCACTTGTCTTATTGTATATTTGTTCAGATTATTGTTAAAACTTTTTTTTTATTTTTATTGTGGACTGTTAGTCTACCAGTAAGTAACCAGTTTGATTAGTTAATCCAGGGATCTTCAACCTTTTTGTATCTACCACCCACTTTTGTATCTCTGTTAGTAGTAAAGTTTTCTAACCGTCCACCGGTACAACAATAAATTTTGATTTATAAAGCAGGGAAGTAACTTTACTTTATAAAATTTATAAAGCAGAGTTACAGCTAGTTAAAGCATGTACAGTAAACTCTCGATTATCCGGAAAGCTCAACTAACCGGAAAAATTAGAAAATGAGTTTTTCTAAAACACCTGCGCTCCAAAATTTAGCACGCGCGTGAGCGCGCGATGTTCCATTCACGCGGACAATTTATTTCTGGAATGCAACGTCCGTTCCCGCACCGAGGAGAGTAGAAGGAAAAAAAACAAACAAACAATATACAGTACTGTGATTTACACAGACTTGTTTTATGGGGTGGGTGGGTTCAAAAGCAAAAGTGAGAACCAAAATAATAATAATAATAAAAGGTCCTCACTTTTTGCCGAAAAACAAAATCGACAACAAAAAAAAAAGCAAGCAAAGAGACAGAATCGGTAAAAAAAAAAAAAAAACTCATGGGGGGGATACTCCAGATTGGCAAGTCTCTTTTTTTCCCCTTTATTTATTTACTCTCCAAATACAGGCAGATGTTGATTCCGATTACGTAATATCAAGAGCAGGAGAATTGGAGGTGCGCGTATTGCGCAATAACCCTTGCGATCTTCTAAAAAATAATTAGTTTTGATATTCAATCTGGGATTTGTTTATGATCACTTAAAAGAGTTTTATTATGCTTGCTGAGTAGAATATTTTTCAGTTTCGTCGGCTATTTTTATATGTTTATATTTTTACAATCTATATATTTACGATAAAAATTCGGCTACAGATCATATATATTTTTTTAAATCGTCAATGTTAAATTAAAATCTTCATATGTTTTGTAAATGCAATGTTATGGAAGATACAGAAGTATTATATTTAATGCACATTTCCAAATGACAAAAACAAATTATTTGGCCGAAAAAATCTTTAAAAAAAGGCTACAATTTGCTCACCCCCCCCCCATTTTTCCCGTCACACTCAACTATCCGGACTTTTCAGGTATCCGGAAATCGGAGTTTCCCGAGCATGCCGGTTAGTTAAGCTTTTACTGTAATAATAATTACTTACCAAGCACTTTATATTGGATTTTTGCTAAGTTTGGCAGAATAAATCTTTATAAAACAACCTACTATAGTTAAATCTATCTTTTTGGTTGTTTCGCTACCGCCCACAATGAAAGCTGGAATGCCCACTAGTGGGCGGTAAGAACCAGGTTGACTACCACTGAGTTGATCCATTTGTTAAATACATTTGTGACCAGAGCCTTGGGAGAAAATCCACCTCCTTTCATTTTCTCATTTTTCAACTCCATCTTTTATTTTCATTCAACTCCAGTTTTAAGTTTTGTGCTGTGGAACTAATTTGAACTTTTTGATTCAATGTTTTTTTTCTCTCTCTTGGTCCTTGGTCTTCATCACTCCTTTGAATTTCCTACTAACATAAACTAAAATATCGTCAATAATTTGAAATTTATTTCTGAATTGGTTTCTTTGGTTAAACATGTCTGTAGCGTGTGTCTTCAGTAATTATAAAGAAATAATATTTTAATTCACTTGAATACTAGGGATGTAATGAATATTCGGCGGCTGAATACCAGAATTGTAATATTTCACTTTAAATTGTAAATGAAATATTTTTCACTTTTTAAATGAAAAAGTTTAATTTTAAATAAAATTGTTTTTTTATTATTTGTATATTTAAAAAAATGTTAATACCTTTATGTATATTCGTAATATTTTAAATATCTTAATTCCAATAATAAGAAATAAACTCATCATTTTGGGATTACTTCAAAGAAATAGTCATTACTGCAGAACATGACAATGACTAACACAGAAAAAAATCGAATGAATGAATTAAAATTACTAGAAGTAAATTCCTATTTTGATAAAGAACTAATAGGAGGTAGGATGGGAAAAAATGCGGAAAAATTTTTAAGTTTCACAAATTTAGCAAGAAAATATCCTTCAGCACCTGCAAGCATTTTGTAGTGTCCCTTTATTTTCTGAAGGTGGCAATGTATATGAAACCATATGGAACACTTTTATAAATGATAGGCGACATTATTAAATGCACTTATGTACTATACAACTTAAAAAGTGGATAAATGTTATTTTTTATAATATTAAATGTAATTCTGCAATCTTCTTTATTAAATATATTTAGAACAACATTTTTAAAAACATTTTGCCCTGAATTTATTTTGTCGAATATTTGTTTAGCATTTAGCCAGACTGAATATTCGGGAAAGGGCTGAATAGGCCTGGTAATGAATATTCATAACATCCCTTGTTGGTATTATATGTGTATGAAACCAAACGGAACAGACCTCCTCGTGAAAATGCCGAAAAATTATTGTCCTGCATCATAATTTCAGGCTTTGCATTGATAAATTATATACGAATTGGTTAAATATACCTATGCATTATGCAATTTAAAATTGGGAAATGTTAGGAGTTTTTTGATAATAAATGCACCGAAATGTAATTCTGCAATATTCTTTGCTAAATGTGCATTTAAAAGCACCTTTTAAAAAAGTTATTATCCTGAATATATTTTGCGCAATATCTCAGTATTCAGTAAAAGTGCCGGATACCGAATAGTTGCGGAGTATTCCTTGCATCCCTATTGAATATTTTACTTCAATAAAAAAAAGCAATGGAAAATGCCTTACTTTTTTAAAAACATCTGAATTCATTAGATGTAAATTTTGTTGTACAGTTGTTATATTCAAAGTGCTGTGTACTGTTAATTTGAATTACTTGCGTATTTATTGAAATTTTTTTTTAATTGATGAATAAATTTCAATTACAGTTATTACTTAATTGAACAGAGCAATTTTAATTAATTACTTATTAAAACTGTTAAATATTAAAAGTAAATCTTTACTAACATTTTTAGTTTAAAATTTGCCATTTTCTCTTTATCTACTCATTTTTAGACCCAATTTTTCTCAATTTGAATGATTGTAACTCAAAAACTATTTGACATAGAGAGTTGAAATCTATATAATTTTGTTCAGTTTTTTATGATGTTTCATAAAATATATAACATAATCAAATTATTTTTTAAAATTTTATTTTAAAAAATAAATTTAAATTAAAAAAACTCAAATCGGAGTTTAATTTTTTTGAAAAAAAAAATATTCAACCTTGTTTTAGTAACATTCACACCAAATTTCATGATGGTGTTCCTTTATTTTCATTAAGAAAAAAAAAATCATTTTCTATATTTGTATTATTGTCCAGTCAATGAAGGGTTTGAAAAAAAATATTAAATCATATAGTTTAGAAAATTGGTACACATGTCTGCGAGGGGCTCCTGATGAACATACTGCAAGTTCCTGGTTCTGTGTGGGAACTTGCAACTCCATCTTGGATTTCATCTCCCTTTTTTAATTTTTCTTGAATATCTCAAACTATTCAGTTTTGTAATTACAATGGATTTAACAAATTAAAGAGCATAAAATTCCCTACACATGCATGATTTCCTGAACAAAATGAGACAAATTTCAGCTTTCTATGTCAAATAGTTCTTGAGTTACAATCGTTTAAAGATGAAATGTTCAAAATTTCAAAGATTTATAACTCAGACACATGGTTCAAATAATCTGAATTTTTTTCTTCTTGGAGGTAAGTACAATAAACAGACAAAAAATCATTACAATCTAAAACATTGATGGCAAAAAAAAATTTTTTTTTGGTTGATTTCACATGGAATTGCCCTGTGGTCCCATCGGCTTTTAATTAATGAAGTTCCACTATATTCAATTTTTATAATTTTTTTTTCTAGTTTTAATTTTGTACTTTTCTAAGTTTAAATTTTCTGGTCTTGGGTCAGTTTAAGTAGTGGAATTCTTCATTTGAAAATTTTTCAATGCCTAACATATTTCTTCCATGATATATATATTTCAAAATAAAAAGAGAGGTTCTAATACATAGTACAAGATATTTTGCTTAAAAAAAGGCGTTTTAATACATAGTACAAGATATTTTACGTTTTCCTTAATAACCGAGACTTCTGTATGTTAACTATATAAGGCCAAAGAGTGTTAGTAATAAACATGGGTCATAATTAAAGTGACCATTTATTTTTTCTCTCAAAATGGGACATTTTTTTAATTTTTAGGTAATTTTATGTGAATTCAAGAAAACACATTTCTTCAATTTTTATTTATTAATGAAAATACATGTGAAAGTAAATTCTTATGATCACATTTTTCTGAAGAACATATTTTTGCCTCGGTATATTTGGTGTAAAAAAAAAAAAAAAGAATTAAATTTTTGACAGGATTTCTTAAAATTAACTTTGGTAATTAATTTTGCTTTATAAATCGTGACTTGCAATTGTGTTTTCTAGCTTGTCCACAACTTATTCATAAGAAAAAAAGACACTTTCCATGGGTGCATTAGTGCTGGGGAGACATAGAATACACTCAATAATTATACGAAAGTTCGTATGATTTAAATCATTGGCGTGAAAGTGTTTGAACAGTTCTATCCAACGACTTTCGCTTAAAATATTCCCAGTGATGTAGTTAGAAATAAGCTGGGCTACTAGACATTATCGCAGGATTTTTTGATTTTTGGCCTCTTCTTGTTTGAAAATGTTGTTGTGGGTCGCTGTCTTTCTGAAAATGGGACATTTGGGCGTCCCGAAGCTTTGCTTGGGGATAATGGGGCATGCTATATATATATATATATAACGGGATTGTCCCATTGAAAATGGGACGTATGGTCACATTAGTCATAATAACTCTTGCTTACCCTGTTTACTTAAACAGGGTAAGCAAGATAGGGTATACTTATACATATACTATTACTATGTTCAAAAAGTTCCCTAACTTATTTTATGATGGGAAAATACTACAAATGGAACATGTTTATTTGGTGTTACAATCGATGTAATTACCCTGTACAATAGGGTGAATCGAAAATTCAAAGTGTGGGCAGAATAATCGGCGTAGGGTGCAAAAGTTGTCTTTTAAATGTGCTAGCATACATGCAAAATTTTTTCAACTTGAATTTCTTCTGGTGCCCCAAGATAAATATTTGCAATATATATATATATATATATATATATAATATAATATAATATAAAAAATGTGTTGAAGAAACAATTTTGCAGTGAAAAATGAATAGGAGAGATTTTAAAAATTTATTTATTATTAAATGAATAAAATTATTTTCGTTTATATAATATTACTAGCTGACCCGGCAAACGTTGTTTTGCCATGTATATTATTTGTAGGAAACATTTTTTTAGGTCAATAAAAATAATTATCTACTATAAGTGTTCGGGGATGTACTTATAATCGAAAGCGTTATAAACAATAAAAGAATGCTTTATGTAGGGTAATAAATTAATGTTTATTAATGTAGAGAATATATTTTAAATTACAATTCTTGCTAGTTATCTAAATATCAAAAATAATTATTCATATTGTAACTATCAATTATGGCAGTTGAAAAAAAAATTAATCTCTTAGCGCAATAGAGTGTACAATATTATTGGTTAGTCCGTCTTTAGCCAACACAAACAAACTGGATGGTTTTCCCACGCGAGAACATGCCACATATAGTTGTCCATGGGAAAAGCATGGTGTTTCCAAATCTAAGCCACATACAGACAATGTCTGGCCTTGTGACTTATTGATCGTCATAGCGAATGCCAATCTAATTGGAAATTGAGTGCGTTTGAATTCAATTGGCACATCTGTCGGAATCATAGGGATTCGTGGCAGCAACACATTTTGGCCTTGAAACTTGCCATTCAAGATGATGGCTTCTATAACGTTTTTCATTAATGTTTTAATGACTAATCGTGTGCCATTACATAGCCGTGGTGGGTTTAAGTTACGAAGGAGAATAATCGGTGATCCAACTTTCAATTGTAAATTGTGTGGTGGCATGCCTGGCAAATCCAACGAATTTAAAAACTCAATTGGATAATTCACAGTCTCGTTGGTATCACAAACTGCATCGATAGATTTATATGACATCAAGTCCCCAGGTAACAACTGTTGTATCTTTAAATTTAATCCATTGACGTCCACATTTTTACTTGCCAAAATCGCTCTTTCTGCCAGCCACTTATGATTTACATATTGTGTGTGTACGTCGGGAAATATTCGATCGATGAGAGTATTTTGCGAGTCGATGATTGTGCAGAAGTCCGTCTGTAATTTAATGCATCCAGTATTTTCATGTACAGCAACTTTCCCATCGCCAATATCTAACAGTTGTTTAGAGAATGTTTCGGCGGATGGATCCTGAAGCATTTGAACGCGCATGTTCACCGTCAGTTGTACTTTTTCAACATTACGCCATAGTCGCGATGATTTTAAGCAAGCGTTGATTTCATCAGCGTACGTTGAACGTGGAATAACAGGAAGTGTTTGCCTGAAATCACCTGAAAGGAGTAACAAAGTGCCGCCAAATAATTTATCGTTGTTTTTTATATCCTTTAATGTCCTATCCAATGCCTCAAGCGAATGTTTGTGTGCCATAGTGCATTCATCCCAGATAATAATTTTACATTGTTTCAGCACTGTGGCCATAGACGATTGTTTTTTTATCTTGCACACTGCATCTGGATTATTTTGGATGTTCAATGGCAGCTTAAATGCTGAATGAGCTGTTCTGTCTCCATCTAATAAAGTTTCTGCAATGCCAGAAGATGCAACGGCCAATGCGATGCCATTTTTTGATCGTATCTCGGCAAGAAGTAGCGAAATAAGGAACGTTTTGCCAGTTCCACCTGGTGCATCCAAAAAAAAAAGAATCCTCCTTGTCCTGTCGAAACTGCCAGCATAATGCGGTCGTAAATAATTTTTTGTTCATCATTTAGTAATGGAACATTGCGACTAACAATGCCTGCCATTTCCACAGTATTGTACTGCAGTTCACGATTCATATCTCTGTTGAGTAAATCAGATGCACTTCGATTCGGTGAACTCATACCGAAATGACTGATTGGTAAATTCGCAATAGCAATGCAAAGATCCTCGATAGCAATCAATGATTCATTGTACATTGCATCACTGAATGATATCGTTAGATCGTTGTACCTTGTACGATATCGATACAAAATGTCATCAGTCATTGAATCTTTGTGATTATCCCACAACATTTGCGCTCGGGACCGGAAACATGTAGTCAATACTATAGCAAATAGTAGACGAATTTGTGTTCCTGTGCAGTTTAATGCTGCTTCAGCAAGCATACTGTCCCATTGATTGTCATCTTCTAGTAAGCCTAGTGCAAGGCATGCATCTTTATACGTTGGATACTGTTGTCCATCTACCTTGCGTATATCTTGAAATGACAATGGTCCGGTGACATTAACCAACAGCAGTAGCAGATAAAAACACTCAGTCTGCCTTGGATTGACTGTATATACACGTCCCAAATTATTTGATTTAAATAAACCGGGGCACGCATCAACTGGTGTCCCTTTCTTGCGGGGCATCCATTTTTTCGATTGAGCCCATGTAAAATATCGCGGAACTTCAGAATAGAGCAGTGTTTGTGCAAAGGCACCAAACGCATCCGCACGATTGCACAGTTCAAAAAATTCAGTGAGCGTGGTTTTTGGTGGATTTATAGCACGATCAAGCGCTGTATCGTCCGTGAAATATACGCGCTGGCCGTTTTCAAGATGGACAGCTAAATGGATAACTGCTGGATCTCTTTCATGAATTTGGAAACCAAAAATACGCCAGACAGCTTCATTGGAACTGATATACCGGCCAATTTGGTAATTCGTAATTTCATCATTTTCATTCAACGGAGGAGCATTGACATTAGTATTTTCAATTCTAAATACAGCCATATCACTTCCTTTATTAACATATTTGCAAATATATTTGATACTCTTCACCGAACTGCATGACTCAACATTAATATGAGCATTGAATGTTTTGCTGAGCAGAGGTGAATATGGTACCACCCAACGATTGTCGATGTCAATGTCTGCGTTACTGATAGTTTTAATGAACGATTGTCCGCCATTTTCAGTACTTCTTCGACGATATATTGGATATCCGTCAATATGTGTTACCGTATCGTTTATGAAATCTTTAGGAAAACGCTTAGTACATTTTCCGTCTACCATGCAAGGTGATGAACGATTCAGAATTCCGCACGGACCATGAATCATGTTTTTAGTAACAATATCAAATAGTAATTGATCAGTAGATGGATCTGGAATCTCTGCAGAAATTAAACTATCGATGTCTTCAGCACGTATTTTGTCGACGAACCAAATTAAAATGTGAGCATGAGGTAATCCACGCTTTTGCCACTCAACTGAATACATCCAACAACGTGTGGGACCAAATACATGCAACTTCGTAATAAAGCTGATTAAAGACTTTAATTTTTGTTTAAACACACGTGCTGTAATGTCATGACGATGTATTGCATTTTGTCCTGGTAATAGTAATGATGTAATTTCCTGCCATTTTGGATTACATGTAAAAGTAATAAAAAGACACGGTCGTCCATATTCACGCACGAAAGTCATAGCATCCTGTATGTACTCTTGCATGTGACGTGGACTACCTACATACGATGATGGTAAGATAACAGAGTTACCAATTTCGGCAGTGTCAGCGTTTTTCGCAATAGCATCTCGCAGGTGAATATATTCTTCCGCACGCAGCTTCTGTTGATTATATCGCAAGTATCGTAGTCGTTCACTCTCTATCTTCACATACATGTCGACCATAAATTGTTGGCTTAGCTCACGACATCGTAAAATGATATTGTCTCGGCCGCTTCTAATCATCAAACAATATGAATAAAAATCCTTCGAGCTAACGTTCTTATTTGTTTCGGCTCCTGTAATAATATATCATTGAATTAATTGAAGATTCTACAATAATAATTAATTATGTTTTTAATAATGAATGAATTACCTGTTACGGGATCTCGTTGTTTAATGTTTACGCAATATCCGTCTTGTCCCTTCCAGAAAATTAGTGGATATTGGAGAGCGTCATAAGAACGGTGGGTATCACTAATGAATTGAAGATTATTATTTCTTCTTCGAATCACGATTTGTCGCGTAGCTGTACGGTCACCAACCATGATTCCAGCAACGTCGTCAACAACAGGTGCGTTGAATCTACGTACATGCTCTCCAGCTGGTGTTCTATCAGGATTGATGACAATAGCATGATTGTCACTTTGTAGTTTGTGCATGTGTGATTTGAATAATTTCAACAATTCATTATGCTCATTTAACAGAGCGTCCAGGTCGGTGACGATACGCCTGGCAAAAGGTGAATTGAGATTGTGGTAATCGCAACGTGCATCCACGCGATTGGCGAGTGCACGTTCGGAGTCTTCGCCACCCATAAAGTAAATTTGTAAAAATTTATGAGATTCGTTTGGCATTGGCAGCAATGAGCCCACTTTGTGATAAATTTGGCCTTTGATTTTGAACGTGGAATTAAATTGTTGACCGTTTGCAGCAATATTGTTAACTATTTCTGTTGCTCCAAACGACGTCATTTGAAAACATGAATTGAATGTGCGAATTGACTTTAGGAAAAGGCTAGAATCTGGATCTGTACCGATAAGTAAACCGTGTAGTGGTTCAGGTGGTGTTTCAATTTCGGTTAGTTGTACTTTTCCTGATGAGCAACACATCCCAACTGGCTCATTTTTAAATTTAAGTGCATGACAATGCGGGCATTCCTTGTCCAAAGAACCAATAACCACTTTGGAATGAGCGTAATATTCAACATCAGGCTCATATTGGAATGCTAGTCGAAGAAATGAATCTGATGTAAATGCTCGAAGAAGTTGTTGGCGTTGTTGGTCAATGCCTCTACGTCTGTTTACTATGAATCTGCGCGTTTCTCTTCGTTCTAATTGTCTTTGTTGATTTCGTTCATCTCGCGCCTCTTGCGATAGTGATTCACGTAACTGCGCCATGCTTGCACGCACATCTGTATTATTTTGTTGGATTTGTTCGCCAGACCTTCGTGCTCGTATATCTCGCATGACTGTTGAATTGGTTGTTCTACGACTCAAATTGGCCCCTTTACGTCTTTTTGGCATTGCTGACTGTAATATAAATAAATGAAGTTAAAATACTTACACAGATAGCAAGATTTTTTTATATTTCATAAGCTTTATCAACTGTTAATAAATAATTATTCAACATCATAGGATGTAATGAATATTTAATAATAGTTAATAAATTATTCATTAAATACGATTTATTTAATGTTACATTAACTATTAATAAATATTTATTGAATGTAAAAAAATATTTATTAAAGTTGTCTTCAAAGAAATTAAAATATTAATAGTTAATAAATCCTTCCATCAGTGTATTGGTAAAAAACAGTGACTTAATATATGTATGATATTTATTATTATTATTATTACTATTATTATATTGTATTCATTTGTTTATTATTTGACTTACCTTTCACAATAATGAAAAAGGTATATTTAAAACTATTTTCAAAAAGCGTTAAGTACAATATATACAGGTACGCAACACGTGTTTATTTATATGAATTTAACGTAATAGATGAACAGAAAAATTAAAATAATACGTATAAGTCACTGCTACGAAACTGTATATTGAGTAAGACAGGAGACCGCCTTCCTTCTCATCCCTACTCCGTGATGTTTGCTGGATGAGAGGTGACCCAGGTAGACATCTAGCGGGGATAACTGATCGATTGATCGCTGATTCGACCGGTGATAAATTCAGGGTTATATGTATTTACTAATGCTGTATCATAAAAAAATTAAAAAAAAATGTATCTAAAATTGAAAAAAAAAATTAGGGGTGGATTACCCTTAACATTTAGGGGGATGAAAAATAGATGTTGTCCGATTCTCAGACCTACCCAATATGCACACAAAATTTCATGAGAATCGGGAAAGCCGTTTCGGAGGAGTTTAACCACAAACACCGCGACACGAGAATTTTATATATTAGATTCAGGGACTCGCAACTACTTTGTCTTTTTTATATTTTACAATATAACACAATTTTACTGCATTTCATAGACAAAGATAAACTATGCCATAATTGCGACTAAACAAAAAGGGAAAAAAGAAAACAGATGGAAGATGAAAGAATAAAAAGTAAAATGGTGAAAACTGATGCTGATGCTCAATGACTGGTGACACTGCATCAGAATTCAAAAGTAGACAAATATGAAAATATTGAGGTACTTGAGCTTCCCTGTATGTCTTTGTTCTCATATACAAATATGGATGTAATTACCTTGCAGTATCAATCACAAAATCGTTTAAATTTCCCTACCTTAGCAAGGGAATGTGCTTGATACGAAATTTCAGATAGAATATCTGCTTCCATGGCCAGTGTTGTTTTACAAGACACTGGAATTGTACACGAAGGAGAGACTTCAGATGTAGTTGATCGCATTAAAGTTCTTGAACAGCTTAAAAAGGTTCAAAATGCTCTTGCAGAGTCTACTAAGTTTACAGTGTCTCAGTCTATTTTAACTGGATTATATCTTGATGGGAGAAAAGAACACAAAAGTGCTAATTAAGGAGGACACTTAAGTACTATCTGAAGACCATGAAGGAGGAGCGTTATACTCCTGTAAATGAACTTAACTCTATGTATATCAGATGTGTTACTGTTGTAACAGGAGAAGCTAAAGTCATAAAAAAAGCAATAGTCAATTTTTTGTATCAAATAATATGCAATTAAATAGGCTAACAGTAATTGGATGTGATGGGACAAATGTTAATACTGGGTACAAGGGAGGAATTATTTGCTTGATGGAATTAGACCATTACAGTGGTGCATTTATTTGTTTGCTTCATACAAATGAGTTACCTTCCGTCATTTATTAAATTCTTTAGATGATGCAACAACTGGTCCTGCAGAGTTTTGTGGACGAATTAATAAATCAATCAAAACCTGCGAGTAGCTACCTGTAGCTCCTTTTTCTTCAATAAGTGTGGAGAATATGCCAGATAATATAGATAGAATGGTTCTCGGCAATGATCAGCAATATATATATATATATGATATTTGCCTAGTGATATCATGTGATGAATGTTATTCTGACCTGGCATTAAGGAAACCTGGACCAGTTGCTCACTCAAGGTGGCTAACAACTGCAGGTAGAATTTTAAGGTTGTATGTGGCCCTAGAAAAACCATCTGACAGTCTTATTATTCTTGCAATATATATTATTAAGGTATATGCACCTGCATGGTTCCATATCAAGACAAAGCCCTCAATAACAGAGGGAGCACGGCATATTTGGAGACTTATCTCATTTTCTAGATATTTGGAACCCAATTTAAGAAAGACAGTAGACACTGTTGTTCAACGAAATAGCTCCTTTTGTCATCCTGAAAATTTGTTGTTATTAATGCTCACAGATAATGGAGAGAATACCGGGTCTTTAGCAATATGAAAACAAATTTATGCTAGAAATGAAAACAGAGGATCATCATAAGTAAGAATTTTTCACGTACCAAAAATAGACTTGCACTTATTAACTGGCAACAAGTTGGAAGTTTTGAACCACCTTTTTTGATGAACATGCCATGTAAAGAAATTGAGGCTGTGGTACAAGTTGGAGAAACAGAGAATGGTCAAAATATCCATGCCATACCCAAGCTGTTGAAAGATGCATTTGCTTAATGTCTGAAGCGTTGGAAAGTGTATGTGGAGAAGAGAATAAATTTCAAAAAAATGTCATTTTGAACTATTTTGGAGTACTGGAAGATATGAAAGGGTTTCAATGAAAAAATATATATATCTAAACTAATATACTGAAGACTCAACTTTCCGACCTCGCATCAAAAATTAATTCCCCCCCCCCCCTCCCAAAAAATTCCTATACTTTTCGATTCACCCTACAACTGTGTATTTTTGTTATCATTCATACAAAGTGGTACCTCCTTTTTCCATATCCTCCAGTGCCGTTGTTTCTGAACTTCAGAAATTGAGGATCTTCACTCTTTAAGCAAATCTTTTGTCAGGAAAAGTCGCATAGGGTGTGAGGTCAGGAGGAACTAGCTGATTGTGAAAGTATCAGAATATGATTTTTTGACAAGTAATTTGGCATCAGGAGGGTCCTTTGAGCGTGCACCTTGTCTTGACGGAACACCTATGACTTAGCCTTCCAGTGATCTGATTACTTGCATCTCATCATATCATGCAGACATATAAGGACTTTTAACATATTCTACTTTAGTGACTATATGACCTTACTGAGAGAATTTCTTGTTTGCAATCTAACAGCAACCACTTTACAATCAAAGAAAAGTCAACATTGTGTCCCCTCGACAGGAAGTTTTGAATGCTTATAATCGCATATGTATGTGTGCTGCATGTAATTGAAATGGATAAAAGCAGTTATGCCTTCTCAGTCATTCCACTTGTTGCTTGTTCAGCAGGAAATTGTATAATTCATTTCAATCAATTCAATTCAATCTACATTCAGGAAATATTTAAATTCTGGAATATTTTGTACATAGTAGTATATTCAGTTTATTAATCAGGGGGGATTGCATTCAGGATTTTTCCAGAATTCTGGATTTTTTTTATCTTCTTAAATTTAGAATTTCGAGATAATTTTAGATTCACTATCTGTCAAATATTGGCTAGACTTAAGAATCATGTATGGTTGGCAAAATTTCTTTTCTTTTGGGCGATTACTCACCAAACGTTGTGATCCTGACCCTTTTTTTTCCATTACTTTTGGGTTTTTTTTAACTGTTGGCACAATTATGGTGATCTTGGCGACCGCACATGATTTTTAAGTTTTTCCGAAATATTGACTTGGAACAAATATATGATTAAGCTAGTTTAATAATTTTGGATTATATCAAAATCAGTGGAGTAGTCAAACTTGTATAGCTAAATTGGTGAAAATGCAGTATTTCTGTTAAAATGTGTATGTTTGTGCATCGAATTAACAATCTACAATTCAAAATAATGTTGGATTTTTACAGCAGACTAGTTTTAAGGATTTTTGATATGGAGTTGCAATCACTCCTGATTAACATCTGCTGAAAAATTATGTTTTCTTACTTAGATTATTTTAATGAAATAAGACTGGATATTTTAATATTATAGCATCATTTTCTATTTGTTTAGTAATACTAAATGAGGAATTTAAATGATAAGCTATGAATATATTAATTTATGAATATCCTTAATTATGATTCATTCATTATAGTGCCTTTTAGTTATAATTATTGTTTATATTATTTTAATTATAATGTTTTTAACTATAAATACTGGAACTATATATTACTGTTTTAACCATATAATTTCCATCTTGGTCAGCATTGGAAAGGTTAGGTGTTGTTCAGTGTCTTCTTTTTCTTTGCAGTTAATCTTTGACCAACTTAAAAATCCTGTTAAAGCAACTTACTGTATTTTATTTTTATTTGTAAATGAAATATCAAAGTAAGAATATTTTAATATCAAGGATAACTTCAAAACAATATTTTGAGATAAGCTGTTTTGGAAAAACATTACAGAAAGAAAAAAAATTTCTTTGTTGCTTACTTCTCAAAATTAGTGATTTTATTCTAAATAGTCCGATGTGCAATAGATTATAGTTGATTTGATTTTGGAGGACAAACTACACACATACTTATTTAATGATTCCCAAATATGTGTGTGGTGACTGTGTCCTAATTGTGTAATTGCATCCTATTCTAAAGGATGAATTTTAAATTGACTCCATCTGTTTTTGGCATCAGCTATACATAGAATACAAGAATAATATAACTATTTAATATTTGTTATTTGGTAGGAAAACTAAAGCCTTTTCTCAATTCACATTTTTCGTATATCATGATATATTTCATTTTTTTGAAGTGGATAAATATGTGTATAACCAAATAAAAACTTCAGTGGAAGTGCCACTGAAGTTTTTATTTGGTCTTTCAAAATTGTTCTGTTATAACCTTCCTCCATTTTTTTTCCTTTTTCGTGCTGGCCCAGATTATTATATTTTTTAGACTTGTTATCCCTATGAAAAAGAAGCCTTGTATAATAGGGTGGAAAAAAAAAAAAAAAAAAAAAAAATGTAATAGTGTGGAAAAGATGCCTTTTGATGCAAAAAAGACAAAAATAAAATTTGACAATTGCAGAACATGTCTTGAGGTGCCGCAAGTACGATAAAGTTTAATAAATTTGAAAAAATTTGCTCTATTTCAACCATTATCTCTAATTTCTCATTTGCAGTATAAAGGCTCGAATTAGATATTTTGTACTTTTCATTCCTTTTTATTAATAGGACAAACGTTTTTAGGGGTTTAAAACCTATTGCGAGTATAAAAAAATATTAATTATCCAAAAAGCGTGCAAGAAATTGACCATGAATGAAAAGATAATATGCTGTTTCTAATGTGGAATTATTTCTTTGTTATACTTTTAACTGACGAAAAACACTTACTAGTACTTTATGCATCCTTATTATTATTGTTGTGTAACAAAATGTATTTTGTGATTTGCCAGTGTACTGATAATGAATAAAGTTTACAGTTTACGGAGGAGAATGTTTAGCACTGTGAAGTGATATTTGTTTGTGAAGTTCTTGCCAGCTCAAAAAATTTAATATTTATTTTTCCTTGTACTGTCGACATAAAAAGAACATAAAAGAAAGTGGGGTAAAGTGGTCATAAAATCCACATTTTTTTAACTTAGGCGGATTATAAATATAAGAATTTAACATTTTTTGGTTGTTATTTTACATTACATTATTGGAGAACACATTTTATTAAAATTTGGGGAAAAAATAATTGATTTTAACAATTTCATGATGCCTTTCATTTGTCATATTTTTATGACCACTTAACCCTATGGGGTGTGGGGTAAAGTGGTCGTAATTAAAAAAATAAGCATAAAAACGTATTATAAGTAAGCAGAATTTTTTAAAAATATTTAACAAAACTCAATATATATTCAACTTGAAAAGAAAATTAGTTTATTTGATCAAATTATACATTTTTAATAACCTATGATCAAAAGTTGGCTCATCAAGAATTTTAAGAATATTTGACTTTTCAATTCCAAGAATGTTATGATTTTCAGTAAAGGTGTAATAGTCTGAAGTTTTAGATATTTTATTGACAGAAAATCTCCTATTTTATCCAAAACCTGTCCAGTAAAGCTCTTTGATTGATCCCCTCTTCATATTTGCCAACATCTCACAGAAATACTGTGATAATTGATTATCTGCAATTGTGGATTCACTTGACTGAATAAGACATTTTCTGCTTTTTATCAAGTTTTTCTTTGTATGTTTTTAACTGTTTTCCTGCATCACTTTCTTTTTGTAGTTGTTTTATTACTAATTTCTTCAGTCAAACCTTCATTATTATCAGGGATGAGATTCTTCCACTTTTTTGTAATTTTGGAGAAATTTCGCTTTTTTTCCTCTCAAAATTCCTTTTTTTCTCTCCCCCCCCCCCTCAAAATTTTTCTTTCTCTTCTGAAAATTCCGCTTTTACACAAAGAAAAGAAACCTTTCTATCTTCTGTTTTTGAAAGAAAATTCTGGGAAAATATGCTTGACCACGTGGCTTAACTCTACCAGCTAGGAAACTAGCTGATTCATCTTCTACTGACAAATCAACATTATATCAGCAAGCTCTACAAAGATGAACATTCCAATATTCTGTGCCATTCAAAGTATTAATTATCACCTTTTTGCAGAAAACAAAACCTCTGTGGCATATTTTGCAAAAAAAAAAAAAAAAAATGCATGAACATGTTGGAAAAAAAATTAGTTAAAAACTTAAGGTCATCTTGTAGGGCGTACCAAGATGAAGAAATAAATTTTAAAAAAATGGAACAAAAACAAATAAACTGCATCAAAAAAAGAAATACTCCTGTCAAAAGAGGTAGCTAAAAAGCTGTGTGCAAATGCAGCAAAAAAGCAGAGAATAAGACAAAAAAAAATCTTCTCAAAATAAAAAATAAAACCGATTATTTACCTAGACATTCTAGAGATAATGTAGTCCCAACGACTATGCCAGTAATTAAACAAAGAGATACTAATGAAGACTGTGTAAAAACTTTAGCCTCTACTGAAAATAAACTTGCAGAGGATACAAACACATCCTTTATTGAAGAAAAATCTGTTAAAGATAGGAGCCGTCCAAAACACGGGGTGAAGCGTGTTAATGAAGATCTGTTGCCAACAACAGCCACACAAATAAAAAAAAACGAAAGACAACCACTTCTTTAACAATTGAGGAAATGTTTCAAAGGGTTTCAAATAACAGTAATGCTAAATGAGTCTGTCATTGTAGCTGTACAATTTCTAGACCCCTCTCACTTTATAAGGTGCAAAATCATTGTACTGTTACTTTTGCAAAAGGGTATAAAAAAAAAAGAATCTCTTTCCCCTTGACGATTTGATCCTAAATTTGATACAGACATACAATTTTGGCGTAAATACCAAATATCATTATTTTTGTTCCTTGTAATTTTTAAAATTAGCTTGTTCACGTACAAAAAGACTGCCCTAATTCCAAAAATGTTTCCTTTGGACTCGAGAAAGTCTACAAAGTGAAAAATCGTAAAATCTACAGGTTGAATTAAGTATTAATAAGTATTTTTTGTAATGCATGCTTTTGAAGTGTACAGGTTTCTTTAATTATAATATAATAATTTTTCAGATTTTTTTCTACATTTCATGTTTTTGAAAAATGTAACAATTATTTCCAATTCTTCTAACAATAGTGATATATATATATTTCTTGTACTATTTATTCTGATAAGATATTTTTCTTAAAAATAAAAATATTTCTTCATATTTCAAGTAATCTTATATAAATGATCATAAATTCAAAATTTTGATTCAAGTCTGTTTCCGTGTTGCACGTCTGCTTCCCTTGTAGACTTTGTGCTATGGACAGTCACCTTTCCAATGTTGGCGTGTATGTGTTAGATTGAGAAAAGAAAGGCAGAAGAAATAGCAGTGAAATATTTAAGGTAAATGGCACCCAAGTCTTAATATGACTTTTTCGCTCCTGGTGACCATTAATGCCTTAGAATGTATAAATGACGCCCAGTGAAAACGCATTTTTTTCTCCAACATATTGGGCTTTCAAAAGTGGCAAAAACGTACTGACGTCTAGTCTCCATGACGCTGGGGACAACTATACCCCTGCCCTTCCTTGCTATGCCACTGAGAAACAGATTTTTAGCAAAATGCCATTCTTACAACAGAAATACTGAAAAGACTTGCTGAGAGTAGTATCTATGACCTGAATCCACAATCCACACAGGGATGGATTGAAAGGCACCTACTATGGTGTTGATTTTATTCCCCAAGAAATTTCGAGCCACAAGATCTCCTACCGAGTCCATAAGTGTCTTGTACATCAACTGCTTCATACTCTGGGAGTGAATATTGCAACTATGCATAACAACATGAGCGAATATTTTCACTCATTTCTAAGAAAAATATACACAATTATTACTGTCCTAATTAAGTTGATAGTATAAGACAAAAAACCCATAAAGAATAATAAAGATTGCATTTTTTGATGTGGCAAGAGCTGTCATCTCTAGCAAATATCTCGCAGTACTAAATCTTCTCTGGTGGAAATATAATATTTCAAGATAAAAAAATAAATATTAATATGAATACACAGTCTCGCGTACCATTATAAATCAAAATTCAAGCAATACTGAAAACAAATACTTGAATAATGAACAATAAAGTTAAGTTTATTCATTATCTTTCATTGGCAGAACACAAAATACATTTTGCTACATAACAGTTATCATCAGCGGGGAGTCGGAGGTGGTTTCTCTCCACACCTTGTAGGAGAAATTAATTCATTTTAGCTCCCTAAAAACTAATATTTATAAAAAGCAAACAAATCCAGCGAAACCAGCTAATTTTGTAGCTAAATTTTTAAATTTGTTGTCTACCTTCTATACTCCCAGATACTTTTAGTTGTCTATAATTTTTTGCCCCCCCCCCCCCTCCACTTATAACTTCCAGTCGCACCTACTGATGCTGATAACAAGGATACATAAAATACTTGTGAGCATTTTTCATCAGTTAAAAGTATAACAGAGGAATAATTCCCAGATCAGAAAGCAGCATGTTTTCTTTTTTTTTCCTAGTCGATTTCTTGCAGATTTTTGGCCAATAATTATTTTATATCCTCGCTGTAGGTTTTAAGCCCCCTAAAAATGTTTGTTCTATTAATAAAAAATACAAAATTTTTAGTTGGGCTTTTTATACTGCTAATGAAAATGGTTGAAATAGAGCAAAATCTTTCAAATTTATGAAACTTGATCGTATTTGCTTCACCTCAAGACGTGTTCCGATTGCCATCAAATTTTATTTTTGTCTGTTTTTGCACCAAAAGGCAACTTTTTTGCACTTTTACAAGTTAAAAAAAAATTTTTTTTTTTTCGTTCCACTCTTATTGTATAATTAATATCTTGAAAGACAATTGTGTTCAGTTTTTTTATTCCCTGGTAGATCTTAACTGCTGATTTTCTGATCTTGTGTGCATTAGTCATACCTAGAAAAGTCAATATGCAAATGTTTGCATTTTTTTTTTTCATCTTTGTGTTTCTTGTCAGGAAATCATAAAATATACAATTTTGCTTTGCACATTTTATAGTCATAATATATAAGGTTATAAATGTCTAAATGTCATAACAGGGAGGAAAACAAAGTCAAGTTTTTATTGTTTATTTCTTTTCATCTTAATATTAACTGTCATATCCTGTGGCAGGAGGAAACTGTCCCTTAGGAAACTTTTAACCATCAAACTGAACTTGGTAAATCATGAATAATCCTAATGGGTTCTTCTCAGGAAAAAGAAATATGTGCAATCTTTAAACAATTTTAACAATTTACATAAAAGTAGCATTATAGAAGTGTTATTGAGGTGCAAAAATGTAAACATTTTTTTAAAAAGAGTTACAAGTAAATTGATTTACTAAATTAACCTATGAAGCCACATTGTTATGGATCAGAGGTTCCCAACCTCTAGTACGTATACCGCAGGGGTATGTGAACTCAAAGTTGGTAATGGCGGACACAAGAAAACATAAGGGATTAAAAAAGTATCAGAATTTTGTCAGCTTCACGAGACAAGCTCAAGATTGCAATGAAATTTTCTTTCTATTAAATAGTTGATTAATACGAAGTGTAATTTTTAGCAATCGTTATAACTTTAAGATGAAATTATTATGATATTGTTTTCATTTGTTTTGATGTTGAAGTAATACTATTGTAAAAATGGAATGAAATGTAAAATCAAAGATAAGTCCTGCAGATCTTAATTCGAGTCATTTGATTCTTAGCTCACATAAGCCCCTTAACATTATTGATAAGAAAAATTTCATTGCATAGATGGATGGTTGGAAGGGGGTTACGACATTAGGGAGTGCTCGAAAATAAAAGGACTAATCAAGGGGTATGCGAGGGAAAAAAGTTTTGGAACCCCTGTTGTGGATGGGCATGCAAATTATAAGATTTCAAAGTCATCTCTGTTTTGCTTGGCATTAGAATACAATCATTTTCTGAACTAAAAACATTTCTTAAATTATTGGAACATTTTAATTTATGAATAATATGCAAGTTATGGTTTGAGCACAAATTTATAATTTTAGAAGGGCTGCATTGTGATTCTTTTGAGGAATCTAAGTTACAGATTAGTGAAATTAAAATCTGTTGGCGGAGTCTTGGAAATTGTTCATACTGGCGATATTGTTAGTTAGCAACTGATTTTTTTTTTAAATTTTTTACCTTATTTGGCGAGTTACAATTGTATGAGCCTAATAATTCTTTTATGATTTAAATTATATGAATGGTTTATTATTTGAAGGTGCAATCAATGTAGCACTTTTAAGAACCCCTTATTTTAGCCTACCTTTGTTCTTTTCTATGTCATTAATATGCCCAGTACTTTTTCTTTTATAAAATTTTATATGAATACTTTTCTCCTTTTAACTAATTTGTAAATGCAAGTTAACTAATTGTGCCATGTGATACTTTCTCAAAAGTTAGCTTTGTGTTAACTCTTATTTTTTTGTTAGACTGCAACTTGACTACATTTTATTAATTGTAATAAGAATACTAAATCCTGATGTTTTCAATTTTTCAGCCTGGAAACGACCCATATTGTTTTGTGGAATTCACAGACCATCAAGCTGCAGCAGCTGCCCTGCTAGCTATGAATAAGAGATTGTGTTTAGGAAAAGTAAGTTATCCTGTTTGTTTTTAAAAGATGGATTTCGGACTTGTTCTATGTATTTTTAAAAGATATTTTTAAAAATTTAATTTTGTTTTTCACCATGAATTTAAAAAGCTTTCAATTTTCTTGGCATATGTGGAATCTTAAATATACTTATTCAGGAATGTTATAATTTACCCTGTGATCTGATTCATCCTGTGTAACTATCGATAAATATTGATGTCTGATATTGGGTAAATAAAAAAAAAAAGTATAAATATGAACCCACAGTTGAACGAATGTTCGATATTAAAATGATGCTCATTGAAAAACTGAAAATTAATTTTATAAGTTTAATGTTGGATGCTGATATATTAAGAAATTGGTTTTGAGCAGCATTGATTTTACCCACATTGTTTTTGAATTTTGAGTGAAAAATTATATGAATTCAGCCCTCTACAAATATTTTGTTGTTATTCTGCAATTTGCTTTGAAGTTTGTCGCGGAAAGGTAAAAATTATTGAGGAAAAATTAGCATTTTAAAAATGTGTAGTGATTTTACCTTTACACATTTTCCCAATTTGCTTATTCTAGACAGTATTCATTTGTAGTGAAGACATCCTAAGGGTTTCACAAATGTAACTGATTTATAGGTGCAGCAGTCATTCAGTTTCATTAGTTCTTGGGAACTTTACTCCAGTCAAAGAATAGCATTTTCATATTAATGAAATTATTTAATTTTTGTTGGTGTTAATAAAAAATGAGTTTGTCCTTTATTGTTCGTCTCCTTGGTTTTTCATTAAATAAAAGATTCAGCTTTCTCATATAAATTTGATAAAAGTGAAGAATGAAATTACCTACTCCACTGAAAAATCAAATCATTTGTATCAAACTAGACAATTATTGAAATTTATTTTGAATACACATGAAAATAATTATTATTTGAAAGAACATGAAGTCTTAAAAAGAAATCTATGGTTATTAGAATTAAATTGCCATTACTTTCTTTTTGGAAAAATGAGTGAAATTTCCTGGCAGAATAATGTACTATCTCATTGCTAGCATGTTGATGATAGAGTTTAAATTTGTATGAAAAGAACTATTTCTATCAGGAGGGGGTGGTGGGTGGGTGATTCTTTAAAATATAAGGTGCATGAAAATGATGATTCAAGTTGAGAATTTTGCCATTGATACTGGAACAATGTAGTAGTGTAAAATGTATAAATTTATAACATAAAGAATTGAGTATTGTGAGGTCCTGAAAAGCACCCGCAAATTTTCCCACGGAAAGAGTGACCGGCCTCCCAGGTCGCTAGGAGAGAGCGGTTAATCAAAGGGGCCGACAAGCCTTTCCCAGATTGCGTCATCCCGGAGGGTCTCCGTTTGAAATTCACCGCCATTTGACCGCGAGTGGACACACACGGAGCAAGGGAGATAGATGCATTGCGTACGCCTAGCACCAATTGCGATTGAGGAGTGAAAGACAGTGTTTTATCATTGGGAGAAGGGTCCCATCTCCTGCAAATGAGGAGCTGAACTTTTGACCCCGCCTAAAAAGGGCAGGTCCCAAGGAGGGTTTTTAAACTGGAACCCGAGAGGATCGAGAGAGGATGGAGAGATCGAAGATAGGTTCGTTTGAAGAACCGGGGAATTAGATTCCCGTGACGGAGATTTTTTGGAAAAGCAGTTCTCAGGCTGAGAAGCTGCTGTACCGGGCCTTGCCCCGTTTAACCTAAGCCGACCCGCGGCTGCATATCGCTCGTCTCGAGTGAGAAGTTCTTAGGAACCCTTGATATAACCCGTGAGAGGTTATCTGATCGAAATCTGAGCGGATTCTTCCCTCAGATCATTACTTCGGACTCATACTCGCCTAGAGTAGAACTTTGCTATACCTCGAGTGAACTCGTGAAATCTGCGAACTGTACTTCCAGATTGAATTCTGACTTGTCTAATGCTATCTCGTCCTGAGTAGCGGAGTTGTGTAAATTGATATTAATTTGTATAAATTGTAAAAATTCAATTAATCAAGATTTTGACATTAAAAATTAATATCTTAATATGGCTGTTTCGTCTGGTAAGTCCTTTATAGTTTAGCATCGCTGAGCTAAGACCCTACAGTATGAAATGAAGTAAGAAATTAGAGGACTTTGTGTGCCTTGAACTTGTGTGCAGGATACGATGTAGAAAGGGATCATATGATTAGCTTGCTGAACTTTATTTTTAAGTTGCTTTTTATTTGAATTTTACGGAAACTTAAGTAAGTTGCTTATTTTCAGTTGTTAATAGAATGAGTGTATGAAAATTTAATAAATGAATCTATCCTTGTTGCCTGAAATAGAATTAGGTACAAAAATGTTTCTGTATTCTGCCAATGTTTGCGAGCTATTTTAATAATTTCATATATTCTTGCTGCCCGAAATAGAATTGTGTACAAAAATATCTGTTTCTGTATTCTACCAATGTTTGCCAGCTATTTTAATAATTGTCTTGGATGTGATGAGGAAGTGGGAGAAATCTAAATATGAATCACATTGCTTTTTTGCTTAGTTTCAAATGATAGTTACCTAAAATATAGAAATTTATTTGAATAAATCAATGTAAAGGGAAAAAAAAACTAGTTTTAAGTATATTAAGAACTAGCTGAAAACTCGGCATTGCTCGGGATCCATATTTTTTTCATATACCGGTTTCCTATTTTACTTTTTTGTTTCCCCTAAAATTGTCACCAACTTTCCCCAACAAACAAACGTAAATCTTTTTTTGAATCTTTTCTTGTTGAATTAAAACTTTCTAATATAGCCTTTTTATCGCCTTATAACAATGTGGTTTGAATGAAAAATGCGAGAAAATTCAAAAAGGAACATTTATTTTAAACAATATATAGTTAAATAACTAAAACAGTTTTACAATGTACAAATATGCTTCTACTGTATAACTTGGTTACTGTAAAGCTTCGAAATAAAATGTTTTATAAATTGGGTAAAGGAAGTCAAAATTGCTCGAACAAAGAGAATACTTTAAACCTCAGTTAGGGGAATAAAAGCTAAATATAAATACTCTATTAATACTATAAATAAAGTCAAACTGAAACTTGCTTATTAACGAAACTAATGTCATTGGATATTTGAATGCATATTAAAAGCTACAAAATAAAAACGTTAATTCCAGTTAGAGAAAAAATTGTACAACAATTAAATTGGTATCATTACAAAGTTAATTTTTTGCTGTTTAAGGTGATGTAAAAATAATTTTCGTAGTACCATAAGTATTTCAGAAGTTATTGCCGAAAAATGTATGAAAATAGCTTACTTTTCGTTATTTAATTAAATAAATAAAAAAATAAATAAATAAAATTCGAATTTTAAAATAATTTTTATGGTGTTAGCTCCCGCCTGTACTAATCCATCACTGTTCCAAATTTGGTCGTCATAAGTCCAATGGTGTGGACGTGCATAAAGAACCAAAAAACAAACAAGCACACACATACTTTCCTTTTATATATATATATATATATAAATGAAAAGCTTGTAGTCCTTTTAATGTGGAACTTCAGCATTTTTTAAAAGCATGTGAAAGCCATCCGCATTTGTTGAAAAAAATCATTCTAATTTCAAATATGCAAATGAAATTTTACATAAAAATTTATTTATTTAAATATTGAGAGCAAAAGATGCACTGAAATAGCAGGAATCGTGATGCAATCCGAAACGCACTCTCATTGGCCGAGTATATTTTGACATCAAAGTTGCTTTCCTTCGCATACTTCTCTTTCGCTGCTTTGTTTGAAGTTTTTGGCTTTTCTACTATTCAATGTTCAATTTAACAATGGATATTGGTTTTGTACAAGGTAAATCGGATTATTTGCCAAGAATTGATTCTACAATGATGGCAATATATTTCAAGAAAAATTCCGCTCTTATGATGACTTAGATACGAGGAATAAAAGCACAACGGTAAAATTTCTTTTTTTGTCTTATAATCTTCCTCAATGAAACAAAATAAAATAAAATGCTGAACTTAGCTTTAAAAAAAAAAACCCTGTCATAACTCAGAATTCAAACAGTATCCCATGGTGTGTATACTAATTTGTAGACAGACAAAGTGCTTAAAAAATAACAAAAAGCATGAAAAACAACCGATGAAACAAAATTAATTCTAGCTTAACTTTTTAATGTTAACCAACTTCGGAATAAAAAAAAAAAGAAAGGAAATCTTTAAACTCCCATAAAAAAAATCCACTGAAAATGAAGAAATAAATTAATTCTGGTAATGCTATTGAATCATCACTATCACCGTGTGGATGAATCAGCATAAATAAAAAAAAAGCAAGAAATCGCTAAAGGCCAGCTACGTTTTCATGTATGTGTCCGAGCTTAACTTTTCATGTGAAAAAATAAACTTTTAAAGAAATTAAACAAAACCATGGTTTGAAAAGTATAAAATAATTTTATTTTATAATCGGTGCCAAAATAGAAACAATATTAAATCTATTTTTAAACCTTAATCAACAATAGAACCTTAAATTACACGTGGTTACCACGTAATCTTTCAATACGAGCTCATACAGGTACTTATGCGTTTAACCTCATCTTACGCTTATATCAAAAACAGAACAAATATGGAATTCAAGGCTCTTCTTTACAGTACTTCCTGATATTGTTATGGGGTATCAATGGTTTCTTAAAATGTAAATTCCATGTAATCAAAAAAGGGGGATAATAGAGGGAAAAAACAAATTAAATTTAACTTTTTGCTTTGAAATATTTGTTTCTTTTTCCTGCTAACCTCACCTTATACTTCTTTAACTAACTTTTTGTAGACAAATTTTGATTTTAATACATTCATTGAATATAAAAGATTTTTTTTGCATCAAAAATTAATTCTGCGAATTATTTTGTTGAACTACGAATGAAAACGAATTTCATTATCAAACAAGTCGTGAATTTAAACTAATTTTTAAGATATTCTTATTAATTCTCAATAGTACTGTAATTTTTTAAAAAAATATAAGAAACATTCGAATATCCACTGAAAAAAATTATGCAATAAAATAATGAGCAAGTGTTTTTTTCTTTTTTAAAGAATCTTAAAGAAGGTGGGATCTTCTATATTTTTACCTTTGAGGGGCCATGGCCTCTCAAAGGGTAAAAAGATAAATTCCATGTAATCAAACGGGGAAAAAACTAATTAAATTTAACTATTTGCTTTAAAATATCTTTTGGGCTACTAACCTCACCTTATACTTCTTTTAAAAACAAAAAAAGATATCAAATTCTGAATTTACTGTGCTATACAATTTTAATAGATATAATATAGATGAATAACTCGCATCAAAATGATCTCCACAGACATGACGAATGGTGCTTGCTGATAATTCGAATTAAGCTTTGGATCTCCATCGCTTTACACCACTTTTTGCACATTGATAAATAATTTATCGGGCGCCGTTACAGTTGTATTACTGCATTTAGGAAAAATACAATACTTGTATCTTGCCGACATTATTTTATCTGATGCGATAGTCGGAAAATATAGAAAAAAGAGAATCTCTATAGAGAGTGAACGGGAAAGAAGCGTGTGTCTCTCCTGTCAATCAGCTATGACGTCAGACCCGTTTCGCACCAAAATGGATCGTATTCCCCGCGTTTTCTGAGAGGCGAACTTTGATTGCAAATTTAAAAAAAAAAAAAAAAACTGTCTAGAATTTTTTTTTAATGTTATTGTTCGCTTCGAAACATTTCAAATCAATTTAAAAAATAAAAAAAAAATGCTGAAGTTCCCCATTCTAGTACTGTATCTCAAGGGAAGTGTGCTTCAAGCAATCCATTGTAACATTATATGCATAAAAATATTTTGACAGCAAAATGTTTTGAGAGGGAAAACTAAAATAAGCTTTTGGCACACATTCTACATAAAACTAAAATTGATTATAATGGCATTTCAAACTTATTTTGGACTGCCACTGCAAGAATGTTTTATGGTTGATATTACAAATTCAGATAAAACTGGATGAAATATAATACCTCAAAATACAATTTCATTTGAATGGTATTTTTGTAAGCTTGTTTCTTTGAATTGAATAATCATATGTTGAAAGTAATTTGTTATTTATAGTACAGTTTTACTGCATATTATATTTCGTACATATTTACACATTTTGTTTTTCGTATTAAAAATTTTAGTTCCTTTTTTACTGTTATTGCTAAAATATCCTGAAAATTAATGTGTAAGGATGTTGGCTTTAATTTATCTTAAATTTTTGCAGAAACTCTCACTTTAAAAATATCTGAACACAAAACTGATTAATAAATTTAAAAAAAATTAGGAATTTTAAATTTAACTACCTTCTATTTTTTGAAATTATGAAAAATTTTTCTATCTGAAAGGTGTAAAATACACATTGAATATTATGTCTTATTTCTAATCTACTCTTCGAAAATTTCCACAGCTTTTTTCCAGAGTAAATAACCTTAAAGAATAATCTATGTTTGCATAGTTTTAGTTTATCTAACTTGGGAGTTTTATATACTAAAGTATTTCCCAATTGATGGTAATACTTCTGGGTCATTTTGTTGATGAGGACGGACTATTCATGTTGCCTTGGTTAAAAATTTATATTCATTTAATTCAGAATGAAAGCAGTTTTATAAATTACAAAATTTTATGACTGTAAAGTTGACTTTTACTGTCTACTGGATTCATTGTTAGATGTAGAAGAACAAGAAAATGGTTTTTGTGCATATTTGTGTTTTTTGCTACCTTAAGTCAGCGTTTCAATATGAAGAAGTTGATTTTGAAAACAGTCTTTATTAAAGTAATAAATAGTACTAGCCATGAATGGTTAAGTCAAAATATTTAATGAATCATTACTCTAGTACAGAGGTTCCCAACCAGTGGTACGAGGGATATGCGAATGACTAGTTGGGTTTATGTGAAGCCAAAGTTGGTAATGGCGGAAATAAGAAATTAAAAAAAGTTGTTTCCCCAAGTTAATACTACCACTTGAGAAGTTGATTACTACAGAGCCATCCTTCCATCCTTGTAAGTTGCTGATTTCATTTGTTTTGACATTGAACTAATACTATTGTAAAAATGCAATAAAATGTAAAATAAAAAATAAGTCCACCAAATATTCTTAATTCCAGTCATTTGACTCTTAATATATTCCCTGAAGGATATGACAATTAGGGGGATTAATCAAGTATGCTAGGGAATAAAGGTTGGGAACCCCTGCTTTAGTAGAATGCTTTTATGTTTTCAGTCATGATTTTTTTTGAGTCAATCGAATAAGATAACTGTTACAGGACTGTCACAAGTGATTCAAATGGAAACGAAGAGCAGAGTTTGCCTTAGAGGCTATATTGAACGCTCCAACTTTTTGTTTATTATCATCCTGGAAGGGGGAGCATTTTCACGACTCATTGTACAATCCGGTGTTCCATCGAGGAAATTACAGTTTATTTTTTTAAACAGGGTTAGAAGAACTTTACTCCACCTCATAAATCATATCAGGAAGGAGAGGGAGAGGGAAGAAAAAGTGGCGGCAAAGAGGTCGATGGAAGGTGCGAATCTATCTCCTGGCCTCATCGACTGCAGGTGTGAATGGCGAGTTTGCTATTGGTTGCCATTCGGGGCTCATCAATTTGCGGCCAAAGTACATTAAGTTAAGGAGCGTGTGGTTGTGTAGGCTGCAGAATGTGGGTGGGTTGCCAGAAGAAAAAGTTTCTCCTCCATATATATCCGAAGGGGTTTCAAAGAAGGGGTAGGGGAGGAGTCAGATGAGAGATGAAAACTATCGAACTGCAGCGATCGATTTCCATTCATCCGCAAATTCCGCTGGATTCCTTGCCTTTTATCGACTGCTGGGGTTATTTTTTTTTTCTTTTGATGCCTTATTTTTTTTTTTGTTTGCGCCGCAACTTCTCGGTCGGCGTTGCTATAACTTCTGAGTCCACCCCCGCCCGCCATCTTCCTTTCTTTCGCAGAAAAAGTTTTTATTTATTTTATTTTATTGCGCACAGGAGCCGAAGCCACCCATCTCTTATTCTTTGCCGAATCCTAGGTATTCGATTTATTCGAGACGTTCGATTCTCGGTTTGTTGAAAAGTGGGCATCGAAATGTAACTTTTTGGAGAAGAGTTCGGCAGTGTCCCCTGTCCTCCCGCTCGCAGGATGCGCAGGATTGTCCTCATGTATGATTTGTTTGAGACTTTCTTCGGGATGGGATGATTTTTTTTCTCCCTCGCCCTTTCCCCTTCGAAACTTCAGTGATCCTTGTTTTATAGGAATTGCTACTCCTTTACTGTATTGGGTCACCTTTGAGTGAGGGCAGATCGATGTAAGAAGTGGAACTGTTCTTCAAGCGGTTCGATACTCGGGGAAGGTTCTTGTGTACAGGATGACAAGTTGCTTTTGTTCTTAAAAAGAATGTTCAGTAGTTGTATCTTTTCGTGGATATCGTATTATTTAGAGCTGAATTTCTGAAGCGATTTTTATACTTAATATTCCAGAAAATCTTCTTTCGCGAGTGTTCATTCTTGAAACTTTGAATTGCGAAATATATCAGCTGTTTTAAAAATGTTATTCATTTGTCAGCTGGTAAATGACAGGAAGTGGAAGTTGATAGTTTTAAGTTTATTGAACCGAGCTGTGGTAGCATATTTTTGATGAATCTGAATCTACTGTATAGTGTTACGTCCTTTAAGACATAATTTTGTCCCGAATTTTAGGTTTCTGAAAACTGATAATATTTGAAATCCCATTAAAAATTTGAAATGATTATTTTATATATTTTAATGCTGCGATTTTACCGAGAATTATTTGGTTGTGATTGGCTCGAAAGAGCTTTTGTTTTAGCATCATTTAAAGTTCAATTAAGCGACTTTTCACCTTTTGTTCTTTCCTAAGTTTATTTTGTATTACTGCAATTCGTGTAGTTTAATTTGCATACATGTATACGCTACAGCAGTCCACCCCCCCTTTTTTTTTTACTAATTTACTATCGTTAATCATATATTTTACTTAGGCGTTTTTTTTAAAAAGTCGGTAGTTACATTACCTTTTTAGTTTCATTTTGAATGTTGTTCCAGCATTTTCAGTATAAGTAGTGGACAGTGGCGAATCCAGAGGGGGGGGGGGTTATCGGGCTACAGCCTCCCTCCCCCCAGAGCCAAGCCAGAATTCTGGATTTTATTTAGCATTATTACAACTGTTTTTTCTTATTTTCTCTCTTTTTAAAAAATAATAAAAACGTATCAACATTACTTTCTGGCTTGACAGGCTCGAAAATTTTCCTGCTTTTGTAGTCATTCCACTTGTAGCTTTGATGCTGTCGAAGACATTTTTTGACTAGTTATTTCATTGTAATTTTTATTAAATTATCGAAAGTATTGTATTGTTTTTTATGATTCTTATTGTCAGGGGGTCAAGTCTGTAAAGTTAAAGAGTTTTGGTTTACTCTAGCCTTGAGGTTTGACATTCATCACGACGATACAAAGTTTTTATGACCTCCGGGGGCCCCCCAGTCCCGAATCCTAGATTCGCCACTGGTAGTGGATAATGATGATATCGTATGGCGATTAAATTGGAAACGCTCAACAGTTTAATGCTTTTGTGGGAAAAATTATTTATTAGAGCATTCTTTCATGTTATAGGCGATTTGGAGCATTAAATTAAAAGCATTCGTTCGGGAATCTACTGTATTTAACAAATGAGATGGGGATGCAGGAAAAGAAGGGAAAATAAATAAATAAAAAGGAGCACGGCAACTCTTCTGTGTTTCCCAGTAGTCTTGTCGACAGAAAAAAAGATTTTAGCCGCTTTCATTTCCGTTCTGCCTTGGCGTTCCGGAAATTCAAAGTGTTAGAAGAAAAGACGGAATATTTTCCCGTTTCTCCTGATCCAGGCAGTAGGCGTCAATGACGCGGACTGAAGCGAAATCCATGAAGCCAATTACCGTGCGTTCATGGCTCTGAATAAGTCTGTATTTGCATCGGTTGATTCAAAAGTGGATCCGTTACGGACGCGTCTTCGTCAGCAAAAATTCTATGTTGGAATTTTTTTTCTTCTTTGGAATAGCTTTTTACATCTCTTACAGTTTCGTAATTTTAAAACATTTGTGATAGTTGTAAAAACATTTTGTGGACTAAACAATTTCATGTGCTTACTGATGCATTATGCACAGCTCCTTGCATTCAAATGTATTTCAGTGCTGGTCTTAAACTTCAGTGGATGGAAAGAAAATACTTTTGGGCGATATAATAGCTAGGTTGTGATGGTTTTGATGAGTCTTATAGAGCTGCTTTGAAGTATTCATAGTGCGGTTTCTAACAGTGAAGTTTTCCCTCTAATTAACCATTTTCTTTATCATTTGAGAGATCTACTGAACGGGAGAATGTTAATATCTAAAGAATATATCGCTCCTTATTTATGATTGTGTCCTGTGTGCCGCCCCCCCCCCCACATGTTTGTTATGCTTCATATTCTCTTGTATGTACTTCTGTTTTGTCCTGCAGCTGTTAGATGGCGCTGCTAGTCTGAAACGTGAAGGTTCTTTTATTTGGTGACTTCAAGGCGTAATGCCTCAACTTTTCCCCCTAGTATTTCTTAATTGCTGAGAACTTAGTCGTAAAAAAATTAGGGATGCAATGAATAGTCGAATACCGAATATTAGGCCAAATTTCGGGCCGAATATTAAATTTTTAAAAGCATTTTACTTTTGATTGTAAGTAAAATATTTTTCAAATTTTAAATGAAAAAAATTAATATTAAATAAAGTTGATTTTTTTTATTATTTGTTTATTTAAAAAGTAATACCTTTATATATATTTGTAATATTTTAAAAACATTAATGCCAATAATAAGAAATGAGAAGCTCTCATCATTTTGGGATTGCTTCAGAGAAATAAAAGTTATCATTGCAGAACATGGCAAACACGAAAGAAAATTGAATGGATTAATTTAAAATTACTAGAAGTCAATTCCTATTTTAATAAAGAGCTTCTAATAGGTAGGATGGAGTGTCCACTTAATTGGTGGGGAAAAATGCGGAAAAATGTCCAAGGTTCGCAAATTTAGCACGAAAATATCTTTCAGCACATGGAAGCATTAAAATAGTGAACATGTATTTTCTGAATCTGGTAAAAAATATGAAACCATATGGAACAGATTTCTATAAATGATATGCAACTTTATTAAATATACTTACATACTATGCAACTTAAAATTGGATATATGTAAGTTTTTTTTTTATAAATGTTCCAGAATGTAATTCTGCAATATTCTTTTTAAAAAAGCATTTTATCCTAAATTTATTCTAACGTATATCTATTTAGCATTCGGCCAGACTGAATATCCGAGAAAGGGCCATATAGTCCAGATATTGAATGTTCGTTACCTCCCTGGTTGGTATTATATGTGTATGAAATCAAACGGAACAGACTTCCTCCTAAAAATGCTGAAAAATTATTGTTCTTGCATCTTAATTTCAGGCTTTGTAATGATAACATATATGTAACTTTATTAAATACTTTACACTATGCAACTTAAAATTGGGTTAATGTTAGAGGATTTTTTTGTTAATAAATGTATTGAATTGTAATCCTGCAATATTTTTTGTTAAAGGTGTATTTAAAAGCACATTAAAAAAAAATTATCCTGAATATATTCGGCCGAATATCCTTTTAGCATTCGGTAAAAGTGCCGAATACCGAATATTCGTTACATCCTTAATATAAATAAATGTTGCTTATATCATATCAAATCACATATATAAATGTAATAATTTCTTTTCTTAATATTGTCTCTCTCTGTAATATGAAATTAACGTGTTTAGTGTTTAAAGTCCTTTGAAAATGTAATTGATACTTAAAATTCTGCATTTCTAACACGATTTTGAAGACAGTATTGCTAGTTCTTTAAGTAGTCTCTAAAATTCAAGTTCACAGCAATTAATTACAGATTTCCTGTTAAATCACCACAATCGTTTTGTCTCCTGGTATTGGAATATATATATAATATGACCTTTATTTAAAAATCAGGAAAACACAAACTCGGCTATGCGAATGAAGTAAGGTCTTTGTTTTTGAGAAGAAGGAGAACGTTGAAGACTCGCTGCTTAGAAAGTATATATATCAATTGTTCTAAAAGCTTTTCGTATAAGAACCGAAACGTTCGATCAGTTTCGCTATTTTTGCATTCTGCGCGTTGCCTCTTCCCGTTTATTGCAAGAATGGAAGAAGAATGTTCGAAGGAATGAAAGAAAAATGTTATTAAAAAGGATAAAAGAAATATTTGGCGTTGCCCTACTTCTATGGACGAATCGTCAAGACGTCAGCCGCTGCCGAGTCCATTTGATATCGATTTGTGGCTTGCATGTGGCGCTATTTTTCTTTTCTTCTTCTTTTTGCTATTCTTTCCTTTTCGGGCGGGGGTGGTCTACGGGCAGAAAGGTGGACGCATCAAAAATAAAGTTTCGGCCAAGGTTATTTGAAGAAAAAGTAAGTTTGAAGCTAAACAATGATTAACTAAGAATAGTCGTATGTGAAGAGTCGGGCACGCATTTATGATTATGATGCAACATTGGCATGGTTCTTCTATGGTTCAATCATATTTTTGAAGGTTATCATGTAGTATGTTTCATTTAGTTGTGTCTGAATATACTAGTGAAAATGTATTTGTCGTCAGCGGAATCTTAAGTTTTCATGACACTTGTCCGGGCTGTGAAAGGAATCAAATGACCGGTATGGTCTGTCGCAATTTATTAACAAGCCCCAAATTAGGTAGGGGAATACTGTTTGAAATTCGTGGTTAAAACTGTTTAGTAAATAGTAACTGAGGAAACGAATAAATCGGATTTAAGTTAGTTTATTGGATATTCAGATTTCGTCTTGGATTTCGATGTAGTTGTGTAAAAATGAGTACAAACGATCTTATTTCTCTGTGACATTATCCGCTTTCTGTGCCGAGAATCGCGGGACCAGGCTTCGATTCCACTCAAGATATTCCACGCGAGATTTGCTCAAATTAATTTTCTGGGAACTTGTTAATTTTCAATTTCTTTTCGCGTTAGTGGGATGTGGAAGTGCAGATTTTTATGCTTTCTCGGCCATCATCTTCGCCATCTGGCCGGATTCATAATTACGAGATCCGTTCTCCTCAAGAGCCATTTGGTAGTTTCAGTAGATGTTGAATGTCAGCTTCCAACCAAATGACAAACCAAGCGTTCACATCCCTAACCCCAGAACGCTTGTAAGGTATCTCGTTACACTTTTGATTCATCCCCTGAATTTCAAACAATAAATATGTATTGCCACTTATTATTCAGAGTTGTATTTTATAACCACCTGTGTTTCAGAAACTAAATGTGCTGTTGGTAATGGGCAAAATGAATTAGCCGTTAGTAACTGAGGAAACGAATAAATCGGATTTAAGTTAGTTTATTGGATATTCAGATTTCGTCTTGGATTTCGATGTAGTTGTGTAAAAATGAATCCAAACGATCTTATTTCTCTGTGGCATTATCCGCTTTCTGTGCCGAGAATCGCGGGACCGTTGATAGTCCGTTTTATTTCATTCATGCGTACTGACTTAACTATTTCCCCTCCCCTCTCCCTGTAACATGTGAAATCGGTTACGACTTGTTTTTGCTTGTATGGTGCTGTATCATTTATGATGTCAGTTTCCATGCAGGATGTTAAAATTTCTGAGGAATTTTTTTTCCAGTTTCATTGATTGTTTTTTGTTTAAATGCTAACTGGTTTAACATTAAAGAGCTAATTTGCCCTCATTTTAGATTTCTTAAATAAAATTTAATTTCATTGCTGGACTACTTATATTCTGTCGAGCATATACATTCGTAAAAAAAATATTTTGAACTGTTTCTTTATCAAAATCATAAATTCTGACATGCCTTGCTTGTTTTTTCTAATTTTTGAAAGGCATTCTTTAATTGTTAAAAAACGCCAAAACATTTTGATTAGATTTCTCTGTTTTTGACTAGGATATACCTCTTATTTTATTAGGATCGAAAAAATGTTTTCGCCCCAGAAAGTTTCTTGATTTGTTGTTTAAGAAAATATATTGCTTTCTTAATTTCGAAAGAATTGCATCTTATTCTTATCATCAGGGCCGGCCCCAGGGGTATGCAGTCTGTGCCGCTGCACAGAGCGCCGAGCGTGTAGGGGCGCCAATTCCTAATTATAAATTTGATAATTCACGCATGTTATGTGGCTGCCAACTTGAGCACAATAGAAAGGAAAGTAAATCTTTAATTTATAGTAAGTCTTTTACTGTAATTAAATCATTTACTATAGTAAAGTCTTAATTATTATAGTTAAATCTTTTAGCATATGTACCAATTTACGATATTGTGCCCCCTCCCCTTGTATATAATTTTTTTTGCACAGGGCGTCGAATACTGGGGAGCCGGCCCTGCTTATCATTTTACAATTTCAGAGCTCTTGACTATAAAATGTGGCGATTTAAGATACGATTAATTAACATTTTGATGTTTTATTAGCGTTTGGATTATTCGACCTTGCTTATCTTTAGAATCTGCATTCGAAAGCAGTTGAATTAAATATATAGAACATTGATTTCATTTTCTACTTTTATGGCAAGTTATGATTTTTTTAGCTTCTCTCTTGATTAGGTAGGTTACATTTATGAAGTCGAAAGCGTTCTGTACCCTTTTGCCTGTTTACTGTGAATTTTACTTTAGTGATTAAATTACGCTTTCACCCTTAGTGGTATTTCATACGAATGTCATAATGACCCAGTCTTGGTGCTGCAGCTGTCTCGGCAATGATTCTGCAGTCGTAAATCTGCTTTAGAAATCCGATTAGCCAGAGTCCATTGATCTGTATCGGCGCCCCGAACCTCTCTGATAAACTTAATCGGGCGGCCCTTCCTCGGGTTTTATCTGAAGCGACTTAACGGATCCTTTGTTTGGGCTACCTCACCCTGTATCGTTTTGTGGGAAGAAAATCAATATACCATTTTGAAGCTTTGTTTTCCTTACCTGCAGGCTATAGCCGGCGTGTCAGCTGCCGACATTGATTTATTTGATAGCACGGCACAAGCGGATATATTTATATATTTCTTTGCTTCCCGAAATTTGTTTACGGTCTGCCTTTTGTGCTAAATTCTCGGATTGGAAATGTGGGATTTTTTCCCCCTCTCCCTTCATTCAGCGTTGGGAGGGAGAAAAAAAAAGACAAATGAATGCGTAGTTTTGTAAATGAAGTTCCGCCGTTTTCAAAGGAGGATGAGGCATATATATGGGGAGGGGAACCCTTCAGTCCCCTTGTTCTATTATGTGTGCTTGTTCTTTTTAAATCTCGGCCTCCTCAGCACTGAAGCTGTTTCGCTGTATTGATTATCGTCTAACTTTTCGTAGAATTAAAAAAAAAAAAAAAAAAAAAAAAAAAAAATGAATTGCAAAAAAATTTCCAAACTTAAGTCTAGCCGTTTCTTTCGAATTCCTTTTGATGTCGAATTAATTTACTGGTGTTAGCGAAGATTCCCATGAATATTTTATGGCATGTTTTTATTTTAAACAAGATGTCATTTGACAATTTGAAGTGCTTACCGCTGTATGTTTGCTTTTTAAAACTTTTTAAATGTTTTCTAAACTCCAATCATATTTTAAATGTATATTTATTACTGCTCCACGTCGATTATTTCTGCCATTGTTAAATTTGATGTTAAATAGAACTTTAAGAGATTTTCTAATTAATTTTAGAAAAGCTCTTATTCCCTTGTTAACCAGTGAATTCTCATGGATGACAGAATTAGTCGTGAAATAATGAGATTTTTTCCAAGGAAAAGGGAACCATTTGGTTTAAAAGGCAAGTGTTCGAGTTAAAGAAATGGGTAAACAAAATTTTTAGTAAGTCTTCGAAATATGGTTCCGTACAAGCCTGTTATCTATATCGAGTCAAAAATTCAAGATGGAAGAACTCGTCCATATAAGAGTCACACTGTTATCCAGATATCTCGGATATATATTTTTTTTGGAGCAAAAAGATGCGCAATTTCAATTTTTATGGTTTTCTATTTCCTTTTTCATTCTTTTTTTCAAGCCTTTGATTCCCTTGAAATTAGCTGACACATGAAAGTCCATTGTCTTACACTGATTCTTTTAGTCTACTTCTTGCTTTGAGGAACATTTGATAGTGTTGTCAGGGGAAAATAGACGATTTGGGTTGTGAAAGTCAACGACAAAGGGGTAACATTTCACGTGGCGATCATTTTCTAAGGCTCTTAGTCATAATGGTAAAATCGTTGTGTTAATGAACTCGCACTTTGCATCACTTGCGGCAATACTTATCTGCTTGCTGCATTTCAATTTACGTTTTTGTTTTCTTGTACCAAGAATTATTTTTAATGTTAAATTCACTGCCAAAAAAGCTGCTTCATTATCTAATGAAAAACGTTATAATAGCTGCGAATCGCCGATTTAAAGTAATGCGAAAAATTTCTTCTAGTCCTAACAAATGCTGCGTTATAAAAGTGATAATCAAATGGCTGGCCGAAAACAGAATTTGTATTTTCTGTAACCCAAGTATGTTTCTCTTTGGGAAAAAGAGAAAGCGCTTCTCTGATTGATAATTATTTTCGCGGCCGGCCGCTGAAGTAGGTTTTTGCCTGAAGAAATTCTATTACGCGTGCCATCGTTGGTAGACCACTTCAGAGTGGAGAAGCGCTTAATGGTCCGCGACCGAATGGCCGGAGAAAAACTTCCCTCTTAAAATGCGGCTGCAGAGAGACGATCTTGCAGGCATAACCCTCTCGGTATGAGCAGTTTTTCGCTATCAACGGTCCGATTCCGGGTAATAAATAGCTACTAGATATTGCTACTTGAATCGTGCCATTGATCACAGCCGAGTAATAAAACTGAGCTATGCCTTATAATGGCGTTTCCCACCTCCCCTCCCTCCTGTATTCATTCGGATTGGGGAGGAAGGGGCCTTCCTCTGTCCGATGGCGAGGAATAAATTTTAAAGCTTCTCCTCTGCCGGGTTATTATTGGTGTTATGGTGTCACTTTAAACGGACCATCCAATTCTTGGTAAAAAACTTCTGGAGCATTAGCCTTGTGAAGAGGAGGTAAAGGGGAAGAATGGTTTTTTTGCGGCTGTTTCTGTAAAAGAATTTTTTTTTTTTCCATTTCATGTGATACGCATTTTCCAAATTAAAATTATGGAATTTTTATTCATGTCTGAAGAATATTCGATTCAAAGGTAGCAAATATTAAAAGTTTTAAGGTTCCAAAAAACTTGGAATTGGCACGTGAAATTTGATTTGCACGATAATTCCTTTTTAACTGAGTGCTGGAAGCCACTAAGTTATTTCGAGTCGTCCATGCTTCCAATTTATTCAGATTAACTTTCCATTGTATGCCAAAAATAATTTTAAAAATTGTGATTATTTTTATAAAGAAATTTACCACTTATTTTTTTTAATGCTACGTACAAATGTTCACTGAGGACGTCTGGAATTATTTAAATGATGAACTAATAAAGCATGATTCGTAATTTTTGTAAAATCAGTAGCTAATAATTCTTGGCATATTTTTTTTAAACATCTGATTAGGAAACTAGTATCTCTTAATGAATGATTGTCAACGATTTATCTCTTGCTTTTGGCAATAAAATTCTCGAATTTTTGTCCTTTTGGATATAGTTAATTGGAAATGATTTTGGACAAAGTTTTGATTTGTACAATTGTACTTATGTTTCGGTTGAATTATTACATAATCTCTTTTCTTTGTGATCAGTTAGTTGGTTGTGAATTTCTTTTTTTTTTTTCCTATGATTCTTAATTTTATACGCCTTTTTACATTGGAATTCATTTTTTTTTACTATGTCATCGCCTGAAACATAAAATCATGGCTCTCGTATCTTGACTTTGCGGTAGTTACAAGAATAATAAAATCATTGTCGTTTCTTTTGAACAAATTTTTTGGAAACAGTTTCAGCACACCATAACTGGCAATACTATAATCTACTAAATTAAGAAAATTCTGTTTCATTTAATTACCTCAATATTCTTGAGATGATTCTTTTCTCGAAACCTACTTGTCATTTCCTATCCTAGATTCAAGGTATGATATATATTTCGGTGATAGGTAATTATCGAAACTGAACTGTTTTAAGTTTTAGCCATCTTCAGCAGTGGCACTTCCTTTATTTATAGCATCTTGCTTGTCCATCGCGCGGAGACCAAAAGATTTTTCACCATTAATCCTTGGCTCGGCTGAATAGGCGAACAATCCTTTTTTATTTTTTTCGCCCTCTTTGCTTCTGTCCCCTTTCATGTAAATTGCCGTCTCATTTTACTCTCTTGCATATTCAAGCGGGGCAATTTTATTGATTGCTTTCGGCGCTGCCTGTTTGTAGAAGGTTACCGTGGTAACGGGTTCACGCGGTGTGCCTGCCTTCACTGATGGGGGTGCTTCCACTGTTTGGATGCCGAAAGGGGGCATGCAGAGAAGGGGAAAAAAGAAAACAAAAAAGTTTGGAATCGGACCCCTCCCACTCCTTTTCTCTAGAGCTCCTTTTATGCAGAAGGAATGGCGCCAGATGCGTTGTTGCAGCGGAGGAGGGGGAAAAGTTATTGTTTTCTCGGATAAAAGCAGAAAAGCCCCGTGTTTTCCCCCGCCATCACTTTGTGTGTATGCACTTGTCGCGTGTCATTACCGACGTGTATAAAAATGGCGATTGATTCCGCCGGTGTCCTTTATGAAGAGCGTTAAAAACTCATCTTTTAAAGTGATCCGAATATGTTTGTTCCGCCCTTGTTCTTGGAAGTTTTGACGCTTAGCGTCGTCCCTTCCTCCACTCCAGAAAGGCCTTTGATTAAAATGGTTCGCTGTTCCGATAACGTTCTTCCTAGGCGAACTTATGGAAAGTAAAACTCGGTGAATGGTTGCGATTGAATTTGTGAAGTAAAAGAGAAGAAACGTCCTTTTCGTTTTCAGTTATTGATAATCCTGCTAATTGAAGTGCGTATCTGTTGATATGCATCACTGTGGTTTCTTCCTTAGATTTAAGTATCTCTGTTTTGTAGATTTTTGTTTGCTACAATGCACTAATAGCTGTACATTCTAATCTGTGTTTCAGTTATTCAAAGTTTAAATAAGTTTCTATAATATGAACACTATGGGTTAAATTCGGTTTTCTATTTGTTACAAATCCGTAGTATCATTAAACACTTTTTTTTTTTTTTGTAAATCTTCATTCATACACCTTAAAAAACTAATTTCATTCTGTAGACTTGGGTACTCCCAGTTATCGAATAATGTAACTTTTCGACTAAAAGAAATTATAAATAACAGTAAAATACATTTTTGTGAAACGTGTTTGGTTTTAAATCTGCTGTTTGTATGCCGCTGTTCTCCCGATTTTCGAATCTGTAACTAACGAAATCGGATGACAATTCTAAGGTGGTCGAATCGCCCAAAGACAATTTTTAAATTCCCCAGTGTTTGAAATGAAGTAACGCCAGAAATACTTCTCGCAGAAGAAACTTATTACTTTTAAAATTGTCGTTAAGAGAGAGACCGACCGATTATAAGCTGAAACATAACGCAGATTTGAAATCAGCTTCCTTCGCGCGAGGCGAGAACATCTGGAAAATGCGGAACATCCGACATCGCTTAAGATTATTGCGACCATCCTTAATGAGCGGCCGCACCGGACGGTTTAGTCGCTTTTAGCAAGGAACATAGCCATAATTACATTTCGCAGTCGAGTTAAAACCCTTCGTTAACGGAGCGATGCTTCTCCGCAGAATTACCGGGGTCAGGGAGTTAGTGCGGCACCAAAACAAAAGGTTTTGTTTGGGCCTTAATTTCTGGACCCGCTCGCATTTGGTTGGGTCTGCTGGCAATTTGTCTTCCTTGAAACGCTGGGAACTCTGGGGAATTGCAGGAGCGGTCTACATGTAGCAGGTGGAAAAATTCGCAGCATTTTCTGCTGATAAAGATATTTGCAGGTACAATAATTGCATTGTACTTTTCGTTTGTTTGTAATTTTCAATCCATATTTCCTAGGTAGCTGGAAGGATTATCCACTGAGAAAAAACTTGGCTTTTACTGTGAAATTCCTTTTGGTTCCCTTCACACTCCGTTAACTATTTTAGCCGAACTGCTTATTTTAAATTCTGAAGTATCGGCTTTCTTCTTTCTTAGCCTCACTTTTTCAAGTTCTTCGTTTTTTAGTGTATGAATTTTCATAAAACTAAGGATATCGATGAATAAACGCTCATGTCGTTGTCAGTGGCCATGGAAAGGAACAATCGTTGTGAACTTCATTGTTGGTAATGCGGAGGGGGGAAACATATCGAACATTGCAAGTTAGGTGGCTGGGAATATCCTATTACTTAAGAATTCTCTAGGGAAGAAAATGTTTTCTAAACATGAAATTACGTATACAAATTTTAATTAAAAACTTCCAAGATTTAGGGATATTTGTCATAATAGTTTATAGCAGTTTTAACGTAGTCGGAACATTCGGAGTGCGGGTTGGGCATGGATTTAAAAAAAAGGAATCCCTGAAGAACTGCATTCAAACATTGATGGGTTAAAAATAAATTTTCAGGTAATTCGTACATTGAAAGAAGTTATGCTACGTTGTGTTAAAGATAATCCTTTTAGTCACAGCTGACGCTGTTTTGAATCTTAATCTCGAAAGCTTTAATTCGATGTTTTATTATTTCACTGCATTTCAGTCCATTAATTATTATTATTATTTTTTTTTTATCTCGAGTACTTTTTTGACCGTGCCTTTAAAAAAGAAAAAAATCTAAATTTTGCAAGGACTTGTTTGTCAAAAGTTAGAATTTCAGACATATTTCTCATCCTTAACAATAAATTATTCATCTTAAGTCTAATGCTTTAGATGTTAACAGTGCTGTAGTAAAAATGTAAGTATATCAAACATTTGTACCAGATATGGTGAGAAAAGCGGTACTCTAATTACTAATGGGAAGCAGTCAGATATCCGGAAATCCATTACAAAAGCGCTAGTACCGAGAGTGTTTCTTAAATCGTAAGAAGGCACCTTTCTAGATGGATAGGCTAAACTCGAAAAAAAAAAACAAATGTGTATCTATAAAGTCGCCTAAAAACTAGGAGTGCTTTAATGCGATGCCATATTTTTAAAAAGTATTCTAAAATCAGTTATTGGGGAAAAAATGCTTAATCGATTATTGCAAATAATTATTATAGTATGCTTAACCCCTTCGCTTACAATGACGTGTCTGACACGTACATCAAATTACAGAATTTTTGCTATTTAAATCTAATAAAGTCAACGTAGCAATTAATTTTAAATACAAAAATCACTTGGAAGCGCTTTAACTCTTTAATCCCGAAGCGACTTATTTCTTCTATCCCCTTTAAAACCGGGCCTTTTGGGGACGATACGACATGAATTGAATTCTCCCAACCTAGGTGGTCATTTGCTCCACCCCCCCCAACCCCTGCTCTAACCTTCACTTAAGGTGCACGGAAATGAGCTGTGATTGGCAAGATTGATTATCTCCTAAGCGATCTCAGAACCTCACCTCCCCTTAAAAGAAGCCAACCGCCTCAGACCGGCCGGGAAAATTTTTACACCGCCCTGGACCGCCTCGCTCGGTGTCAGAGGATTAATGTCTCCAGTATCTTTTAACGTCTTAAATAGATTGAAATAATAAAATATCCTAAATGAGTGGTGTCATCTAATCAAGAGGTTAAAAACAATCGTAGGCCAAGGGGTTAATGAAATTAGGCGTCAGAGTCAAAGAGGAAATGATACAATAATGGAGTGGGGGGCTTTTTATGAGGATATGCTAACAAATCCCATGCATTTTTGGAATTGGCTGCGTAATTATATGATTAGCGTTTTTGTTTATGAAAGGAAGTTTTTCAGAATGACGTGAAGATATGGAATTTATTACATGGAATCGCAAAATTCATCGTTTGTGTAGTGGAATAAAACTTGGTGTACAGTAAATTATTGCCTACATTTGAGAAGCTATAAATTGCTATGATGTTTTCTTGTATGGAAACTGATCAGTGTTTAACTTTTTCTATTTTTCGTGTTAAAGGGATTTATAAAAGTTATACTAAAGACTAATTAGCTTTGTTATGTCTTCTTGACATGTCTAATATTTATGTAAGAAATAGCTCATGAAATCTCATTAGCATGTAGCTCTTGTAGAGTCTGAATTTTATTTCTGAAACACTAAATTGAATTTCTCCTCTGAGTTATTGGAATCTTTCCGCTTCTCCAGGTGGCCGAGCCCGTTCTTTTCGAATGTGTGGCTGCGGGAATCCATATTTATTGCTTCGCTGGCTGGGGCTACAGCATAGTATTTATTTTCGCACGACGACAGTTTTAAGGCCAGGGAGGGGCCTCATAAATTCCTTCTTCTCTCTCCAGAATAGTTGAAATTGGCTCTCACTGCGCGCATGAATGAATGCCCCGGGCTCTCTACCTCCATCTTCGAAATGTTCGCCTCGATCTTCATTATTATTTAATTAAGACGAATGCGCGGTTTCCTCTGGAAACGGCAGATCCATCTGCCTTTTCCTTTTTCCTGGATTACTCTGGTCAGTTCCAGTAGGTTCCTCTTTTTTTCCCCCTGGATCTGCCTCTCTCGGGAAACGTGTGAGGACGGAATTTCCGGAGCAGCGCCGGAAAGGAGACCCAGAAAACAATGATCGCGGGATGTCGTCTCTCGGTTTGGAGTGCGTGTTCTTTTTCTTTTCTTTCTCTTTTTTTGTGTGTCGTTACTTTCCCTTACGGTCGTGTTTTCATTTGTCGCTCTTCTTCAGGAACGGGATTTCCTTTTCCACCGTCGGATTCTTCCTTTTGTCTGTGGCTTTGATCTCTTTCATTCGCTTGCCTTCGTTTTTTATTTCATTTAAGAGAAACTTTTCGCTGGTAGAAGTGAAAAAAAGAACGAGTTTTCTGTTTGAAATGAATGGGTTTGCGTTTACGATTTGGATTCAATTTCTGGCGGAGATAATGGTCGTGAGTGACAATGTCTTATTTATTAAGAATTCTCCGAAAAATTTGTTCCGAATGGACTATTAGTTAATTAGCATTTGAACTGATGAAAGCTATCCTTTTTTTGTTGTATTTCGTAAAGTTGTGCATGCGAAAATTAATATAGTGATTTGTATTTTTGTTTCTTTTCGGAAGTGCGGGATGATTCTTGTGATTGTTACCGCAATAGCACAATGTTAACAATAGCTTATGCCAGCCTGGGATAGCGTATTAGTGGGCCGCAGAATGTTAGTAAAGTCAGGGAAGCTTCAAGAGTCGTCACACGTTTTTTGCTTTATAAAGGAAAATATTTTTAATCCTTTACACTAAGCTTTACTAATAGCTGACATACGAGTATATAATATATAAATTTATTATATGCGTTTGTATTTTTTTTACTTGTGTATTTAGTCAGTGGGCCTCAAAAAATATTTTTTACACAGCAGGTGGTCCGCACAACCAATAAGGTTAGGAACCGCTGGCTTATGCTACTCGGACTTCGTCATTAAAAATTGTAAAAATAAAATGAGTTATGATAGTACTGTAGGGCAGGATATAGCAATATAATAATTATAATTAGTAATAATATTTTATATAATAAGAGCATGGTTAATGAGCAAAGCAATATAGAAATGAAGATTATGCATTATCTATTTTCTCCTTGAATAAGATCAAATGCTGAAAAAGCCTTTGAGTTTTTCAAGGAATTCGTTTTTAACTCTATTGACCTTAAGATATTTTAAGATTATATAGTTGATGATGACGTTAACGCATTAGAATTTAATTTTACTTGATAACGTATTCAGGAAACTATAAAAGAATCCCAATTATTCCGATTTAATGCGTAAAAAAAAAATTTGAATTTACCTAGTGTGCACAATGAAAACATTTGGCATGTTTACCGGTGTTTCCTTTCTTTAAGCCCATTTTACTGCTTTTCTTTGTTTTTTAAAAAATATTCTCTTAAAAATGATTAAATAATAAAGAATCTTAACGGTGATGTGTATGTGTGTGTATATATATAGTGTATACAAAAACTATGCCTTCCTGTGTACTGCCTTAGTGGGACAAATGACTACTGTTGACGGAGCCAGGAATTCGATTTCTTCTCCGATGCGTTTCCGATCCATTGTTTGCCATTCATTTACGTCCGCTGATTCATGTTGTGTAATTCCATATTGATTGTTGGCCGGATCGCGAATTAGCTATTTTGTAGCTTCTCGGGTCCGCTGTGCATGCGCGAGGGCTGCACAGCGGCTGCGCCGGCGCCCCCGTCTCTTCGCCCCCCTTGCACTATCCGCGGACGGCAGCTCTGCTTCACCCGAAGAAGCGTCCGCCGCCCTGGCTGTTCTGTGCGCGCCCTACACTCGTGGCGGAAGTTCCATGTTGATTGAACCGTACGCGACGGCCGTCCGACCGCATCCGCAGCTGGTGTCCGGCGCCGCCCTGTGTCCGGATCCGGCCTCTTCCGCCGATGCCCTCGCCTTGTTCACGCCCTGGAACCCTTCTGCGACTCTTGGGGCGGCGGCCGCCGGTAACCCGTATGCAGCTGCCGTACCCGTCGCCGTGCCCCAACAGCAGCAGCAGCAACAGACGACGGCGCTGTTCCGACACGCGGCCGCCACGCCGATTCAGGCCTCCCTGCGGACCGCCGCCCTCCTTCAGCAGCAGCAGTTGCTCATGAAGCTGGATTTGACGCATTGTCAAACACCCATAGTAAGTACCAACATCATTTCCCACACCTACATACAAAGAAAGCACCGGATCGGTTTCGTTCCGGAAGGTTTCCTGGCTTAAGGATCGGAAAATGAGAACGAGGATGACCTTAAGAAGTCACCGAATAAACCGATCCGAAGCTTTTTTTTTTTCCTCCTTCAAATAACTGCAAATTTGGATCATGTATACGTGTATCACCATATCGTGTATATGAGGATTACCAGAATTGATTCCTGAATAATCCTGGAAAGTATTATTCCAGAGTATGGTGTACTGTGACAAAATTTGCGATGGATTTGCACAGGGTTATTGGGAAAACTTGGCAAGTAGCTGTATAAGTTAATTGGAAGAAGTGGTGGAAACCTATAAATCCTAAAGAACAAGCACTAATGTCGTGTACAACAACTGTTTTATTGTTGATCATTCTGTTTGGATTCATTTTTTTTTCTCTGCTGAAATTGTTTAATCTTCAACTATGTTCAGTTAGATTCCATTTGATTTGCATTCCGACGATTAGTCACCGTCAGATCTTGACAAAATTGCAGTGTGATGTTCTAATGGGGGTATCTGCATTAATAATAGTAAAGGCAGTTATCTACATTTTGATTCCATTCCAGAGCAATAAATACCCTTTCACAGCATTCGAATTCGGTGAAACTAAGGACGTTCAGAACTGTGCCTGAAAATATGAGATGTTTTAGGTAGATGTTTTGGAGACATTTTAAAATTTAATTTTTCCCTTCTTTTTTCTGTTATTCATGTCTAATGATGGATATTCTTTCTGGATTTTCTCATTCATTTTGCTTGAATCATCGTGGCTGACTTCTTTGTGTTAATGGGCGGTAAAGAAAACGAAATCCGGAGACAGTTTTGATCTTTGATTCGCAATTAAGTTTCTTTGTGAATTCGTGATGTAATGCCGTTAATTGAATCAAAAGACAAGATTTACAGTTCCTTTCACAATAGGTGTGCCGCGAAAACGACTTTCTGCTAATCCATTCTTTTTTTCTATCTTTGTTTCGTTCGGAGCTTCGTTATCGACGTCTCTTTTTAGTCGGCTGACTGATAGTCCGGGACGAATTTTCCAGCGAGTAATCAACGATCCGGAGACATTACCGTTGATTTGATGGATGGCGGCGTGATCGATGTGCTGCCGGACGGCCTCTGGCATCGATTATCGACACTGATATTCGGAACAAGGCTTCTCCTTCGGAATTTCGAAGGGAAAATCCATTCTTTTCGGATCGTTTCTGACACGGGGGATGATCCTCTTTTGGAAACACTTTGTGGATATTTAAAATTAACTCATAATTCTAATGACTTTATGTTAATTCATTGACAGAACTTCGTAGTTAAGATGGAACGTGAAATTTATTTCGATCCATATAAGACTCATGAATGACGGTTGCTTTTCTATTCAAGCGTGTTTGAATTGTTGGTTTATGTCGTTTTATTCGAAAGAGGACGAAATAAAAGGTTCTATAACTGGCAGTATTTAGAAAAGACGGAAGAAATAAATAAAAAAATCTTTTTCTTATTTATTTACAAATACTTTATTTAATGGAAATGCTTGTATATATTGGGCTGGAAACGGTGGAATAGGGAAAATGTTTATTGGATTATCAGTTAGTGATGAAAACATTTTCATCGCCAGAAATGCTTCCATTGTTGTAACTGTCAATTTAGCATGAAAAATATTGTTTATTTAAATACCTCCTCCCCTAAATAAGGTGCTAGGAATCGCAAAATCCTTGGAAAAAAATAATTGGAATCGACACCCCGTATGCCTCTAATATTCATTGCTTAAAAAAAAAGTTTTCACTGAAAAGGATGCACTAACTAAATAATTTAAAAACAAAAAAATGATGAGCTTCGCATACTTTTCAGTAGGCGTTTTTAACTTTCTCTACTGACCACCTACCCAAGTGTGCATGTAAGTGGGAAAATAAAATAGGTCAGTGAACCATTAATCAATGATAAACATATAGAAATTGAGTTAAATATAATTATTTGGCCTTTCAATAAACTATTTTAGATGTAAGCGACTTGTGAGTTATTTTTGCTTGACATTATTGTATCTGACAGATGCCCGCGCAGTGAAGTTTTCCTCGACCCTAAAAATCAAGTGCGCAGCTCTACTCGAGGTCGGCATTTATAGTTTTAGAAGCCCTGTCTTACAAAGAGCATACTAGTCTCCATTTTCTTTATACAGCTTTTTAAGGAAAACAAATTTTAGTCCATGGAACAAATTAAAACATTTTTTTAAATGCGTGAAATACTGTTTCTAGAAAGCTGCATTTTTAGTATGTGTGGAATAAGATTTTGGCTTAAAAGTGCATCTTTTCAGTTGTAAAACAATGTTTGCAAGTCAAGTGAGCGATGCAGTTTTAGTAATTTTCAAAGCACGTGCTAACTTTCTAAAGTCAACTTTTTACTACTTGTTTGACCTCATAAAATAGTTATTGATCTTGTATGTTAGCATAATGCTTTGTCATTAAGGTCGTTAAAAATCCTAGTTTCGAGATGCGCAGTTGACTGATTAATTCATTTTTTGAATTTCACGAAAAATGAATACTTAATCTTTTGATATTTATAAATTTTTAAAAATAGATAATAAAATTTAGGGTTTTTTAAATTTTTTACGTACTGTAAACGAAAAACACGTACAGTGTAATTAATTTCGATGCTTATCTTTTAACATTTTCATTTAATTTTCTTATTTTTCTCATTTCCCTTCCCTTATTAAAATAATGATATTGAATAAAATATATATTTTTATAGGCATTTAACAGTGTCCTTTAAGTTTCATTGGCATTTGCGTGCTAAATTTACCGAATTGCTAGTAGCAAATTTTAAAGAGTTTGAATAATTTAAATTGACCCTATCAATACCAGACAACTTTTGATGAATCAACTTTAAATTGATAATGGCTTGCATTAGTATTTAGTGCTCTATAAAATTGCTTGAAAACGGCTATCTCTATAATTCTTAAATAATGCATCATTCTGAATTTAGACGGATTATTCAGTTAGTTCGTATTAATTGCTTGTCTTCTCACGCTTAGTAATTATGAAATTTTTTTAGGGCGATAACAAAAGTATGTTTGTGCTTTAGATGAGTAACCATATAAGATTGGGTCAGAGAATCAATATTCGCAAGAGTAGAATCGGAGAAAAAATACGCAAATTAGGGCACGAATAAAAATAAATGGAACCATTTACGAAAGGAGTGAAGACTATTGGGAACGAGATCATTTAGTCGTTTTAGTTAATTGAATAATTATTCACTGGTAATTGCTTCTATTATAAGTCATTGTAAGTGCTGATTAAATATTCATTCATATATCATTATCATTAGTATGTAAATTTATGGCATTGGATGGGAGTATGGCTTTCACTGTAGTGCTGCTTTCGATTATTTATGCTTGTTTTCTAGATAATCCTTTCATTTACCCCCAATTAACCTAAGTCTCCATTTTAGTATCTCATGCGTGTCTTTTACCAGTTAGTTTAATTGAAGTTTTCCCATATAATGGCTTTAATGACGGTTTATTATAGGATATTGAATTATAATGAAGTTTTTAGTGCTTAACTTTTCATTTGCTGGTTGCTGGCGTATCTATTCGTAGATGGTGATTGTGATGAAATCGATTCTTTAAACTGTCGCTTTTTAGTACTTTATTTGCCATTCCTTAAATTCTGTTATCTGCGGAGTTGCAAATGCGTTTGTGATTAAGCCCCCCCCCCTGTTAAAATATGTCTTGCAGTATCTCAAGTCGGATATAGAAGCATAGATTTTATGCCACTGTTTGTGCGCAGCGTGGTCATTTCTCTGGCCCTTGTACCAAAAAAAAGGGGGGGGGGACTATTCATCCACTCGAGTCGGATACCAGTTATGCTTGATCTTCCGTTTATTTGAAAATTTAAAAATCATTTTCTACAATTTAATAACCTAATTAAGTTACAATTTTCAAGTTAATGTTTTCCCATTATGAAGTGATTTTTTTTTGCTCTGAACCTGGCCAGAAGGAAACTTTTAATTGCAAAATATTTCAAAGGTGTTTCGAAGAAGTTCAGGGTGTTAGTATTGGAACTAATTGTGTGTCTGTGTGTGTTTACTTCAGAATCTGTTTAAAGCTGCTGAAAGAAAATTGATCGCATTCTATTGGTGCTAAGATATGGTAATTGGCTTATGTTTTATTATCAACCTGAGTTTTTCCCGTTTAGTTTATAATTAATCTGGAAGTATGAATGGCGGAGACTGAATTTGGAAGTAGTTCGATCCATTTATATTCCAAATAAATCTTTGAATCAGCAGGAGCTGCAAATTCTGCTAGCGAAATTTTTCAAATGCATAAAACAGAACGATTGCTTGAAGGACTAAGAAAAGCTACAATTTTCAAATATTCCATTTTTGCTTGGGATGTCATGAGTTATCTCTATGAGATTTTACTTGTTATTACTTGAACAAGTTAAATCTCATTACATTATTGCGGAAAAAAGTGCAGAAGTCATGAATGTTTTCACCAGGAAGAAGACATCGGATTGAGGGCGAGGAAATTAGTGTTCAGAACAAATTATTCTTGTAAACTATTATTTTTCGTTACTGAAAAGAAACAAACGGAAGTGCACAGCAAGTATTATGCTTAATAGAAAAATAATTGAACTACCTAACCAAAATCGTGACCAAAACAAACGAAAAATGAGGTGTTGTTATGATCCCCCCACTTTAATGTTGGTGTAGTGTGGAAGTTTGAAGTTTTCGTTGGGTGCTTGGGTATTATCCTTGTTATCTAACCAGGGTTCAAAGTTCCGAGTCGGCTTCAAAATAAATCTCTAATCATCCCTCATGTAATTTCGAAATGAGACGATAATCAATCTAAAAAGTAAATTTTACTTTTTAACAAGAGAAAAGCTTCAAAAACATTTTGTCATCTGTATGACGGGGGGGGGGGGGGGGCTTATTTATTGCTCCAAAAATTATATGAACCATTCGGACATTGTCTGGTCTTCAGAGGTATACAAATTTATTCCAACGTTTTTATAGCTTGCGGATTACACCTTTCCGATTATAAGAAGCTTAGAAATATTGAAAAATGTTTTGTAAGAGTTGTTAATAAAATAAATTAATGTTTCATTCGATGCTCGCAGAAAAATATAGCATGTGTCATTTTTAGTCAAGAGGTCTCGATTTTAAATTTTTAATAAATCTTTCTCTTTTTGTTAGTTTATTTTTAAGAATTTTTATATGATGTATTAAAGTAGTCACTCTGTCCTTGAAGATATTAGTTCTTAGAAAACTTGACTTCTGTGCGATACATATAGGATATTCTTTTATTATTAAAAATAGGATTGCTATCGTTTTTCTTAGACATTGATAAAGTAACTCTCGTCGTCATGCTGGAGAGAATTATGCCATGTAGGTTCAAAAGTGACCGTCTCCATTTATTCAAGATTAATTATCCATGGATCTCTTCTTCCAATTGGCAACACGCAAACGTTTCAAAACCAGCTTGGATATGTCCATTTTTGAAATGTTTTCGAGTTCCGAAGTGGTTGAAGAGATAAAAGGGCCCTAAAATCTGTGAAAAAACTTATTAGTGAAAAATTAGAGATTGCCATTTTTGTATGACACAATAATTGAAAACGTTTGAAACTCATATTGTTCACTTCTGTTCCAGAATTCTTATCTTCGCTCTTTGAACATAGTATTTAAACAAAGTAAACGGTAGATAAATTATTTTATTAATTTAAATTGTGGATTTTGTTTGTTTTATGACAGTATTTTTAAAAATGCGGCCAATGTCTTAAATTTGATATCTAAATTTGTGAACGTCATATCTTGGAAGGCTGGGATTTTCCTAAATAGTTGCCTCGTACTTTTACCAGCACGTAAGGCAAATATTTCCGAAATTTCTTTGAATAAGTATGTGTTGTCCTAGGTTGCAGAGAGCGTTCACACAGAAGAACGAAGACGATTATGTACAACTTGCAGCCCGTCGCGCAAGCCGTTTTCGTACCCTTTCCGCTGTTGTGGTGGATACGCATCTTCGTGAAGCATTTTTAAGAATATCGAAAATTATGAAAATAAGTGGAGCAGTCTGAAGATATTTTCAAGAGCAAAAGAAAAAATATATAATTATCAGTCAATCCTACCAACGATTCTTGCCCTTCTAAGTAATGCGTCTTTGGAAATTCGAGTCGAAATATATTTATAAATTGAAAGAAAATCTCAATGATACAAGATGAATCAAAACGAATTATAGAAGTGGATGCGTTCTCTTTCTTAAGTGTGTTCATTGGTAGCACGAAAATATAAACATATAATATACAGTGCACTCCCGATTATCCGGGCTAATCACCGGGAGGGATCGCACGGACAATAGAAAAACACGGATAATCCGGAAACTCCATTTTATTAAAAAAAAAATCAACAACAGTACAAAAATATAAAAAGTACTTGCATTTATTTGCATGCTGTATAACATCAAAGTAGGAATTTTCAACATTTACTGCTTTAAAAAATCTGTAATGCGTCTTTGCTTCTGCTGTTTTTTCATCTCTTGTCATATATCGACACGTATTTTACGAACCGCAGTAATGTCACCGTAATCAAATCCTCTTTGTCCGATATAATCTAATAAAGTTTCCACAGATTGTGGAGGATCAGAACGAGAAATTGTATTTCCCTCATTTAGTACATCATCTGTATCAGTACTAGTTGATTCTCCATTATCAAGTTTTTGAAGGATTTCTAATTTTTGTTTAACATTTAAAATGTTTTGTTTTTGTTTCACATCACTCATTTTTACCAGTAAAAAATTTCACGCTACTAACTGACGATAAACAAGGCGCAAAAACTAAAGGAACACATGGGAAAGTGAAAGAAGTTAAAGATTGACGTGTCAGGAAGAAGCGTGTTCGTACGAGAATGAGCTAGCAGGAAGTGGATGATCCATTTCTCGGAAAATTAAGGGTGCAATCTCCAGTAGAGATTGCACGTGGAGGAAGGGAAAAAAATCTATTCTTTAGCTTCCGTCGTCACGGCCCACTAGTTTCACGGAACGAATCTCTCGATCCAACATCAGCGTCGATTTTACATGCATGATAAGCGTGAAAATGTTTCTCTTTAAATTTTTTGCGAGTCCGGAATGAGCACGGATAATCGGCAAACCGGATAATCCGTGCACGGATAATGGAGAGTATACTGTATATAGTTGCTGAACAGCAGTCGTATAAAATGTTTAGTATTAAACTTCCAGTATTGTTGAACATACATATGTTTTGTAAATCCAGTATGGTTCAATACGAGCAGGGATTTAAGCAGACTTATCAGGCAAATTCTTTGCATCATAACATCTTTTGGAATATGGTGATACTTGAAAAGTTCTGTTTAGAATGGTTTAGTCTTGTCGAATTATTATACATTATTTTGCTTTAAAAAAGTTGTTTCTTTCTTTAATACCAGAAAATTTGTGCTCTTCTAGGACGGGCTTTAAACCCGCCAACAATATCTCAGATCTGATTGTCACAGATTTACTAACGAAAGTTGTAGTAGAAAATCTCATGCACATTGGCAGTGTTTATGAAATTAAAAAAAAAAAGCATGCGAAACAGAACTGATGATTCAATTGCCGCTATCTTTCGTTTTGTAAATAACTTTGCTTTTAACATTAACTTGCATTTTATCTGAGTGAAAATAATGCAAAATCCACTATCGGGGGGGGGGGGGGGGGCATTACGAAAATACAAACTAAAAAGAAATGCCGAAAGTAAATATTAGTAATAACATGCACCATAAATTCAAATCTTAAGAAACCTTTTAACAAAAACGAAAGTATTCTAAATTAATAGCATGAAAAACAGAACTCATTAATCAATTGAATAACTTTCGTTTTGTAAATAACTTTACTTTTAACAATTAGTTTCGTTTTGTCTAAAAATAATGCATAATTAACACTTCTTCATATATTCAAAAGATAATTAATTCAAAAAGAATTTATAACATTGAAGATAACAACCTTCCTTTAAAATATTCAATTCAAAAATTGCGCACGTAAAAGGGGAAAAAATATGGATGCATGTAATTTCATAACAATTCCAATGAATTATGTTTTGTTTACCAACACTGAAATCGAAACTAATTACGAAAACTGGATTAAAAACAATTAATAAGAAAAATAAACAAAAAAAAAATGCTGAAAGATTTAGGAAAATGAGTTAATTTTGGTAAACTCCTATTTGATATTAAATCATCATAGAATCAAACAGCATCTTGTGTGTATGCTAACTTGTAGATAGATTAAATTTATCATCTCATAAGCTGCCAGAATGAATATCTTTGGCATGTAACCAAACCAAACCACGTGAGCGTTACCGCAATTTCTGGATAATTTTGATATCGATAACTGTCTGAATTCCTGCAAATCGTTTTCTTGGAAAGTAAAATAATTTTTTTTGTTTGTTTTAAAGCCTTTCACGTCTGATTATTGGTAAGTAGACGCCATCCAGCGTGATTGCATCGCAAACAAGACTGTTTATATGTTGACGAACTGTCAACAAAACCCAATCACCAAAAGACCGAAATCAAGGCATTTATTTTAGATATGTCTCGCAGTTTAAAAGCCGTGCTTATTGGACATGGGTTTCAGTTTTGAAAAATCTGATCCTAATATCAGAAGTTTATCTTGTGTTAGAATTCTCTGGACTTCAGATTCTGTGAATTAAATGATGCCAGCGTTTCCGGTAGCAGTCATCGGATAGATCATTCAATGTTTACAAAAATTTCGTTCGTTTATTTCCTTTACTTCGAAAAATGTTAAATGATAAGAAACGGCCAGGATTCACTCGCGTTCAAAGTTATTATTTACCATGTTAGGATAAAAAAGAGGCAACCTCTAAATTTTGCATAGCCTTTACTTATAGACAACTTTCTGAAAATAATTCTGTGGCTCAGAGAAGCTCCTGCTCGCTTTCGAGTAGTTGTTTAAATTGAGGAGAGTGTGGGAGGGATAATCTTGGAATTCGCTTCATATTTCACAATGAATAGCTGTTCTCAAAAACATTAAACGAAGTGCTCGTTGCAAAAGCTATATGTTGAATTAATGGATGGCTTCGGACGGGGTCTTGAACGGCATATATGTTGAATTAAATTATCTGGGCGTTTCAGTTAAGTTAACAGTGTGGTCTATTAATAACAAGTACCAAGATTCCACGTTATTTCTCAGAAGAAAAAAAATCGCCTTCTTATTTATTTAAAATAACATTTTTTAAAATTGTCACCTCAAATGGAGTGTGTATTAAAAGGTCTAAATATCTGCAAGCTTTGGCAAATGAGAGGTAAAGTAGGGAGAAAAGTCAGTTATAATTTTGTGAAGTTGGTATTGATATGATTGCTGGTGTTTTTAAAGCCTATTTAGGGGATTAAAAAAGATAATATTACATGTTGACGTTGTTTAACATTAAAAAATATATATATCAAGTGTGGTGATTAACTTAATTTTGTGAGTGTGTCTTGGCAAATTCGATTTGTAATTCATAGACGTATATTGAATATTAAGTGAAAATAAATTATAAAATTAAGTACAAATCTGAATTCTGGTGTTTCATTGTATGGAAAATGGTGCTAAGCTAAGTGCTCTGAAATATAGAAGTCAAATAAGGCACAGATGACTTCAACAAAGAAATTATGAATGTTTTTTCCTCCCCTTCAAACTGTGCTGTTGAAATGGAATTCTTGGATTTCATTCTAAATTGAAACAAATTGAGAAAGAAACAGCCGTGCATTATTTATTTTTTGGTATTAATGTACATATTGTGCACTTCGTTTGTGTTGGTTGAAATGGACATATGCATATTTCTTGAACTCGAAATTATCGGTATAGGTGTTTATGGGAGAACAATGTCGTCATGATTTTCATAAGAGTTTTTAAAAGAGAGTAAAGTTGTTTGAAACTCTAGTTCTAAGATTTATGACAAAATTCATATAATGCTCTTAAACTTATTTCAACGATGCGTATTCTTAAATATCGAAACAGCACTTTAAGTCTCAGCGAGGAAAAAACCATGCTGGTGCATGCCTTTAAATTTTTATTTCAAAAAAAAAAATTGTTTACTTATGATTTATTTTCTACACAGCCCTTACTTAAGGATTTTCGGAAAGTTCATTGGTATTATCATTTGAAATTATGCATTTTGTTGCGAGTCGATGAAGTAATCTATTGAATCCGGTTGTACAGAAAGATAATGGATCACAAAGATAATGGAACACAAAGAAATTACCCCGCCCTGCCGAAGTATTCGGAAAAAAAAATGGATAAGCAAAATCTTTGGTGATCGTTCCTTAGGTGAATCAACACTTCGACAGTGTTCAAAAAGTTTTTTTAAAGGATCAATTGGTAATGGACTGTTCTTTGAATCAAGTTGAAAATGAAATAAACCTAAACACTTGTAATATAGACGTTTTAAACATTCATAAAAGTTATTGCACCAACATGCAGCATAATAATGATTTTTCCCATTGTAAGAAAAAGAGTAAAGCAATCAAATCAACAAAACCTGAAAGCATAAACGATGAAAGTAAAAAATCCAGTGTGCTAAATGCAGCGACAACCGAAAAACAATAGTAGACGAACATTTTATAAGAAAAAGAAAAATAAGCAACCTTAATAAAAAGTGTTATTGTAAAAATTAGAATAGAATCCCTCCTATCAGACTTCATCAATGGTCACCTGCAGGAAGGGATTCTAAAAATTGAATTTTTTTTTTTTTTTTTTTTTTTTTTAACCGCCCCAAATTTTAAAAAAAAAAAAAAAAAAAAACCCGAAAGACCCAAAGGAAAAGAAAGACAAAAGGACTATCCAAAAAAATTCTTTTACACATCACAATAAATACGCAAAAAATCTTAAAATCTTTTTTGAAACTAAAATTATTGACGTATTTATTGTGATGTGTAAAATTTTTTTGTGGATAGTCCTTCTTTTGTCTTTCTTTACCTTTGGGTCTTTCTGGTCACAAGAGGTGAACTTTTTTTTGTTTTGACGAAAGTCTGGCCTCTTACAGAAAAAGATGCAATTTTTAGAATCCCTCCCTGCAGGTGACCCTTGAGGAAGTCTGATAGGAGGGATTCTATTCTACTTTTTACAATAATACTTTTTATTAAGGTTGCTTGTTTTTTTTTATATAAAATATTTCCCATTGTAATAATACCTAACGGACAGGGGTGTAGTGGAGCCGGAACGCACCGTCCCTACTTCTTTTGCGTCTACACTACTGTTAACGAATCCGAAGAAAGTGCATGAATTCTATTCGTTTATTACATTATCTTTATTTTTAAAAGAATGATTGAACATCAAAAGTGGTTTGTGTACGATAGTGCAAGGCGGAAACAATCGTGCTGTCTGTTAAGGCGCGTGATTTTGTTCCGTGTAGTATCTCATGCCTGGTGAGTATCAAATGTGACACCATCTGACTTCCATTTGTTTAGAACAATTTAGAATTCCTTTATGGTATTTAACTATTCTTTCGAATAGTTAAATTTGGCAGATGATTAGCAGGTCATTTGTGTTTTTCCTGTTCCCTTAAATAGAGACTCGTAGAATGATGAATCATAGTCCCAAAGGGTAGTGTAGCTTCTGGGGATAAGAAAAACCTACCTTTTTTTTTAGTTAACCGGTTTTTTTTTCGATTATTTTTTTAAAATCCATTAACCGGGTAAAAAAACCCGACAAAATCAGCTATCGGAAGATGAAATGGTCTAAAATATTGATAGTCAAGCTCTCATAGCTCGATCAGTTTTAGTCGCAGAAGAGTGGGACAAAAATAATGTTTAAAATTTTAGTGTGCCAAAAATATTCATATAAATATGATAAATAGGACCGAGGGACTGTATAAAAATTTAGACATAGCTATTTTTTAGCATTATACTTATTGACTCCAACAACATAAAATACGATTATTTACGTCTGTATTATCTAATTTCTTCATATTAAACCTGATTTGACGAATAACTTGATATGTTTCTGAAATATTTATTTTCACATTACTTTTAATATAAATACGGGCATAAAACGCTTCAGGAATAAGAATATAGACAAAGAACCGTTGATAGAACACATTTAACAGAATTCTGGAAGAACATTGAAAAAAAGTTTAAAAGCGGATGATTAAAGATTTATATAAATAACACCATATTCTGGACGTCTCGGCCTGCTGTTTCTGTCTGTCGTTGTGCTGCAATCACTAGTGTAGAAATATTATAGCAAGTGCATTGCTCCATTTGCTTTAAAAATTCTTTTGGGAGCAGAAAAATATTGGCATGCCGGATTTGTCATTTACAGCCAAAATGTATTTTTCTTTAGTTGTAAATTCTGCGGCTTCTGAAAGAATAGTATCCTTGTTGAATGATTTTGTTTCCGATGGGCCTACACATCGCTGAAAGAGTCTTTATGAAAAGTTAAATATCGGCCTATGAATTGATTTCCTGTGAAAACAATATTAATAAAAAAAATTGTTTACAAACCAACGTTTGTTCTTATAAAATAACTTAAAACCGGTTATTTTGAGCGATTTTTAACCGCGAGGTTAAACCGGATGTGAAAAAAAAAACATGACTAATCAAAACTGGTTTTAAAAAAAAAAAAACCTGGTTATTTTTGCCCGCCATCTCCCTACTAGCTTCAAAACGGGTGCTATTTAATCATCTATTTCAAACTGAAAATAAGCGTTTCATTACATTTTTTGAACCTAAATGATATGACATTTCGCTAAATGATTCGATATTTTTAATATAACTCGTAAAATTCGAATAATCTAGAATTGGTTTGCAGACATGACACTTTTCCGCGGAAACGCGGATTGCAGCTTTTTCGTTATCGGATTCCATCATTTTTAATTTTCAGTTATATAATAATTCTACAATATTTTTAAGATCTTAAGCACTTTTTCTATAAATTTATTTTATTGTTCGATTAATCATACTTATTTTACTTCTCGGTATTTATGGTTAGTACGATTCATTATTTATGAAGTTCAGCTTTTTTTTTTTTTTTTTTTTGTTCCAAGCCTGTGTCATGTCTGGGTTTGTAGTCTTAAAATTTTACATTGTTTGTTTAATGGTACTATAATCACGAGGGAAATTGAACAGGAAATGAGTATGTTTTTGTCAAATATGGCAAGTGATGAAAACAGACGTATTTGCTGCTTTTTTAGTGAAAGTATTTGAATGTGTAAACTTGTTTTGTTAATTGTGAAAGTAATCATCTACCGATATCGTCAATATTTGCACAAAACGTAAAGGAGGAAAATATTTTGAAATATAACTTTTGTTAAGAGAGCGCGGTGAGAATTCCCCACCCTGCATCAATAGATTATGTTCACAATTTTTTTTAATAGCAGAATTATTGATTTCCTGTTGTTGTGTGTGTGATGTCTTTATGAATTGTATGATTTAAGTTGTTTTAGAAATATTGTCTGCTGTTACATCAATAATTTATTTTTGGGCAAATAAAAATTAATTGCTAATTGTCGTTTCTTGCACTGACCGATTGTAATTCCTTGCTAACGCAATTTTGTTGAAATTGTTCCTTCCGTTCAGATGTGAACAGTTTCGAAGGTTTTTAATTTTAGGATGGAATTGAAAATGAGTTTCTTGGTCTGTTTGTAGTTTTGTCTGTAGTAGTTTTATTTTTTTTATTACCATTATTGTAGCGAAAATCCTGCTGTGGAAGGACCGCTAAATTTTTTTTTCAATTAATTGATTTGTGGTTCCATTATAAGAGCATTCTTTAATAGATTTAAGTTACTCAAGTTACTAAATTTTACACAAGAACTCTATCAGTATTTTACCCAAATGAAAATAATAGGAATATATTTGTAATCCTATATATTTAGATTATATATATCCTTTATATAATTGATCTCCTCTGAAATGAATATATTTTTTAAAAAAAATCTAGTTTACGGCGGTTTTAATGGATTGGTTTTCTACTTTGGAAAATCATTGATGCCATATATCTATTAGAATTCTTTTCCTTTGGTGACTTTAGCAACCGTAATCTGATTATCTTCTGCTTGTTGATATTATTTCCTATTGTGCTAAGTTTCTTTTTCCTTTGTATTCCTCAGCCGTACCGAAATAAAAACAATTCCAAGACTAATTTTTAAGAAAAGAGAAAGACCTGCGCCCTTTTGTATGATAGTATTGCTTCGTTCTTAATTGTTAAATGCGACGAGATTCCTCCTTTCACTGTGTTGTCCGTATAATATTTCATTTAGGCTGTTATATGTGTGAAATGACAATTTTCTTTAGATGTTCCTTTGTTCACTGTAGATATCGAATTTTTCCTTGCGAATGTTTGTTCATTTGTAGGCATGTTGAGAGGCTAAAGATATTTTTCATTTGGTATTCTACGAGTGTATATTTCCCCTCTAAACTGAAAAAATCTCCGTTTATAGGGGATGTATTGTTTGGAATCCGTCTATTGTATTAGAATTGATCAGTACTGCAGTGAGTAACTGTAAGGAGTCGCAATTCGATTCTTTCGACCCCGAGGAATTTTTTGAGTAGTCCTATCGATCTTTTCATAGGATGAAAAAACTCCGGAAAGTTTGGGGGAGGGACTGACGCCTGCGCACACTTTCTGGCCGAGGAAAAACCACAAACCGGGTTTGTCATCGGGGCAGACGGTTTTGACGGAGAGAATTTGTTTCCGTCCCTCTCGAACGAAAGGGAAATTTCATCCTTCTTGGGAGATGTTTTATTTCATCCGTTTGCACATTCTTCCTGCATTGTCAGGAGAACAATTTTTTAAAGCTGTTCAACTGGGGAAAGAGAAATTGGGATTTTGAATGCTTTCTTCCACTTCGTTGATTGTCCTAGTTTTATCTCTCTCTCCCCCCCCCCCCTTTTTCTTATTTTAAAATTTAATATCCTCAATGTTTCAACCTTCATTTCATTGATGTTAATGAATTTGTTTATAAACTTGCAAATTTATTAACAAATTCAAAGTTTTTTTTTTTTAAACCTGTATGCAGTTTATTGTGGTCAGTTAAAAGCTGTTAAATAGGAAGACTTGTGCAAATTTTGTCTCATTTCTTGGTTTTGATTTCAGTAGATGACCAGGTATTCAGTGATTCCAGGTATTAATTCAATCTAGAATAACTGGAATTTTATTCAGAATCCCCCTTCAGATTTGCTACTGATGCTTAGTCTTTAAAGCCGAAAACTGACGTCAGGCTTTGGTATTATAGGGGATTTTTGATGTCACTTAGATTTAAAATGGGTAATTCCCTTACCTCCTCACGCAAAAAGTCTACATGGATGTAAAAGAAATTAGGGGTGTAATTGTTTATTTTTTCTAACTATTTCGTTTTATTTGAAACATAGCAGGATTGTTTGAATTTTCTGTTAAAAAAGAAGCAATTGAATTCGTGGTCTTTTTGCTTTATCTGCCATTAATTTAATGTAGCCACATAGAATATTCAGATAATTGGTTTTGTTTTCGTAGAGTAATGAAATTGCTTAATTATTTTCTCACCAATCTGGAATCTTAAGTCGCATATTTTATGTAAGATCTATGATATAGTACATATTTTATGCAAGATCTATGATATAGTACTGCGTTTTTGTTTTATCTGATTCATTTTTTTAGTTTTTATAGAATTTAAAATGTTCATATAATATTAGTTTTCTTTTCTTTTTTTTTTACCTTATGCTCAATACCTATTCTATACATATTTATATGATATAGAGACATTATATTTCACATCAGTGCCTGTCTTTTATATGAATCGAGTTAATTGAAATATAAATACCCAGGTAAATTCTCACTTAGGGTAAATACCCAGGGTTTTTACCTTAAAAATAAATACCTGGGCATTTTACATCACTGCATGAGATGCGTTTTGCTATAATTTTCTGTATGAAAAATAGTTGCTTTTATCATATTCTTTCGTTTTATTTCGAAACCGAAAGCTTTCTTAAAATCTTGTATTGTTTTCTAGTTTATCATACGCTATCTCTTTATTAAAAAAAAAGTGTTTTTTAAATCTGTCATTTGCGCAAACTATTCATCTGTGTGAACAAACTGTCAATTATTAGTTGTTTTCGATAGTCAGATTGATAATCGCAAAATGAGATCACGCAAAGCTAAAGATGGTGTTACCAGATAATAATTTCAGATAACTTTTAGGTAATATGTTTATTATATTTTTTAAAACCGAATTTCGAATACTTGTTTTTCCCGCTGTCTCGAAGAGAGGATTTCAGAAAACTATTTTCCATAACATAAAATCTTAATATAATGGGTATGTATGCTTGTATGTGTTTGTATATATGTTCTACATCTCCTCCTAAACCATGGCACTGATTTCAACCAAACTTTGCTCACTTATTAATTAAGACGGGGAAGATTACTGTCAATTTTTTGAAGCGCGAAAGTTAATTAAAAAGTCATCGAAACCGTTTTTCCGCTGTAAGTTCGGAGCAAATTATCCCCCGAAAATTATTTTTATACCATCTTAAAGTTCAAAATATTACCTTTTTAGGGATATCAATTTTATATCTGTGACATTTTTCCTTCAATTTTTATTAATTTTTGAACGCAGTTGACTCGCAGACGATTTTAAAATAAATCAAATTTAATGATACTAGAGTTGATACTGATGAGTTGCTAGGCAACGGTGTAATTACTTTGTCATTTTTTCTGTTTATCTTTTTCAAATATCGTTTGGTAATGTTTTCATTGGTTCTTAAAGCATTCTAAAGCTTATTTAATTAGATTAAAATATCACTGCTATTCATATCGACTGCCATTTTTACCTGCGTTTGCTAAGAACTAATAAATCCTTAATAATATATTAAATGAGAAAGTGTGCCTGTCTGTTACGCTTTCATGGCCAAACTACACGTGGAATAACTTATTTGAATGTCAAACATCACGTGATCATAAAGAAAGCCGCGATTATGTTATCTTTCTGAGAAAATAAACAAATAATTTTGTTATGGAATAATGACTGAAATTACTCAACTCGACGCTTGATTTTCATTTTTCGAATTTGCAGTCTATTTAAATTTAGTTATTTATATTTGTATCTTTTCCATATCAGATTTTATTCAAGAAGCTATCGATAAATTGACGCCGGGACAAAAATCTATTGATTTATATGATATAGCTGCAAGAGTTTTTGGATTAAAATTTAGAAACTAATGTTGATTAACTAAAGGAAAATATGCGACGATAGAGTATTTTATGTATTCTTTTGAATGGTAGAAGTGGATGACATATAGTGTGATGGATGGTATATTCCACAGATTATGAGGGCCTGATGATACCATTGAGTACAATGATGTAATTTACAGTAACGGAGAATATATGAGGAATAGAGAATGGTTGTTGAATTGGTAATTTTTTGGCACTGATTAATGAAAGTTCAGATAAATAAGAAAAAAATGTCACAATTGGAGGGAGGTATTACAGAATATCTGCCTGTAGATACGCTAATGGGCAATAACAAGTAACATCAACTTCTTCATATAACAGATAACAAGTTCTTCAACTCCTTAGAATTGTCAGGGGTACTTTCCGACAAGCTGAGATTAAAAGTCGGTGTGCCAGTACTATTGATACGTAACCTCGATGTACCGAGACCGCGCACTGTTACACCTAGGTCCAAACGTTGTGAGAGTGTTTTAATTTCACGCATTCCGATAATACCGAAGGTTTTACCATCCAAGTTCCAAAGGTAACAATTCCCTTTAAAATTAGTATTTGCCAGCTCAGGGCCAGGCACTCATTTGGCAGGCGTACATTTGGAAAAACTGTATTTTTCCCATGGCAACTTATATGTGGCGTATTCACGTGTGTTCAGACCACAAAACCTCTACATCCGTCCAAAAAACGTAGAATACAAAAATGAGTTAGCATAGATAAACAAATTACCTAACTATAACAGCATACACTCCTGTTAGTCGTCCAATTATGTATTATCAACCGTCAAAACTTTTAATTTCCTCTTTCAGCATGTAACGAAACATTTACATTCGTGAATTTTTAAAAAATTTAATAATTCAAATTCTTCGCGCACGAAGTCGCGGGTAACAGCTAGTATACATATAAAACTTTATGCTTGTATATCTGATTTTTTAAATCTAAGTGTATTGGAGAAAATCAATTTTTTAGGCTATAACGTGGCAGAAGGTAATTAATAGTTGATTTAGTGACATTACAGTCCAGAAATCTTTCTACTGTTCCCTTTCTTATCTTATATTTAAAAAAAGAAAAATTAAAATTAAAAACGGAAAAGCAAAGTGTTGGAAATTTACTATCGCCTCCTTTCTTCTTATGTTGTATCTGTTCAGCGAGATCCGATAAGAAAATTATTTTTGTTTTTTTCTGTAGTGGGATCTTCAGTTGTTTTTCGGGAAAAAAAAGTATATAATATATATATATATATATATATATATATATATATATATAAGACATTCATATATTAGCTGAAGAAATGAATCCAACTACACTTGCTTCTGTTTTAACTCCGAAATTTATATCTTTCATACATGTCGGCCAGTTTAACAGGATTTATTTTAATAAATCTTCAATGAGAATGAGCCCCATTATTTATCCGAAGAATATCTTTCAGAAAGCATTGGTGTGAAAGCAGAAGTGTAGTTAGGTTTTACAGAAAAGTAGGGTGAATAATCAATTTTAAGAGATTATATTTCGAAAATAATTTTTCTAAGTAATTATCGGCACGTTTTCAAAACACGCTGGTGTGTATACCACGCAGATTAAATCTGCGTAGTATACAATTTTTCAATGTGGTGAAATGCTTCTGAACCAGCTCTTTCTTACCTAATAGTGTACGAAAGTTATGCTATTGTTATTAAACAAAGAAAAAAGACACGCATAGCAATATCATAATTGCATGGATTTTCATTATAATACAGAAGAACCCCGGAAATCCGAACTTATTGGGGCTGACCTTTGTTCTCCGGGGAATTCGGGAAATGCGGTAAAATACTCTTGATATACCAAATGCAGTAGAGTATTGACTATGATTGCTTTGTGAAGGCGTACGGAAAGAGCATACAACGATTCGCACCGTACAGTGGTAAACAAGGTGACGGTAAAAAGAAGATATCTGCGTTTGTTTCGACTAATTAAGGTGCTGTATTCATTCTTCAAGACCACTTCAAATACTTCTTTTGAGTTAGGAATAAAAATTTTTCCGATTCGTAATTGTTATTTTTCCTTCATTTTTCAGAAAATTAAAAAAAGGCGTTCTTAGTATCCGAAATTTCGGATTCCCAGGGTTCTACTGTATAGCATCTACCCAAAGCTTTACAGACCCAATTGGAATAATTCCTCTCTTTGAGTCCGACTTTTGCAAGATTGCTCTTTAATAAATTCCATTTATTAAAAGAGTAAAAAAATAGCAATATGCTTAAAGGTATGCATTTTCCCCAAGGTTGAACATAATGTCCTTCACAAATTTCCTGGAATAACAAGTGCCATCAGTATAAGAATTTTCAATGTTGGTCGTCGAAATTGTCGTTCATAAACTCGTAGGAAAATCAAAGAAGCATGCAACAAAATCAATAAATGAAACGGATAAAATATTCACATTCAGTTTCAATAATAATAAAAAAAAAAAACCTTAATATGTGTTAAAAACCAAGGAAAGATATTAAAAGATATTCGTCGAGTTTGAAGCATTACATTACTTAATGGGGAAATTTAAAACAAAACTAAATATAAAAATATCATGTAGAGTGATGGAAATTTTTTTGGATGCCAAATGCCATTGGGATTCAAAGGGTTAAAGCGCAATAAGGTGCAAAATGTATAGACATGGTAGCGAGTTAAACCAACATGAAGAATTTCATGATTCAGCTTTAGATCACAGTTTTCTAGTTTCTGCCCCTGTTCAAAAATAGCACAGATATATCTAAGATAGTATACTATAAGAAGCGCATAAGAGGATAAAAAGGTTTTCATTAAATTGGTATTTATGTAGTTTTCTGAGTAACTTTTACATGAGGTGTTTTTTTAATAAAGTATGTAGTTGTTTTATGTTGATTTTAAATTTCTTGTATCAGTCCTAGAAAAGGATCTTGCGACAGGTAAAATTCACATAATCTTGCATCAGTTTTATGTATTAATTGAAATTTCTTAACACGCATTTTTCAACTTAAACCCCTTCTTGATCTGATTTTTTTCGCAGCCCCCCCGGCCCCCCCCCCCCACACAAAAAGCATGTTTTCCATTCAAGGCGGGAAATCTCACCGAAAAAACATGAAGAAAGTAGGACTATTTGCGTCATTTCTTAGCAATATTTAGAAATACAAAAAAATAATCGTGGAATATAAAGAGACGTGTAAGTAGCGACGAATTCACTTTCAACGATGCAGTTTTTCTCTTGGTCGTTTCGTCTTTTGGTGCCCGTGCTACGCCGTTCGTACGGGCACAAAAAGCCGCACTTATGACGTTGGACACCGACCAAGAAGGGGTTAATTGAGCTTTAAATTATTGAACACTTTTTTTGAATGAAAACAGCCATTACTGAAAATTTTGTCTAGATAAAACTAGTTACTTTCCGAAATGATAAATAAAAACCATTCAGATGAATGAAAAATTGGTTCAACATGGCGTTCAGATTCCTGCGAAAACTCCGTTTTTTGATCCGTTAGTGTAATAGCGTTGGATTGGAGTCTTAATGATTTAATTTCGAATGAAAGGAAGGCTCCTCTGTATACCCTTGTCAGCGGTGGCTGTGATTTTTATTTTATTTTTTAAAAAAATAGTTGTCTCATTGTATGCATTTGCTACGATGAATTATATTTTCACGATTCCGAAAGTCATAGTAGTAATCATTAAAACATCGAAGTGGTGAAGATTGATGCATTATTTCGCCACTACCCTGGCTACTATCTTTTAAACTCATTTCGTCATTCCTTTCAGTCGTAAATAACGTAAGTAAGTAACACCGCTCATAAGTGCGAAATGTTCCAAAAATTTATATCATTTTCATCTCTTTTTCTCTCTAATCATCCAAGTTGAAAAGACTGTCATGGGTTGAATTGTCTGAATTGGTAGCTTCCAAGATCTTTCTTTGAGCAGTTGCCTGTTGTCCAATATCATTCAAAAATCGAATTTTCATCGTTCACATGTCGTATAATTTGACAGTTTCAATGTTTTGTTTTCTCGTCGCTTTTTCCACTCCTTAATATTGCCTATTATTATTATATTTATTTTGTGGTTTTATATTGTGTCTTTGGATATATTAATTTAATCGGAATATCTGAATAAGCGGCTTCGATTGCTTTTTCTATAAAAAACGCCTTAAAAAATTATGGAAATTTCTGTGAGGCGACGTTTCTACCTAGCATGCGTTTCTGAAAGGAATCTATGCCAGTGTTTAAATGTTAAGGTTTCGTAACTCATCCACCCCACGCTCTGCACAATCATAATTCTTCTGATCGTTCCTATATAATCAGTTGACTGTTCCCGCTTCAGTTAAGATTTAAGGGAAGGCGTGTGTGAGATGCGTTTTCTTCTTTCTCGCCAATTGCAGTTCTTGGAAACAAATGCCATTTTCCACTCTACTTTCAAGCCAAACTGCTTCTAGGGGCACGGTTCTTTCATCGAATCTCGTGCTCCAGATTGGCCGCCATCCCCCAAAACTCGCCGTAAATGTGTGTCCCCCAGGGCCCTGGAGTGAGCAGAGATGCACCGTCATTTCTCCGGGCCGCCGTCATAAGATCGCCATTAAGTTACGGCGGGGGATCTGTGCGGTAGATAAAGCGAACCCGGCCTCCCCGCGCTGCTGTAAATTTTTGATACGGTCAAGTACTTTCCTGAGGGACACACTCTCTTCTTTCCTCCAGAAACTGTTCCTCTCCGCCCCAGGGAGCCGGGGCGCTGATAGAATTGCAAGTGAGGTCTTTCCTCACCTGGAATGGTCTGGCAGAAGAAACTTTTCATTTTTCTTCTGATGCGTTCATCTTCATACATTTATGCGTCCTCGTTTCCCCGCTTCTAATCGCCTGTAAATGGAAGGGGCTTCTTGCTGCAGCGACGGTTTGTCTTCTGGGGTTTCTTATTTGTCTTGGTCTTAGGAAAAAGTGAAGTAAGAAAACGAAGTGAGTCTCTCTGATTAATGGCGATAATTCCTCAGGCGATTCATTTTTCTTTTTCTCCCTCTCTTTTGTCCCTTTCCTCTCCTCCAGATACACAGATTTGATTGGTCAGTTTTCTCTTCCCTTCTGTCCCCCAGTGTTTGCGCTGTTGAAAGGAAGCTTTTTTGCACCTATGAACCGAAAATATTTTTTTATCCCAGAGGAGCACGTTGAAGTCACGCGAGATTTTTTTTTTGTTGCGTACAATCTTTCTCTCTACGTATTTTAGAAATAGATTTTTCTCTTGAGGTAGGAAAGGTATGACTTCTCGATTACGTTTCACTTTCATAGCATTTTATTATTGAAATGGAAATTGTATCATTTGTATTAGTACTGAAATATGCCAGCGGTCTTTTCTTTGAATTCGTCAAAGAATTAGATATATCCTAAAAAAGATTAAATTGTTTGTTTGTAAGGGTTTTGCGTTAATTGTTTCAGCCTTGGTTGTTTATATAGATTTCATTTAAATTTCCGCATTTAAATATACTTCTTCAGGGAGTCGTGGTAGTTCTGTATATTAAGTTCTGCCATAAAAAAAAGAACCGTTAAATTTACTTAATGACCAACATAATTTATTCTTCACTCTAGGTGCGTATTTAGATGCATCATAATTTACAACAACGAGGATTAAAAAAAGTTATGCAAGCAACTGATACAACAGATGACGCACTGCAATATTGGTTGAATCAGTCTCGGCGTTGGAGTGCAAAGTGTTAAATTAAATGGATTTTAAACCTGTTTGTTCTATATTCTCTGCAATAAATCCGAGGCTGCAACTTGAACTTAATTCTTTTCCGCATTCCTAAATACCCGAAAAGTCACATTTATTAATTTTACTGTGGAAGCGGTTATATTTGTTGCTGCTACTCCAGTGGAAATTTGTAAATCGCCCTTTACATTAAGATAGGTTTAATTTGATTGGGAAGTTATTTTTAATGGTAAAGCTCGCCAAGAAAAATGAGAATTTTATTTTGGGCACATCGATCATTTAAGAAAATTGAAAGCCGAATTCACCATGCATAAAAATATTTCGATACTATTTAACCGTAATTGGAGAGCTTTTCTCATTTCAAGAGGCGGCGGCGCTCTGCAAACTTGTGCAGCTCATTACCGGCGCAGAAGAAATGTTTCTTTCCGTGTGTCCTTTGTTCCAGACCCTCGTCGATCCCAATTGGCAGCGAGCCCTTCCGCCTAAATGATAAAACTAATGGAGCAACGCTCTCTGCAGCTCCGTAATTGTTGGCTTAATCAGATAAGAGCACGCCTGTAACTAACTGACAAGAAAATTGATCTGTCACTGGCATCAGATGCAAGCAAACCGAGCGTAACCGAAGCAATTAGCTGTCGGAGAAATATTTTTTCCTCTTCCCCGAGACCCGTGACACTACCCAAAAGCCCCATCAATACTGCTGGACCTTTTTTTTTCTTTCTTTCATTTAATCTTCGACTTCTCCAAATCCTCTAAGCACCCCCCCGCTAATATGGTTCTTCCCTCGCAGAAGTATTTGTGCGGCAATTTTGTAGAAGTTTGTCGCATCTATTTTTCTTGCTCACTATTAAGTAAATGTGTTTCGCCGAATTTTATATTGATTATCAAATTTATTGAAAATCGTTCTAATCTTTTATAATAAGAATAGTAGTATATTGGAAACAACACTTATGATTTATGGGATTGCTTCAAGTAAAAAAGAAAGATCCTATGTAGTTCTTCAAGTATATGTATAATTTTTAAGTGGATAGTATTGTTAAATGCTGTAGGCGAAAATGGAAGTTTTCTGTAATTTATTCACTCGTGTGTTGAAAAAGAGAAGATGTTTATGAAAAACAACGAAGCGCAAATTTCATTGAAGATTACATATTTTGCATATTACTGTATTTGATCTAGACTAGCTTCAGGAGTGGGGATTACATTTTCCTACCTTTCCATAAGGACTTTCTTCCTTTCCTTTTTTTTCTTTTTTTAAAAAGATAGCATAAGCATATTTTATGGTTGTTAGTTGGGCCGGTGACGTAATTCGTCTTTCCGGTAGCATGTCGATAGCATGCGCTGGTCTAAATGAGTTACTAACTGCAGAAAGGAAGCAAGTAACAAAATACTAATTTTACAGGATACATAAAAATAAAATAAAATAAAAAAACTGTTAACTATCATAACACTTTTCAGACCAAACTGACTGATTCATTGTCAGTAATCTATCGGAACAAGTAGGAGAAATGTTGATACGAGGTTAGACGGGTGGCGAGCGGTTTTCCTTCGATAGTTTTTATTCAGCTTATGATGAATACCCACGCCGTACCTGTCCACAATGGGTTAAAAGGCTGAAGCTACTAAAATCCAAAGAATAATGACGTGCGCTCTAGTACCACAGATTTCAGACTTTAACACGTTCATCATATCAGGCATACTCATTGTAGATTTTTTTTTTTTAATTCAAAAAGTACTTTTCTGACATGGATAATGCTTTTAGGCAGGAATTGTTTCTGTAAATTGCGGGTGCGTCACGCATAGAATGCAACGGTTGATGTAATCAAATCAGAAAAAGGCGAAAAAAGCCGAATGAAGCCTAAAATATTGTGATGCTATTATGTTTCGGATAGGAGATTCAAATTTATTTAAAAAAAAAAAACGCTTAGTTTTATTTATATATTTTTAAGTAATGGCAGTGTTCTAGGAGTGCGGTATATTGTTCTCTTACCTTTGTGATTTTACTGTGAAGACATTCTCAAAAACCATACCAAAATTTTCTGAACTAGCAGAACAAGCTCCAGATTTTTAGGATAATTGAATATATATTCAGATTCCAACAAAACGTTTTTGTTGTTTTGCGCATTATCTATAAACCTGCAATTTTCGAAGTTTGTTGGTTAGGATTTTTGACTGCTAACATTCATTTTTTTGCTTTTCAGGGAATCAGACTGATAATTTGTTTATTATTCCATAAAAATTGTTATTCACGAATGTTAGATTGCGCTTATAAGATTTTATTGGAGGCTACTATTCTCCATTTTGATTGGTTTTATTTTGTAGACTGACTTCCTTTTTTCAAGCTCCAATATGGACTTCTAAAGTAGGATTTAAAATTTTTGTGCAGAGGTTAGATGTTACACTCATGATGATGAAAATTAGGCGGAAAGATTATAATCTTTGTTGCAGTCATTCTCATTTGAATTATTTCATTCCCTTTTTATGTTAATTTATTTCGTTATCATCGGGGAAAAGGGTGTCATCTATTCGGGGGGGGCCCCCGGGGGGGGTCTGATTCTCTTATATAGATTTATTTTTCGTATGCGAAATGTATATGTAGAAAGTATTGACGTCATATAAAAATTCTCTCTCGGATATTTGATGAATTTTGACATTTTGTATATCTATGTCCAAAAACCCCTTCTTATGAATTGAGTCTTTCTGACCGTGAAAGTTCGCGACGACGTAAATGGAATTTTATCAACTTATAGTCATTAAATCATAACTGTAGATCTCGAACGAATTTTGGACCAAAATATTCACAAAGCGTGTTATTTATTACTTAAATAAATAAATGCTTGTAAGTTAATGCATGAAATTTTTAAAAGAGCTCTTGTTTTATTTTTAATGTATGATATTCATTTTTAGAAATCAGTGCATGATAATGAATTTTGTCGTCAGAAAATTTGATTTTTTTTAATGATTGTAATTGATGCATCTATGTCGAAAATCATTTTATTTCCTACTTAAAATCGATGTGGGGGAGCAGTAATTTTCTAATGACATTTTCTCTTTATGGCTATGCATATTAAAACAATTGGCGAAAGTTATCTATGAATGGCTATTTCAATTCCGAAATCTTCGAATCCACCCAACTTGCAGTACATTTGAAAAGCATTCTTACTTTTAGAATTCTCTGGAATGCTGAAATTCGTAAGACTGGCTAGCTTGTTCTTTGTAGCTGGTGGACAGAATAAATGTGGCTTTTCCCTCTTTGTGTTTTTAGCATTAGATATGTGTTAAAAAAAATCTGTTGGGAAAAATGTGTGAAAACAGCTGGTAGCTAATCCCTTCAAATTGCGAAAAGTGTTTGTGGTAGGAATGCTGCTCTAATTGGTTGTTTTGTTTTTGCATGGTTTGTTTTAGATATCCTTGATAATCAGCGTGTGTAGCTAATGGAAAGATGGAACTGTGGATGATCATACTTATGCTGTATTTATATCATCAGTTGTAAAAGTTGATTCACTTGCTGTAGCGGCGGGATTTTTTTTCCAGACTTGGCGTAAAAAACAGTTCTTTAAGAAAAAGAACTTGATATATTTAGTCTGCATTTTAAATGCATTACTCCGATATACATGTATGCCGAGTGAATTGTTCTTAATCATTTTTATTTCATCTTCCTGAGTTTATTTCTAAAGGCTATTTTGCCGTTCCAAAGTTCCTATATCTGTTTTGGCTTTCGGCAGCAAAATGTGAACGAAATCGGACTCTGCTCTTCGTCGTTGCTCGAATGTCAGATTTGAATTAATTTTATGAAGCCCAAGCAGATCTGCAGTAATGGGCATCGCGATTTACGGGACAAATAGAGCTACTTAATTTGCGATTTCGTATTTTGTTTGCCCGTGGCTTCCAAAACGCGTCGACATCCGCGTTCTTAGTCGCTGACAGCGAATAGATTTGCTTATGATTATGCAATTCTAAATGTTATTTTATCATTTTAGTCTGTTCAGTATATTTAAGACATCTTTAGAATTTACGTATGCATATTAAATTCCTTAAAACGTGTTATTATAGTTAGGGTTTTTGGAGTAAACATATACGTTTGGGGAACGCTGGTGAGTTATTGCTTTCTAAATTATGTTTTATTATAAACTTAAAAATTTGTCCTTTTACTTTTAGTCTGATTATCAATGATTTGATATTACAATTAAACGACAGGTTTCGTAAATAATTTAGCATAAAAAATTAACTAGTTGGTTCTTTCATCTTGATTATAAACTATGCCTACATACTGTACTCGTATTTGGAATAGGCGGTATGCGTTTTAAATATTCATGAATATCAAAATACAAATCCCCATTTATTATTTTCTTCTAATTCAATGTTCTTCGATGTGACTTTTTAAAATTATATTTGTAAAAATATGTTGTATCCCTATTTGACATCGAATGATTATAACCTCTTGGTTATCTTCAGTTGGGTTAAGTTAATTTCTGTGATTAAAAATTTCAGCTAGCTGAAGATATTGTCTTAACTATATTTCATTACAAACGATTTTTTTTTGTTAGTAGTTTATTTTATTGTGTAAACTGCAACTCTCATCCATTCACTTATCTAAAATTTAGCACATTTTTATAACTCGGCAGTTATGAGTTGTATTAAGAAGAAATTGTCGTATCACTGTTTTTTTTTACTTGAAACTCTTTTGCATTTTAGTTTTGTGACAATTATTCTGCTTAAATAATATGCAAAGTGTTTTAAGTTAAGCTGTCCACTTTTCTTTATTAAAATATTTAACCATATTCCCTTTACCCTTGATCTGATGGCATTACTTTTTTGGGGGACTCTGGAACACTATGGTTACAGCATGACAATTTTTATAGAATGGGGTCGGACCTTTTTAATTACTGACAGAATTAATTTATCTCTCTCCAAGCTTAACTTGCTTTCCTTTTCTTTTCCTGCTGTAAATAATTTCATGAATCTTTAGGGAGTAGGCTAAATTCTGAGGATATGGTAAGTAAAAGGGGTCCTCCGTATCTTCTCTTTCATTTGTTTTCGACTAGTTATGAGTAGAATTGAGAATTTAAACTCACTAATGGTAACCTCTTCCTTTCAGGAAGAAATACGATGGCCACGTCCATTTATTGGGATTAACCAGTTTATAGATTTGAAAACGTAAGGCTTAAATGCATCCTTTTCAAAACTTTTTTTACTCATTCCTCTTTGATTTTTACATTTTTAAGAAATTTGTACGATAAGCAGTGCTGTTTTGCTTCCCTTATTTTTTATTAAGTAGCTTGCTGTTTTAGAAAGTAATGCCAAAGAAAAAAAAAAAAAAATCGATCTTTTTTTTTTTTCCTTTTTCAATTTTGATAACGTGGGTTATTAAATTATATATGAACATTTAAAAATCTTTATTAAAATAGTCATTTGGAAATGGTACCATTTGCATTGCAAACATGTTGTAGCTGAGTTATTCTGTCAGTATGTTTCAGCGCTCTGCTGTCCACAAGCATCAGTCCCAGCTGAAAGCTTCTTTTGCTACTGATACAGGTTTGATTTCTTTACAATCTTCCTTTTGGCGCTATTTCTTTTATTTTAATATTTGGATTTAAAACAAAATTCTAAGAAAGGAAAAGGTTTCCAGATTAGTTAAACCTAATCAAAATGAGGTTTTGTGGGCTGTGATTAATAAGTTGGAACTCTTTATTTCTTCTGATATTAAATTCACTTTGGGTTAAGGATTGTGGTGGTTTTTGCTGCTAATGCAGCATGCGATTTCAAGAAAACATTTATATGTTGGGAAAAGTGGTAAGTATCTTATTGAAATATGCGCGAGAGTAACAAGCTCATATTAAGTATTATATAATTCATGTTTGTTCTTTTCTTGAATATTCAAAGTGCAGTTCTGTACTAGCAAATTCCATGTTCCATGATATATCTGTAATTCTTTTTTTTTTTTTTTTGTGTGTGTGTGTGTGTGTGTGTAAATTTTGCTGGCTTTTTTTAAAGCAGAAAATAGCGGCAGACGTCAGTCTTCACTGCCTTGATGTATAATAGTTTGAGGGAACCTAACTACAAACTTTTCATAATTGAATGGCTCTAGGTGTGTAAATTATCATTAAATTGGTCTTCACAATTTCTGAAATTTATTGTTAATGTCAGTTACACTAGGTACAATTTTTCATTCTTCGCTAATTTATGGCTTTTTATACCAACTTTTTTTGAACAAAATTGTGAAATGAATAACAGAGAAGTTTGATTTTAAGGCAATCTGAAACTTCATGAAGCAGTGTAAATATTGCCATTGCTCTTGTGCATAGAGAGTAAAAGAAACTTACTTAAGACATTTTGATCCAATGAAAAGGCAAATTTTTAATATGAAAAAATAAATACAAATACAGCTGTTGAATGGTATGTATATTAATCTTAAATTTTAAGTTATACTACTCTAAACTAAAAATCTTTTTGTTCTTGTCAGAATTTGAGGTTTTAAATGTTTTCCAGTGTGCAGATAATCATGTACTTAAAGCTCAAACATTTTTATCTACTATTTATATTTATAGATGCTGTCTTGATTTTCAGGATTCTGTTGCCCATTTTTTTTTTTTGTAACAAATATTTCAAAATTATGAATCATTTAAGATATTTATGTTCATTTCAGCTATTTTGTAAGAAAGTGAATCATTACTCAATCTTTAATTTTTAAAATCGATGCACAAGATTACTGTGCTAGTGTGAACTGCACTTTGACTTTTAATTATATATATTGTGTATTTTGGAGGGTAAGTATATATTCATTAATGTGTACAGTGTGTTTGTGCTAATGAAATATAGAATGAGGCCTTAGGTTCTGTTTTACTTAGAGGTAACAATGATAATAAATGTTTTAATTAAAAAAAGAAATTCTTTGGAGATGTTTGTAACATAATTTCACTTTTTTCTAGGAAATGAAGGTAAATTGGGCAACATCGCCTAGCAACACTCCAAAACAAGATACAAGTAGTAAGTATGCTAGATTTTAAGCTAATTTTTCTATTTTTATAATCAAATATACCTTTCAGTTAGGTATGGGAAGTATGTAGCATAAACTGAGGTATTGAGTTATTTATTTTGTTCAAAGGAAATTGATCTGATAAATCAGAATTTCATCACTGAAAGATAGAGATCTGAACTTTTCAGATAGTATATTTGAGGTTTTGAAAACCAGAATGGACCAATTCACAGTTTACATTTAATTGAGTTGGGTATCATATTTTATAAAACACTAGAAGTCTGTCATTTTATAATTGCTGCTGTCATTTTATAATTTTATAGGGCAGCTAAAACTCTTAATCCACTCTTGTTTTGGAAGAAACTTTTTTTTCCATTTATATATGTTCTAGCTCTATTCATATAATATTTTCGTACACCAATTTAACAAAAATTATGGATTGGTTCACTCTGGTTGTCAGTGCTTCATGTATAAAACTAACATTGCTTTTATAGGACAATTTACTGAAATGATCCTAATTCAGTAATTGGTAAAATGAATCGTAGTTTAAGTGCCATTGGATTAATCATGATGAAATACAACTAACTATGCTATAATTAATGCAATATAAGGTATTGAGATAATTTTTTTCATCATAAGCATTTATTGATTGGATGACTGTTAATTTTCTTTTAGTATTATTTTGAAAAGCAGTAACTTTTCAGGTGCAATATTTTTATGTTTCTAGAATGTGTCATATCCCTTTAAAACCGAACCCGCACGATTGTGCGGGTTAGACTTGAGCTTCTATTACGGTTCCTGGTTAGTTATATGCAGTAAATGCCAGAAGAAATGAATTTTCTTGTTCCAGAATCTCTATAGATCTATTTTTCTCATTTGATGACAGATGTGGTCAATTTTTTAGTGGTTGTTGGCGTTTAAACCATTGGTTAAAAAATACGTCCGATCTTAAAGGGATATAAGAGATCCCTCTGCTCAATATCCTGTCATTGAAATATTTATGGTGTTAGATTTATCTTTGTGAGATTTATGCAGTTATAGATAATTAGAAAGTTGAAAGTGCCCTGCATTAATTTTATGTTTACTGTTATTCAGTCTGTATGGTTGCATGCGATTTCATTAAAATTTTTAATTAAAGTATTGTCAGGAAGTGTAAATAAAACTGTACAGTTTTTACTGTAAGAGGGAAGCATGCAGTTTTAGTTTGTTGAATGTGGATAAGATTTCTTAGAACCATCTTTATGATATTTTTAACAGTTTGCATCATGTAGGCATTAAAATTTTTAGGTGTTATGTTAGAAAAAATATTTCCATCTCTTACTTTGCTAAAATAATTATGATTTAAAGAACAAAATTAGTGCACTAGCGTATTAAAAAGATTATAAATGAAATTGTTACTTTTCCCTTAATAGAACATATTTTTAGACGGTTATTAATTTATTTGAAATCAAGAACCAAAGGATCTTCTTAATATGAAATCTTAAAGCTGTATTTATTTGGGGATTTGTTAAAGTAAGTAATGGTAGTAAAAAATTTAGTGACAGAAGGAGTAGTAATGCTTTACTTCTAGTTGACTTACCTTTTGAAAGTTTGGTTTGCAATTTCCCAAGAAATCAGTAAAAAGTTCATATTTCTCTTTAAACTTAGGAGAAGTGCTCATAATTTCTCTAGGTATTTAATTTTTAATGTGTGGAAAAATTTGTAGCTGTAACTTTATTCATGATGAAATGAAAAAATGGGCTAATTTAAGCTTGTCTTGATCTTCAACCAAAGTATAGATCAAGACTGCTTTGGAATCCTTTTCAGAACTGTAAAAATTTTGACAATTTGCAAGTGTCTTTAATTTTTTTTTACAGTCATTGTGTGATTTTCAGTGACTGGAAACGTTGAGAAAGTTGTCTTGTCTTGTCTTGTTTTAATGTTTTATTAAAATTTTCCAAGTTTTTTTCTTTCTTTTTTTTTCTTTATCACTAAGTAATGTTTTTTTTTGTAATTTTATCTTCCCATTTACCTATACCTTTTTAAGACTGTAAACAGGTTTTGATGGAAAATAGGATGTAAATTTTCTACGTAATGGCTTCTTAAACTGTAGGTTGAGACCCGAAGTGGGGTTGTCTAGGAAAATATGGGGGCCACAAAAACTCTTGGGGCCCTTTTCTCTGCATATCCGAAGAAAATCAACTCCATTTGAAAGATTTCATTGCAATTTTTTTGTTAAATTTTTATATTTAGTTTATTTTCCTTTTAGTTAGGATTAATTAATGCTTCATTTCCTTATTTAATTTTTAACTGTATGGTTGCACAAAAATGTTTTGTAAAGGAAATAGGGTTACAATCAATGGCGGCAGCGGAAAGTTCTACACTGTGTACTAATGATTCCTGCATATCTTGAATTAGGAACTAATTTTTAATAGTTTAATTCTTAGTTAATAAAAAAATTATTAGATTTTTGACTTCAAATTATTTTAATTTAGAAATTACTAATTTTTAACTAACAACAATTAAGAATTTTTAAAATGATTTTCACAGTTATTTTTGTTATGTCTATTACTCTCATTTATATGGATTTAGAAACTCAACTTAACATAAAAAAACAATAATTGAAAGCTCTAAGTTAAAAAAAAAATACATATGGAGATAAAGGTATTATTTACAGATATGAATACAACAAGTTAAAATAAAATTGACTCTTTTGGTTTTATTTCGAGCGAAATGATCAATCACGTTTTCGACAATATTGGTATGACCATCAAATGAAGATGCTCACGGACAGGCAAAAAACAATTTTTTTTATGGATGTCTTTCGAAATTTGCTATATTCACAAATTGGGTGTTGAGATCTCAGCCTATGTTTCATTCCTCTAGCTGTTTCGGTTTTTGAATTATAATGTTCATAAACACACTGACAGACAAACATAATTTCTACCCCACCCCACCCGTAATAGGAAGAGGGAGGCCCCAGAAGCTCTAAAACGTGGTGATTCCTCAAAGTCTAGAGGTTGAACATTTTAGCCATTACAGTGCTTTCTTTTTGTATGTTACGAATTCGAGAAAGAAAGAAGGGGGGGGGGGGGAAGAGGTTAATTTATGGTATGGTTCCACCTATGAGTGGGCTGTGATGCTTTTCAATGTGAATGTTCTTTCTGAAGTTCTTCGAGAAGATACATTCATTCAATCTTCTTGCATTTCATTCTGAGTGACTAACACAGGCTCTAGAGCCCCCTGTATTTGAAGGCAGTGCTTCTTTACGACCATAAATATATTGCACAGAATAATATTGGGGTTGCTTAAATTTTGCAATCCATTCTTTTCAGACTTATCCACATTTAGAACTAAAATTTGATGGAAAAATTACATTGAATGCAAAAAAGAAATCAATTATTATTGAATTGAAATTTATGTATAATTTTTGAACTAATTTTTAAATTTATAATTAATTATTTCTTGATTTTCTTTTATTATTAATTTTCAAAGTTATTATTATTATTATTATTATTTTTTTTTTTTTTTTTTTTCAAATTTCAGCCCGTCTTCAGCAGTCTTTAAAATGATTCTGTATCACGCAGGATGGAGAAGCATTATTCTCTCTCTCTAGGGTGCTACTGGGATTGCAGTTCCCTTGTTAGTTAAATGCCTAAAGAAAAAAGAGAGAAAAAAGTTTTGAGATCATATTGCAAATGCGTATGCTCGAATAGAAGCAATTAGTACAAAGAGATTTTATAGTTCCCAAAGGTTGAGGGGAAGCTTTTGATAAGACAGCGGATAGGGAAAATTCCTCTGAAGTAACCTTGGTTTTTATCCAGCTTTTTGGATCAGCTGAAAGCGTCAAAAGTTAGTTTTGCATGCAATATCCGAATCCATCAATAAAACTAAGTAAATAAGTGATTAAATTTATGCACTGAAAAAAGATGGGAGTGCTACAGTTCCACAGCCCCTATACACGAGCTGTCCCTGGTTACAATTGAAGAGAGTTTAAGAAACTGTTCATAGTTGGGAAAGCTGCAAACTGAATTTTTACTGTATTTTTCATGGCATATAAGCATAGTTTCTGAGTTTGTTTCTTCTCTTTTTCCTTCCTTGGAATTTTTCACAAAATGTTGCAGTTTCAACTTGTAATATTCAGCCTACAAATCAAATTGTATGCTTTTTTAGATTGTCCTCTTCTGTTTTTTTCTTTGTGTTGTCCTTTTAACAAGCAATGCTTTTCTCTTGGAAGTAACCCACTTATTAAATCTTATCTTTGGTTTTCTATATACTGCCTTCTTATTCTCAGTAACATAATAAACATGTATATTTTTATTCTCAATCTTATTAATCTGTATCACTTTGACTGAATTGTCTGATTGCCATTCTTAAAATGCTGAATGAATCTGCAACATTAGGAGTAGGGCATTTAGGGCTTGGAAATGTAGATGTGTGCATCTAACTTATAATGATAGTCAATTTTGGCAGGAATTGTCCACCTGGTTGAAATGCAGTTTATATTTATAATGGAAATGGCTCACAAGCATGTATTATAAAAGCAAATAATATGTATATTCTTGTCTTTAATGAATTTTTGATAATATTTAGGAAGTGTTAATAACTTTTAGGTTGCGTTTCAAGAAGCCATTGATATGTGAGAATGAAAATTCATTTAAGATTTTTGCTGCATATTGATATTATTGCTCATTGAAATATTTATATAATACAATTATTGGTATGGGTGGGTGAAGGTTGGAAAATATTTTGTGCTGATGGAGAGGTATCATTTCGTATTTATCGCCTCTCCTCATTACTTTTGGGAAAAATACCTGTGTATTCTTGTTTGCATGCTGCGGTTTGTAGAAATTCACAGTGGCTGTTGTATCTTTTATGGAAATAACTCATGATAGACAATATTAATGTTGTAAATCTTGTTCAAACTAATTGATAAATTATTGAAATAGTAAATTATTTGAATAAATAATTTTAATAGTAAAATTATTTGAAACTAATGAAAATGCCCATGTGGTTTTTGAAGTGATAATTTACTAATTCCTCCCCCCCCCCTTCCATATGCACATTTTTACCTTTGTAGTGTATGCACACTAGGCAAGCATTTCAAAATATTACGTATTTAAAGAATATTACATAAGTAAATCCTAAACTTATTATACAGTGATCTGAAAATATGAATGAAAAATATGTAAAGCACTAATGTAAAAATCATCTGTATTTGATGTGGTCTTTTGATTTATTTACAAGATAAATGAATATCTTTTAATTGAAAAATAATATACACAAAAAAAAATTGGCAGACTGATAATTTAGGTCAAATGTCTCATCAGTAGAGGATATAGTTCTTTATGTGGAGTGTGCAAGACAAAAAGTAGTCTGCAGAATATATATATATATATATATATATATATATATATATATGTATGTATATATTGGGAGTCATCATCTTGTATTATTTCACATACTATTAAAAATAAAACATCACAGGGCTAGTAGAAGGCGATATAAAATTGATGAGATTTTTAAAAGTTCTTGTTATATAGGTTTTTAGTTGCTTTTTTAAACATATTCTAGTGCATTTTATTCAAAGAAAATATTATTTTATGCTTTCTTTTTGCTTCTTTTTCTTGACTAGTTTATCTTTGTTGTGTTAGGATAATCCTAATAAAGATGACTTTTCTCATATTTTTAAAAGTACAGTTTATAGTAGATCTGTACTATTGGGTTAGTATATGTAGGATTGTTTCATTCTTGAACCTTCTGTGTTCTGGTTTCACTACATATACTCTGTGGATGGTGAATGATTTTTATTCCTTAACACATACTTATCAACTTCAATTTCAGTTAAAAGTGAATGATTAGGTGTTAGAAACCTGTCTGGCTCCACTGCTCATTGTTCTCTTTTTCATTTACTTGTTTGTCTGTTTCGTAATTGCTTTTACTTCTGTTTAAAATTTGATTAACTTCTTTAGGTTATGCATTTGAAGTCACGCAGATGTTCTCTATTCTATTCTGTATGTCATCTGATTTTATATCCTTGAATGGATTTGTACTTGCGTACTTGAGTTTGTTGTTTTTTGCATTCAAAGCACATTTATCTATCACTTTTAAAGCTCAAGAAATTAGGCTATATAAGTGCATGCTCTTCTTGTATTGCAAAGAAAATTGGATATGGTATGCTTACTTAGAATTACAGATTGCAGGCATGGCCTTATAAACAAACATTTGGATTATCTTTTAATCACTCCAGGTGTTTCATGTATTGCTTAACTGCTTGAGGACCGAATGATTTTGAATTGCCTTTCAAACCTATGGTACTTAGAACGAATTAACTTGGGTTTTGTCCTTAAGTGGTTAAGTTTTGTAGTTGCAATTCAGCTGTTTGATAAATTCAGTTAATGGATATTTCTGGAAGTCTTTGTGTGTAAAATATCTAATGAAGAAACCATATTTGTATTGAAGATTTTATTACTTATATTGCACATCCAGAAAATATAATTTTACCTGCCATTTGCAGGACTGCGAAATAAAATTCAACTCTACAGTGAGTAAGTATTAATAGAATGCGAAAAATAAAGTTTTTGAAACAGTAAATGAATACAGCAACATCTTCAAGCAGTCGTACAACAATTAAAACATTTCAACGATGACAAAATTAAAAATTTCCGATGAATGGGATTCTGAATACCAGCATTTCTTTGTTTTTCTTGCATGATATGAATATTTTCCTTGACGTTTAGTAAAACTGAAGATATCAAAAGCAAGCACACAATAAATATCTAGATAAAATAGCAACATTTACTTTAATAATTGTGGAAAGAACTTTTTTTTACATTTAGGCTTCCCATAAGTATTTACTTTCTAATTTACTTTCTATCAGACCATCTTCCAGGTATCTATTTTTTCCACAGCAGTGTTTTTTTAGGAATTAAGCAAACTCTTAATGAAGCGAAAAGAAAGCCTTAGTTGTAACTAAAATGCTGTAACAATATTACTTTTTAAAAAATTTCCCCCGATTTTAAAATTTTCAGTTTTCTCATCTCATGGATACATGAGAAGTTAAAGTATTTTCCTTCTTATTCTGTCTTCTTGTATTCCATTTATAACCATACATTTTAGTAAATGTATCTTTTTAAATTTTTAGAACATCATCACATTTTTGTTGGAGACCTTAGTCCAGAAATTGAGACAACACAATTACGAGAGGCCTTTGCACCTTTTGGGGAAATTTCGTAAGTGTTAGTTTTTTCATTGTTTTGATGAATACACAATTCACTGGTTTAATTATTTGTGTCCTGTTTTGAATGCGCTTCTCTTTTTTCCAGGGACTGTCGAGTAGTACGAGATCCTCAGACGCTCAAGTCCAAAGGCTATGGGTTTGTTTCATTTGTTAAAAAAGTGGTACGTGTTATAAGGGAGCAGCCAGCAATCGAGCTTGCAGCTGAGTAGTTAAAAGTATAATAGCCGTTTCACTTGTAATTTAGTCCATGGTATTCTAGACCATGACTAATGAAAGTTATTTGCAATCAGTTTCAAAATTATTTTATTTTAATATTGGTATCTAAAATTTAAGTTAACTGAATATTGGACAGTTGAATTTCATTGGTGGCTAGAAAAATATTGCAAATAACTTGGGTAGAAATTGGCATATTAAAATCAAATTATTTTGCATTTTATTTTATGTATTTTATTTATTTGTTTTGCTGTGAACTTAGCTTTTTATGCATGCATATTTATGTTTAGAAGTTAAAATGCTATAGCAGTTCCCCCCTATCATACTGAATTAAAATTCTGTTGCATGTTACTTCCATGTTTATTGGTTAAAAATTAAATTACGTGCTGAATTGTATTATGATGGTAATAATTTTTTCATATTAATATAGATATGTGTTATTCAGGTTTGAATGTTATAAATAAGAAAATTATAAAAAAATATGCCTATTGTTGAGAAAATGTTGTGTTCATGGATAACTGGCTGAAATAGGCAGAAAATTGTAATGCCTTTGTTTTTCTAGGAGGCTGAAAATGCCATAGCAACTATGAATGGTCAATGGTTAGGAAGTAGGGCTATTCGAACAAATTGGGCAACGAGAAAGCCTCCTGCAAATAGATCTCAAAATGAATGTAAGTGGTTTGCATCATTATTTCTTTTGTTAAATTTTAATTTTGAATTAAGAACTAATTTGCAAATATGGCAGTTTGATATTTTTAGCGCAATGCTTTCAATTGCCAGTTCATAGATTTGAAAAAGATAGACGTTATGATTAAAACTGAAAAAAATGTAATCTCCATATCTAATTGGAAAATAATTATTTCTAAATTAAATCTTAATTTTATCTTCTAAATTTAGATACATGCATATATATTTGTTTAATATTTTTTGTAGCTTCAGCCAAACCTCTTTCTTTTGATGAAATATATAATCAGTCAAGCCCAACAAATTGTACTGTATATTGTGGAGGTATAGCTCAAGGATTAACAGGTACTTTTATTTTCTCGTTTCTCTATATTTACTGGAAATTAAATCTAGGTTTTATTTTGTATAGGTGTTCTGAAATTGCACTTTCTTTTTTCTAGATGATTTAATGCAAAAAACATTTAGTGCATTTGGAGTAATACAAGAAATTAGGGTTTTTAAAGATAAAGGTTATGCTTTTATACGGTAAGTAGAAGAATAATTACATTTTTTGTTACTATTTGCTTTTATCTTTCTATTTAAATTAAAAGTTTAACTTCCAAATTCAAAATATTTCACTTGGAAGTACTTATACTATTATTTCATTTTCTAGTTTTTCCATCTGCCATGTACATCCATAATGTTGTAAATATAGTAACTTAACGTATTCAATGTATATTTATTAAATAGAAAAGTTTCAATCTTTAATACTTGACTTTTTAGTCAAGAATGCAGTGTTCGACAAAGCTGTTAGTGGATTCTACTTTGAATCAAGTGAATAATTAAATGGCATCGAATGCCAATGAAAGGGAGGAAACCTATTTGTAAAAATGCATTCTTGTCCCTTTGAACAGATTCAGCACAAAAGAGGCTGCTACCCATGCCATAGTGGCCACCCACAACACAGAAATAAATGGACAGACTGTGAAGTGTTCTTGGGGTAAAGAAGCTGGTGATCCCAATAACCAACAACAGCAACAAGTCGTAAGTACTTTTTCTTACTAAATTTTTTATTATTAGTATTATTCCTGTTTCTTTTTATATTTGAGATTTCATGAGCCCCAAGCAATACTAAAAACTGGACCAGTTCCTGCATATCTCTTACTTCTGATTTAAGTCATTTAATTGCAAAGAACAGATATGCGATTTTTTTCTCAATAGATTGAATTTGGATTAAGGGCTTCTAATCTTCTACCCCTTCTGGAAGAGAGGAGGATGGGGGAGGGGGCTAATGTTGAAACCTTTTAACATCTGAGTGAAATATTATCTGTCCTGCATATTTTCAATCGGGTGTTAACCTAAGTTATATCGACAGTTGCTTGATCAGCTATTCAATATGTATTTTATATTCAATCGCTGGAAGACGACTGAAACGGATGTTTTTGTATTGCTGTCATAATATTTATTTAGGACTTGTTTATTAATATTGTCTTCAGTGGGATTTTCCCTTCCATTTTTGATGAAATATAGGATAGATAAACATTAATCTTCTGAAATGATTGGCGATTCTGAGAATTGTGTTTTGGATAAAATTATATAATTTACAGACTGAATTTGTTATTAAAACTTTTTACTGCAAGAACATTCTAAAAAGTATATTTTTTTAAAAGTATATTTAAGAATAAAAAAAAAAATATTTTGATTGGTAGATTAAAAATAGTTATTTTGATCAATTTTGTAAAAATAGCTTTATACTAATTTTGGAAGGGAAATGTCTTTTTTTTCTTTTTCTGTAGGACAATCAAGAAACTTTCCAAAATATAGCAGCACAATATACTTATCCTTACCAACAAATGGGATATTGGTATCCTCAAGGCTATCCACAAATGCAGGCCGGGCAGTTCATGCAAGGCATGCAATATCCATATGGACAGTATTATGGGCAGGGATTTGGGTGAGTTTTTTTTTTTTTTTCTTCCTTCTCATAAATAATTAATCTTTTACTGTAGAATAATTTTCTGTTTGACTGTGAATTTACTTATTTTATTTTTTATGCATGTTAAGTTTTTAAAGCATGCACTCTTCCCTTTGTGCAGTAGATGTAGAAGTGTAATTGTCTGCGATCATATCATCTTTCGATCATTTAGTAATTACTACTTGTTATGTAACTAAATAATTTGGTGGCCATGCCACCAACTGAGCACCAGAATAAGAAAAGGTAATTAAAGAAGGTAATTTCACTTTTTCCTTTTATATTCTTTCATCTTCATAAATCATCATTCTGATAGTTGTGACTTGGTGCAATTTTTTTCCTTAATTTAAGTGCAAGTTGCTTTCTTCTGAGCTGTTGTAGCAGTAAAAGCTTCATTAATGGGAGCAAAAATATAAAAAGGAGAAAAAAAAAAAAAAAAAAAAAAGAAAAAAAATGAGAGAAAAATTTTACTACTGTAAAACCTTGACATTCTGTTTTCTGTTTTAAGGTAGAACATTACTTGTTATTTAACAATTTTACAGTACAACCTCGATTATCCTTTTTATTTATTTATTTATTATTATTATTTTTTTTTTCATTTTACCTTTCAGTAGAATTATCTCTATATTAGGAATTCATTTACTTTAATGCAAGTTTTGTTTATTACCTGAGATTACATTTAAAATTAATTCCTTTTAAAAATTTAAAATTAGACCCTTTTACTTTTTACTTCTGTTGTGATACAGTGAAGAAAGCCATATCGAAGATTTCACTGGTTCGCAAACTTGAAGCGTTTAGTTCTTATCGTATAAGAGGGGAAATTTTTGTAACACACAGAGAAAAAGTTATTTCAATTTGCTTCGATAATCAAGGTTTTACTGTGAATTTAGTACTGTTGATGAATTGAATTCAGTAAATTTGGCCATTTAAAAAGTAGGCCATAAAAGAGCACAGATAAAAAAACATGTTTATATTTAACCAAAATCAGTTGAAAAATCCGTCTTTTGACTCTGTCACTTTCTTGCCACGTAGCCCTATCAGAAGACGCGATGAGCAACCTAAACAAGCTGCCACTCCCTATGCTCGGGGAGATTCGAAACCCACCACGCACAGGTAAATCCGCACTTCAAGCGCATGATATAAAAAAAATTCCCCCAAATTGTCTTCTGGTTAGGTTTCTTTCTCTTACCAAGGTTTTACCGTAGTTTTGATTACTTGGCTGGAAAAATAAGCAGCAGTCACATTAAGAACTCATTTGAATTCACCTGCCTGATACTCATCATGTTATTTATTTCTGAAATCATTCAAATTGTCAGGCAGGGAGTTGAAATGTTCATTCTGTGTTCATTTAATAGTTTTGAGTAGTTTGGCTTTTAAAGAAGTGAAAGTAACCATTGCCAGCCTGCCTAGAAAAAAAAGAAACGCTTTGCTTTGTCTCTTTGATTAAGAACTTAAATTTCATTACATCACCAGCTGCAATGGCTTCTTGCACTTACTTTATCCCTTACCTTTTGAACTCTCTGCCTGCCGTTTTTATTAAATAAATATCCTGTGCTTGAAGTTTTTTCATCGTTTTTATTTTTCTTTAGTTATTTTTTCATTTTGTTATGCTTTGATAATCTGTATAGATGTTTGTTGTTTTTTTCCTAGAATTTTATATGTTATAATCTTTAAAGAAATGCTTATTTAGTAATAAAAGTTAAGTAAAAATGAATTTTGACCAAATGTCAGTGGGTTAAAATTTTTGCTAAAATATTAATGCAATTAAGAAAATAAAGACAGGGAAATGAATTTTGAGGGGTTTTGTTTGATTTCAAGGAGTTCAGTCTTGCTATTTCCTAGAAAAATTCACTAACAAAATCTTCCAATTTGAGGGTGCAATTCAGAAATTTTAAACTTCGGCCTATGACTATCAGATGAAACTTCCCCTACAATCTATTAGATAAAGTTCAAAATTGTATGGCACATTCTTTATACCTTCATCCTGATATAATTTTTTTTCCCCCCTGCTTCAAAAAGACCTTACCAAGATTAGTGTTTTCAGACAGTTCTGTAGTGCTGATTGTTTCATTCAGAGAACCTTAAATTTGCTAGTATTCTTTATTCAATAGAGAAAAATCCTGTCAGTATTAAATGTCTTATAAAGTTTAGAAAGGAATACACATTGCTGAAATGCTTACAGTCTTTAAATTATCATAAATTGCATTAATACTGAAGTTTTCATTAAATTTAATGGTAGTAGTGGGAAGGAGTTTAATCTATCAGTCGTTGTCCTTTGCTAAGGGTACTTAATTTTCCATGGTTTAATTTCGGGGGGGGGGGGAGATTGTAATCCTATTTATGTACAATTTTTCTTTTTCTTAGCTATAACTACAATATATACAAGAGAATAAAATGACTCTGTGAACCATTAATAAATGAAAAAGATATTTCTTTTAGTTCCACGTAATTATTGGGTTCGTTTTTCACTGTGCATAGTGTTTCTGTGACCTAGCTTAGAACTTGACCACTATGCTTTCCGTTAAAGCGTGAAGATATCTTTGCAATGCCACTGGGTAGGAGTTCATTAAATCCAGTTTTATATTGTGTATAAATTTTTATGTAATATGCTTTGGGGGAAAGTAAGCTTTCATTAGCATGCATGTATAGTTTAGCGAGATTTAGATACGATGCAATTAGAAATTTTAAAAGCCATTTGATATATATATATAAATTTTAAAAAATATGTATTTATTCGGTTGTTGCTCTTAGTTTTCTTTTGTAAATTTTAGTATGTTCTTTTTTCTTGTAAAGAAGTGTATCCCATTTTTTAAAATTCAGACAGTGCTTAAAATCTTTCTTCTCCCCCTTCTAGGTGATTATCTGTGTGTCCTGAAAATTATATGATGTAGATTGACTTTTTGAAATAGCATTTAATCTTGCAAGCAATGGCTCCCACACCAGACATGTTTCTTTTTACGAATTTTGGTTTGTATGAAGACATGTAAGCGTTCATCAAATATTAATGTGTATATTTGTTACTCTCTTCCTGTGAGACTGTTGACAAGCAAGCTACATCATATAATAAACAAACAAACTCCATATCGGAAGAAGAGATAATACAAAAAAGAAAATAATAAAAGTGTTAAAAAAGAAACTACAATATTTTAATTTTAATGTATGAAATTTTTCATTGGTGTAGAATGTAAAGCCATGTAGTTGTCTGAACGATTCTCGCATCATAGATGAAAATAAAATTAATGTATCTGATATGTTGTTGTGTTTTCTTTCTTTGCATTTACAGAAATTATTAGGAAAATACAAACAAAAGCCAAGAGGTTTTTTGTAATAGTGCTTCAAATTTTTACAATTCATCATTTTGTTGGAACAATAATAGTAAGGGTGCTGAACATATTTTCCTTAATTTGAGAAAAAATTAGGCTAAAATTGGTAAGTAATTTTTTTTAATTGTTTTGAAATTATAATAAAAATAACCTAACCCCAGCCTTCTTTGTATATAGTAAAAAGTAGTCGATATGAAATACTTATGAAGGAACTGATAAAAGTAGTATTCTCAATTCTCCTATGATTAAATTGTAATAGATAGTCAAGATTAAAACACGAGTAAAATTATTTTGCCTGGTAAGTATGAGTGGCAAGTTAATTTGCTTTGAAAACAATACAGATGTTGGGTAAGTAATTGCAGAGATTTCTGCTGTCGGTTTTTCTTCTGAAATAGTTCTGTTATACTCGGAATAGATGCAGCTAAATGATTACTCGGCAGTTGTGACATATCTCTCTTTATATATACAGGGTGTTCACACTTATTGTAGTCCAATAGCTAATTTCTGAACTGTTAGTGATAGACATATAATTCCAATTGAAAAAATGCTTTAAATGAAGGGAAGAATTTTATTTTATGCTTTTTGAGTCGATAAAATATATTTATGAAAAAGTTACGAATTCTAATTTTTTTTTATATACGGTCCCCCTGTCCTATCAATCATATTTAGTAAAGTATTCTTCACACACTACCATTTTAAACAAAAAAAAAAAAAACCATCTACTGCAACTAAAAGTCACCGAGTTATGGAGCTTTGAATTTCATAATTTTAAACCAATGAAGTATTGCACATTGATTCGGCTATTCAAATGGTGTAAAGTAGTCAAATTCAAAATATTCAAAGTTCCATAACTCGGTCAGTTTTAGTTGCAAAAGAATGGAACTTTTTTGTTTAAAGTGTTAATGTGTGAAGAAAATTTTACTAAAAATGATGGATAGGACTGGGAGACCCTATAAAAAAATAAAATTCGTGACTTTTTCAGAAATATATTTATTGACTCAAAAAGCATAAAATACAATCCTTCCCTTCAATTTAAAGCATTTTTCACTTGGATGTCTATCTAATGATTTAGAAATTAGCAATTGGACCACGATAAGTGTGGACACCCTGTATATAGGACAGAATAATTACATTTACTTATCATCGAGGATATCATGCCAGAATATGAAATTCCAAGCATAGTAAGTGAAATATGGCGTTTTTAATATTGTTTTTCAAGGAAGAGTAAAAAGAATGTGGAGACATGGTATATTCTTTTGACAATTATTAAAAACTAGCAATATGCTCAAGGCATTGCCAAACTTTTTGACTTCAACAAAATGGGAAAAAAAGAAAGAAAAACGCCCACAATGACACGAAAAACTTTTGAAAACAAAATATGCACATTATTGATTTTAGTAAAACAGTACCAAGTACGTTAATACAAGAAGATATTAAAAAATTGCAACATGAAAATCATTATTAGACAGCAAGCGAAATATGCGAAACAAAGGAAGTGTGTTACGACACTGCCGGAAATAATTGAGTCATTCAGTCAAAGGTTATGACGTCTCCTGCATTCTTTGCTGCCAACCAATGAAATTGCAATAATGCATTCTGGGAATGGAGAAGGTCTTGCTGAGAAGCTCTCTAGCAAAAAAAAAAAAAAAATTTGAACTGATCAGGGAAAAATGAATTTGAAAAAACTGAAAAAGGTATTTTAATGGTTCTTGTTTTAAAACCCAAATAAATTTTTCTTTTATAACCTTAAAAAAAAAAAAAAAAATAGATAGCTTTATCAGAATGTCAGATGCAAAAATTTTAAGAAATCCAAATGAAAAATTAACATAAAAGTGACTTTCTCAAAATTTAGTAAATTACGTTAGAAATTCAAAACCAACTTCATTAGAAAGAAAATTATTTCTTTCAGTTGGTGTATCTGTTTTTCTTCCTACGATTATCAAAACCGTTTTTATTGGAAATTAGCGCAAAAAAAAAAAAAAAAAAACTACCCAAAACAACACAAAATATCGAATAAAATTTCTAGGTTAAATTTTAAAATTCTGGCTTTGAGGTGCATTGAGTCACTGTTAAGACTACCTGTGTTCTAAATTTCAAGGCTGTAAGTGCGATAAATTCGTCTGGCACGCACACACACAAACATTGCTTTTTATAAGTATAGATGTTGTTTATGCTGCAAGAAAGTTATTAAAAATGCTACAGATGCTAGCATTTGTGCAAACTTATCGGACTTCCACTATTAAATATTTCGCAGCGTTTTATGACGAAATTCAATGGAAGAATTATATTTAAAATGTATAAAATTGTTTTTGAATTTAAAATTAAATATGAAAATCGGGAAGAATAAAAAAAATTAAGATAAAAAAAAACTTAGAGGGTACTATACACTGAAAATAATTAAGCATATAAGTTTGGGGCATGTCTTGACAAAATTTGATAAAATGAATGTGAAGGATAATTATCGTATCGGAATTGAAAACAGACAACTGTTTCTCTAGAATAGAGATGCACCATGCTTTCTGCATTGTCAAATTAAAAATTTCGATTGTCAGTAAATCTTGGAAGGGAAATTTTTTTTTTCCTCCTTGTGTTATACGTGTTGAGCAGTATATACTCAAGTCGTATGTATAGCTAACAGAAGGAAACATAGTTGATGTCGAAAAATTTACCCGGTTTCTATTAGTGTTCGTGCTAGGCGAGTGACATTCTTATTTCAAATACAGAAGCATATTTCGTTGAATTGGTTCCTGCAGGACGTTGGCAATCCATAATGCCTAACTGGAAGTAAAATAGATTTTACTAGTTCTAAATTTGGGCAGTAAATAGATGGATGAGATGTTTTCGGAGTGGGTTGAAATTTCGTAGTCGTCGCACAGGATGCGAATCTAGCGATCCAAAATAAATCCCATCGGAACTAAAGGTAGAAAACCTTTGAATCATTCGCTTATTTAGCTGGTTAGTTTAAAGTTATACATGACGGGGGGAAAACGAAACGTATGTTTTATTTCAAAAAGCACAGTAATAAGAATTGCGAGTAAAATTTTCTACTAGCTGTTAAACTCGGCGTTGCTCCGAATGAAAATATTTCCGTCTTATTAAATTCTGCTTCTTATTAATAAATAACTACAGTAAAACATCTCTGGAAGTAGTCGCCACTCTGAACAACCGTTTTTGTTTGGCGGCTCATAGACATAATGTTAAAATAACCTCTAGGAGTGGCCATTCGAACCCTTCCGAGTGGCAGGGGTGGTTACACTTTAAATTTCAATGAAATCCATTCATTTCGTCTCCTTGACCATGGGCCTTTTATTAAGAGAAAGGGGAGAGAAGCTACATATAGCACGAACGTTTGAATTAAGAGAAAGGAGAACCAAAAATGCGTAACCCAAAACAACATCGGAAATCAATGCGAAATTAGTCATTCCTGTCCTGTGTTGTGAAAATAGAACTTCGCATTCTGTCGGCCCAGAGGATTCGTACGGCCGTGGTTACTAAACACAGAACGAGAAGGCCGTTTTTGTCACAAATTTAGCTCAGCGAGATTTTCTGAATCTAGGTCAGAGTGTGAAAGTTTTATATCAGTAAGAAAGCGGGAAAATAATCTAATCAGGGTTCGTACTCCTGAATTTTGCTTTTTTTTTCTAAGGGCCCTGAAAACTCCTGAAAATTGTGTTTTATATCCTGATATTTCTTTTATCTCCTGAAAAATTACAATCGAAGAGCAAAAGATAAAATTATGATAAAACATAAAAATATGACGTTTCCTTTTTGATAGAAAGTCGCTGGAATCCGGAATTCTTATTTCTGACCTTACTTAGCGCCGAAAGAGTCTACCGCGCATGCGCTAAGTCACCGCAATCAGGAAAGATGGGATAATTGATATTTATACTTTTTTGCCAATTTTATAAAAATTATCCACACTAGCCCCTTCTCCCCTACGATTGATTTTTTTACGTTATCTCCTGAGTTTTCGGTACTGTACTCCTGAAAAAATCCTTAGAAACTCCTGAATTTTACTATCATATATACAGCATGAACCCTGTCTAATCTTTAGTTGCTGAAGAACTCGAATGAACTAAATCATTAAGGAAAAAGAAGCAATTTTTTAGAGTACAAACCTCTTAAATCTCCTCGTGTCAATACAAAGCACCAGCGAAATTTACGGATCTAACAAACGGAACTATTTTAGAAGGCCGGTGCTGATTCGAACTCCGACGAAGAAGCTGCTGATTTGGGTTTCGACCATTAACAAATGAAACTTGCAGCTCAACAATCATTGGGACGAGTATATGATATTGTCCATTCCTAATGACTAACGACGAATGGAGTACGATTTTACTTCCCCAATTAACAAGTTGGTTGCTACGACTCGCGTCTAAAATTAGAACCATTTATCTAATTAGATGACTCCTTCTCTCCTATCGCGATTACAGTAGAAGAGGGGCCATCTGATTAGGGAGTAAGTTTGAATCGTATTTGATTCACGTGACGGTTAGCGTTATCAAGAACAAAATTTGAAAAAACAGAAGTTACTCCGAAAAACCCTGAAATTTCGATACAATATCCCAATGGATTTGGTGATTGCTTAAATCGGAGGGTTACCGGGAAACGGAAGTGGATCGTGGGGACGGAAGTTCTGAGAACCCAAATTAAACGAAACAGTAAACTTGTCCATAACGATGTGAGGAAATTCACTGTAATAAGCAAAAATGGCACTGTAAATGTGTCGGAAAGTTTCTGGTTGTTGAGCGGAAGAAATGTCCTTTCGACAACATACTTAAAGAATCATTGAGAAAATGCTGAGGAAATAGCGAAAATTGGAAACATGCTTATCAGAACTAATTAATGTTTCAAAAAATGCATTTAAGAAGTTTTATAACTAAACCAGCGGGAGTGGTCTCCCCTAAACTTTCTCGTATACTTCCCAAAAAGGTGTCATTTTCCCTCTAACTAGGGTTGCCATACGTCCCGTATACTATTTGTCTCGTTTGCTTCCTAAACTCTGAGTCATTATAATTTTAAAATGACCTGCGCCCATTTTTATGATTATGTGTAAAAGGCAAATGACAACAATTAAAAAAATTGCGTAAGTTCTCAATTTTTAAACGCGCTGAGTTCTTGGAACGAAATCTTACTACAAATATCATGCAAAATTTCACCATACCTTCCATCTGGAAAATGTCAGAGCGAATTTTCGGGTTCAGGGAGTTGGCATAATTTCCGAAGCTACAATACTAGACCGCCAAGGTCAAAAGCCAACTATACTAACTTGAGTAAAATAAGTGAAACGCTCGCCAACACACAGTAGCAATGTCCATTTTGAACCAAATATGCAATTTGAACATATTTTTTTCAATGGATTGAAACGAAATTTGAGCACTGATCTATAATTAATATCAGCAAACGTCATACCAATTTTTATTTATCAAAGCCAAAGGCTTTAGGAGATATAAATTTTACAAGTATGCGATTATACAGACCAACAGACAGTCAACCCTTCGACGGATTTGGCCCAAAATTTTGTACGGACCTACATTCATGATGATAAGACTGTACCAAATTTTATTCATCTAGCAATTCAAGTTTTTGAGTTATAGTGTTCACATGACCTCGGACAGACAGACAGACTTCACGTGGACGGATTTTGTCCAAAATTTGATAGAAACCTACAAATTATGTGTCAAGTTCACATACCAAATTTCATCCCTGTATCTCTAATAGTTTTCGAGTTATCGTGTTCACAGACAGACATAATTCCAAAATTGTGTTTTTCGGACTCGGGGAGGTCTAAAACATGGAGATTCGTCTAAATCTCGAGTTCCAATTTTTTGACGATTACAATACTTTTTCTCTTTGTATACTTCGTATCCGAGAAAGTAAAAATGAGTGCTAAAATCTTTACCCCTTCGCTTATAAAAACGTGTCAGACACGTGCATCGAATTACAGAATTTTTAATATTTAAATTGGTAATAAAGTCAACGTAACAATTAATTTTAAATACAAAAATCGCTTGGACATGCTTAAATGTCTCAAGTACCCTTTACCGTCTTAAATAGTTTGGAATAATAAAAAAATATCCCAAATATGGGTGGTGTCATCTAATTAGGAGGTTAAATAAAATCGTAAGGCTAGAGGGGGGGGGGGTTTACATGATACTAATTGCTGACTTATTTTTAGACTTTCAAATTAAGAAATGAGTCACTATTTAAAATTTAGTCTGTTTTAACCGAGTGTTCGATTATTCGAGTTAATTACGATCCCAGTCAGCTCAGATAATCGAGGTTCTGCATTTTTCACTTTCTCATATACGAAGTATACAAAGAGAAAGTATTGTAATCGTCAGAAAATTGGAACTCGAGATTTTGACGAATCTCCACGTTTTAGACCTCCCCGAGTCCGAAAAACACAATTTTGGAATTATGTCTATCTGTATGTGAACACAATAACTCGAAAGCTATTACAGCTACGGGGATGAAATTTGGTATGTGGTCTTTACACATAATTTGTAGGTTTCTATCAAATTTTGGACAAAATCCTACAGGAAGTCTGTCTGTCCACGATCATGCGAACACTATAACTCAAAAACTTGAATAGCTAGATGGATAAAATTTGGTACACAGTTTTATCATTATGAATGTAGGTCTGTATAATCTCTTACTTGTTTTACTTAAGTTAGTATGGTTGCGTTTGACCTTGGCGGTCTAAAAAGGAAATTGTAGCGAATCGCAAACACGCGCTTCGGAAATTATGGCAACCCGAATCGAAACTTCGTTCTGACATTCTCCAGATGGAAGGTATGGTGATATCTGTAGTAAGATTTCTTACTCAAAAACGTTAAATGAAGCTGTGGTACCTCAGCGCTAGTAAAAAGTGAGAACATACGCAATTCTTTTTGCAAAATATTAAGTTTCAGGAATTCATGAATTTTATGTTTCATTGTTAATTACCATTCATAATTTTTTTCTCAAAATAACTAGGCCTTGGGTAAATACCCCAAGAATATTTACCTACTGGGTGTTTACCCACCCCACATTACTGGTCGTATGCGAGAAAGTTTCGGTGAGGTCACTCCTTTAATGAGATTTAATGAACGGTTTTTTCCATGCACGATTCCCTATTTTAAATGCAAATAAATGATCGGTTTTCTTCTCTAGATGCTAAAATACAATATTGTAAAAACTCCTTTCTCTGGAAGGGGGAATCTCGAAAAACTTCACATTCAAAAAATATATTTTAAAAATCTTCCTATGTATCAAGTACTCTATGGAAGAAATTAATTATAAAACAAATAAAATAAATCTAAAAGTTTTTGAGGCTTTGGTAATAATTTGAGTTTTGAACACCATCGTACGAATTTTTGAACTTTTTATTATTTAAATTATTTTTAATTTATTAATGTAATTCGTGATATTTTCTATTTTTAAACTTGAAAAGTTAACATTCATTTTTGGGGAGCGGGGGGTGGATTTATGGATAAATTTACAGAAATACAATTTGCTTTTGTAAAATAATTTTGAAATTTAAAAAAAATATATTTCAATAATAATGAAATTTTAAACAATTTCACATTTATTTGTGAAGTGAAATGCATACATGCATTCTACTTGACAATAACTTCTAAATGGTAATAGTTGATAAATTATAAGTGAATGTGCTAAGAAGCCGAGTTCGTAAACTTTTCAATATATAACCTTTTGTGAGTCTTTCCTCTTTATAGATTTAAGTTTGACGTCATATTTTTGAGTCTATCTATAAATATGGTTTATTAAATCAAAGTTCTCAGTGATATATTTAATACGTTTTATATAGGGTGAGTCAGTACCACTCCGACAAACGTTAGGAGGAATAAGCATAAAAACGAGTCGCAATCGCATAACATTGCAGGGTCGAAAACACCATCTTCGGGCGGTAGATGACGGTGTATGGCAGCTGGCCTGCACGCATTTAAGATTCGATCGCTGAGGTTGTAGGGTAGGCGAATTTCAGCCTCGACTTCTGGCAACATCTTAACGTAACCTTTATACAGCGTTGGATAGGACGTGGTGGTCTGGTTCGGTGGCCTGCTCGATAGCCGGACCTATCATGCTTCTACTTCTGGGGTTGGTATCAGACCCCGATTAATTAGATGAAGACCTTGTTTTCCGCATATCTGTAGCTGCCGGGGAGATCCGAGATACTGCCGGGATTTTCGAGATTCCATGCAGCTCTGAAGTCCAGCCTGTGTTGGAGCTTCTGGTCAAACTTGCTAGCACCTTCTGTAGCATGTGCATGTTGCTAATGTAAATAAATTGATCTAAATCGTGCCTGTTACACGTAGGGGAAAGTGGGGTAAAACGGGGTACCTAAGGTTTGAAGTCCTGTTGGAGCTAAGCTATCCGACATAAAGCTTGTCAAATTTTACTCAAATATTCTTTATTTATTAGAGTTTCATATATCTTTCAGAAAACACACAGTTTCATTACTTTTTTTACTAATGATTTTTTTTGTAGAAAAAGTACGGGATACCCATGTTAACTCTATAGGAAATTAGGGAAGACTAGATTTTCGGTTGAAAAGTAGCATATTTTTTATTTTATGTGACAATTTAAGAATAAAACAATTTTCTAAGATTTAACAATAGTTATAATAGTTGACAATTTAAGGGAAAAAAAAAAAACGATTTTTTTAAAAACAAGTTTAACAATATTTACAATAGTTGACAATTTAAGAATAGTGACAATGTTTTTAAGATTTAACAGTAGTTACCGCAGTTGACAATTTAAGAATAGTAATAAATAAATAAGAATAGTAATAATTCACATAACGTAATTGTCTTTATTCTCCGCTCCACTGCAGATTTAGGGGACTCATTTAGGTTTTTTATAAGGTGGCTTTGCAGTATTGGTTCTTCATACTCTTCTCTTTTTGATTGTTTTGTTCTGAGGTTTTCTTTTTCTGTTTTTTGAGTAGCCAAAAATTTTCTCTTCTTTAATAGCATTTTTTTTTTCATTTTCCCTTTTCTTTTCTTCTAACTGTTGGAAATGCTTTCCATCAGATCATTTGACGCAAAGGTCAAATAGGAATGGCCCTCACAAACTACCAATTATATCACAACCTAAGAAAATCCTCTTCGGCCGGGTATCCGTAGCTTCCCCTAGCATCCCGTTTTATCCCACAAGAAGTATCCGGCTTTACCCCGAGTGCAGATGTAATAAGAAACGAAATAGAACAGCGCAATTATTGGAGTAAATCCATATTCTTTGATAGGGTGTAAATCCTTGGTAAACGTATAAACGCTGGACTAAAAATGGTTTTTAAAAGTGTAATGCTTTTTAAGTAAGGATAGTTTAAAATCATACGAACATTGGAGAGGTAACGTCATAAAACAAAACTTGAGATACGAAGTGAATTTAACAACAAAATGGAAACTATGACCATTCGTTTTTCTTCCCTAGGGGGTGGAGAATAATTCAGTATTTTTCCACTAGAAAGAAGAATTAATAACCTCAAAATCAAAGTATCCCGTTTTACTCCACTCTCCCCTACGTGTTGATGCTTCTTTCGTGTCTTCTCTTCACTTTTTTTACAGCCTAATTCTAGGAATACAATATCACTTGCGCAGTGCTATGCGATTTCGACTTGTCTCTATGCTACCTACCCGTCCCTAATGTTTGTCGGTGTGTTACTGACTTACCCTATATTACACAAGGGGTATGCTGGGCTAGCATAAGCAATATATATATATATATATATATATATATATCGGCTCGCTATGATATTTTTCATTTTTTGGTTTTTGTCTATTTAGCCATTTTGTCTTTTTTTTACTGTTTTTGAGTTTTTATCTTGTGTTTATATGTTGGTTTTGATATATATATATATATAGTGGGGTTTTATAAAAAAAAAAGAAATCGGAATTGAGAAGTCATGAAAGAGGGCTAGATTAAGTTTTTCAGCCTTTAAAAAGTAATAGTGAAAACTATCTTAAATTCGCGAGTAGGAAATTCGTAACTTAATGTAAAGCTGGTGAAAGGTTGCATATATTGAGGATCATATTGGCGACCAGACTACAGCCAAATCTGTTTTTGTGCGGTAGACAGGGACCGCATAAAAGAAACCACACCAAAAAAATATTTAGAAATTTCCTAAATACTGATAACGATAATTTTTTACAACATATTAGAGAAAAACATTTTTATGCGGTGGAGAGGGATCGCATAAAAAAAAAAGTCGCACTTAGAAAATATGTCAAAGATTTACGAAATAGTTAGAAAGTGCTTTCAAACAAAATAAATAATTAAATTGCACATGGAAACATTTAAAAAAAAATTCTCATTTTACACACGGAGAAATTTTCAAAATGCACATAATTCACTGTTACTCGTCGTAGTAAAAAAAAAAAAATGAAAATAACTAACGTTAGTCAAAAACGAAAACGATTGAATGTGCATTATCTGGAGACTGTTGATGAAAAATGAACATAGCGCCTAAAGGCGAACAGCGCCTTACAGTGTAGATAAATACACTGATAGAAAGCATTACAACGGTGTTATAATGCCAACACCATTGGAATTCATATACCGCAGGAAAAAAAATCGCATAGAAAAGGACCGCACAAAAACAGGTTTGACAGTATTTGAACGCCTTTCAGCTTCAAGTTCCTTAGCAAAATGTAAGAATGTCATTTTTAGATTATCCTTAATCCTTAATAATATAATAAATGCGAAAGTGTGTCTGTCTGTCTGTCTTTCTGTCTGTCTGTTTGTTAAGCTTTCACGACCAAACCACAAAACCGATTTGGATGAAAATTGGCAGAGTTGTAGCTTGAAACCCGAGAACGGACATAGGCTAGGTGAAATCACGTTAAATTAATTATTTTTGACTACAGATTAAAAATAGTTACCAAAGAAAGCCCATTGACTCCGCGATTCGCGATGAAGATTTTTATTTTTCACTCAACTGTCAGGTGATCCTTCAGGAATGCGAAAACATATGAAATAAATTATTTTTTAAATCAACTATCACGTAATCCTTTTTTCCTCTGTAACTTCGGAACAAATTATCCGATACAAATAATTTTTATACCATCTTAAAGATAAAAATTTTACCTTTTCAATGATATTAATTTTATTTCTGTGACATTTTTCATTCAATTTTTATTAATTTTTTAAATTTTACGTGCAGACGATTTTGAAATAACGCAAATTTATACCTACTTCGCTGCTAGGAAACGGTTAGACTTTGAACTAATTTATCTTTGTTTCTGAAAGTTTTGCTTATGTTTATAAATATCTATAAAACAAGGCAGAAATTGTCACAGAAAACATGTGGAATAATTTATTTTTAAAATCAACTATCACGTAATCCTTTTTTCCGCTGTAACTTCGGAACAAATAGTCCGATACAAATTATATTTATACCATCTTAAAGATAAATATTTTACCTTTTGAATGAAACCAATTTTTTTTCGGTGACATTTTTCATTCAATTTGTATTATTTTTTTAAATTTTACGTGCAGACGATTTTGAAATAACGCAAATTTATAGCTACTCATTTGCTAGGAAATGGTTAGACTTTGAACTAATTTAACTTTATTTCTGAAAATTTTGCTTATATTTATAAGTATCCATAAAATAAGGCAGAATTTACATGTCTGTCTGTTGGTCGATCGGTCGGTCACAAGAACTCCTCCTAAACGGTGAACTGTAGCGACGTGAAATTGACACACGACATTCTAGAGCATATTTTTAGGTCAAAGGTGTTATTTTCAACTTTCAGAGTTAATTAGTTCTTAAGATATTTAATTAAATAACGAACATTAGCCGCTTTTAAGCCTAATGCTTAGACGTTTTTTGCCAATAACTTCTGAAATCTTTATTAAACAACAATTATATTTATGCCATTTTAAAGACCAAAAAATGATCTTTTTAATGCTATTAATTCCATTGCGATGAAATGTTTTCTCCGATTGCTATAAAGGTTTAAAAATAATTTTTAACGTAATTTCTAATGATACTTTTCATTCTTATAGAAATAAATTCAAGCCAAATTACTGTTTCGCGCGCGGGCTTTTGCCAGTGTTAAAAGTTAATATAAGAAAATATTGCTTTCTTTGACCATTAACAACAAAGGAGACTTTACACTTCCGGTTTCCTGTTGTCGTAGCATTTGCAGCTTTTAATGCGGTTACACAGTGATCCCATGACGTTAGTGAATTATTCTCTCGATGTTTTGTTTAATTTTCACAGTGAGATATTACAGAATATCCATCTGTATATACGGTAATGGGCATTAACAAGGAACATCATATACTGCAGAGCTCTTCAACATCTTAGAATTGTCAGGGCACCTTCCGACAAGCCGAGATTGAATGCCGGTGTGCCAGTACTACTAATACGTAAACTCTATATACCGAGACTGCGCAATGGCACACGGTCACAAATTACACACCTAGATCCAAACGTCTTGAAAGCTACTGTTATAACTGATATAAGGAGAAGAGAGAGTATTGTAATTCCACGCCTTCCGATAATACCGAAGGATTTATCATCTCAGTTCAGAAGGCAACAAATCCCTTTAAAAATATCATTTGCCAGGCTCAGGGCCAGACACTGAAAGTGGCAGGCGTACATTTGGAAAAACCATATTTTTCGCATGGGCAACTATATATGGCGTGTTCACGTGTGTCCAGCCCACACAACCTCTACATCCGTGCAAATAACGTGGTATTCAAAAGTATATTATAATAGATAAACAATTTACATAACTATATCAGCATACATGTACAGTACACTCCTGTCAGCTGTCCAATTAAGTATTATCACCGTCAGAATTTTTACTTTCCCCTTTCAAAATGCAACAAAACATCTACATTCGTGAGTTAAAAAAAAGAATAATTCAAATTCTTCGCGCACGAAGTCGCGGGTAACAGCTAGTTTCAAATAAAGAAGTTAAAATCGAAACAATTTCGTATGATACCAATTATAAAAAAAAAAGACTATTTTTGAGGCAAACTGCGTATTATACGTAGTAGCAACAATTTAACGAAAAGCTATTCTTTGTTCAATTTTTCTCGTATTTTTCGGCTAAAAATAATAGGTTTTCAAATAAAACTCTTTTTTGCAAAGAATGTTATTTCTTACTCTGAAACAAAATTGAGGTAGCATTTGGCATCGAAACCCCATCTACTGAAAAATTACTTTTTGGTATGTTAGTTAAATTGAAAAGAGACAATCTAGTAAGGCGACCAAAATGTTCGTCAAATCCTTGGTATTATCGAAATAAATTTTGTTATTATATGAAATACGCGTAGGAATGTTATACTATTTTTCGAATTCTTAATAAACTCGCCATGTGTTTTGATTGTGCCCTTGGAAACTAGAACATTTACTGGATAGCTCCACATTCAATTTTGTTTACATTCCAGGTGCAGCAGGATACAGCATAATGATAAATGAATGAATGACATGCTAAAATGCGATTACTCTAATTTGATTGCTAAACATCGCATGTGTCCCATCTTTTAGGATTGAGTTGCATCCACAAACAAGACAATGTCTACGATTCAAAGATTGTCATACACAATGAACAGAGACTGTTAGAAAAAGTTTAAAAGCATGCAAGATTGCCTGTTCTGTTGACTAAATACTTAAATTATTGCCGGGCAACAAATTGCTGGAATGCATGCTTAACGTAACTCTTCTATATCTACGTATTCGAAATCCAAGCTTTTTTAAAACGCAACAATAGTTTTCAATAAAACTGTCCCGTTTAAAAGTTTACTTAAGTACATACACCAAGGAGCGCAAATTTATTTGCGTGTTTGACTTGGATGGGATTTTGTGGTCTCATTTCGCGCGTGCTTTGTTTTAATTATTCTGTGGTTCGAAAATATATGTTTTAAATTAGCTGTCTTGAAACAGAAGTGGGATTCCGTTATTTTATCCGATTTCATATAAATCGATGTATTCTAATAGGTACTTTTTTTACGGAATCAATAAAAGAATTGTAAATAAAAGATTTTGTACCAAAAAGTAAAAATTACTTTAGACTTACGCTGTCGAACTTAAATCTAAAATTTGGTCTTTTCCGCTGCTGTATTTTAGAATTTCTTAGAGCTTGAGAAGTAAATTTTACGAAAATGCTTTTAAAAGAAGGTGCGGATGTTTTTCTGTGTGTGGTAATCGTTAAACAGTAGCATAGCCCTTACAGATTTTTGATTTTTAAAAAATTATCTTCTACTGTATAGTAAGAACATTTACACAAGGGTGTTTTTTAAAAAAACTTTTTTTTTATTTTGTTGTCTTAATTTATCATTATTCTAAAAATTTTTCATTTATTTGACTTTCTTTTATTTTTGTATTCCCATTTTACTTTCAAAAGAGATTTTTAAAAAGTCGAAACGAGTTTGGTTGGTGAAATAAAGAGAGGTTCTGATACTAAGAAAATCTTCTACTGTATAAACATTTATAAAAGCGTGTTTCTTAAAACTTTTATTTATTTATTTTCGACTCAATTTATTATTATAATGATTTTTCAATTTTTTGGGTTGGTGAAATATGGCGGTGGTTGGTGGGCGAGATATTTTCGAGCCGAGTTTCAAATATCAGATCCGTACAGGACATACAAGATGTTAACGCGCCAAACATTTTCGGCAACTCCATCGTACAACTTAATTTCCTTCCAAATAAAAATAAACTGCTTCTCTGCACCCGCAACCACTCGTAATTCGTTGAACGCATCGAATAAGATGGGATGAATTCGTTTTTGGTGCGTTGGGTTAAGCTTGGAAAGCTGTTCTGGTTTCTTCACCGTATTGATCCCGGTAGCTAAAAATAACTTGCCCACCTGTTAGGAGATTATAAGGATCCATGGCCTTCTTCTCTGTACCTGCATTCGGATCATAATTAATCCGCTTTAAAGTTAACAAGAAAAACACTCCACACAGTAGGGTGGTAAAATAAGTGAAATGAGGTCTTCAATTTTTCCCCCAGGTGAGAATTTTTTATACTA